>OZ034976.1:22065131-22437631 GCA_964030785.1 Siderastrea siderea | reverse complement strand
CGCACGCTTTCCGGATGATATTATAACAACAACAACAATTTATTTCGATATTCCCACATGGGAAGCAAAGTGAAGCGCGCGAAGTGCCCCGTACCAAGGAATGTACGAAATCGTGCCTTCTTCGTTTGGTTTGTTTGCGATATTTCTTCGCCATGCGCCGAATTTGCGGTTATTTCAAGAAGAGACGTTTGGAAGGTTTTCAGCCTTGGCGGGTGAAGCTGTCGGCTTGCACTCACATGGCCGTGAGTTCGATCCCTGCAATTGCCGTTTGGTGACGCCACTGCCATCTTCTATTGTATTTTCTTGCCGATCTCACCAAGCAGCTCCTCAAAAAAGGTAAGCCCTAGCTTTGAGTCAGTGTTGAGTTCACTACAATCAATTCTGACTTGCTGTCTTATGTAATCACACCCGGTGATATCAATCAATGAAAATCAATAATCAATAAAATCAATAATAATCAATAACAATCAATAACAATTAATTGATTGGTATTGGAAATCAATAAAAATCAATGCCTTAAAGTTGAGTGAGTATCGATTTTTATTGATTATCATTGATTATTATTGATTGATATTGATTTTTATTGATTATGAAATTTGTTATTTATCTTCAATAAAAACGCACCATATGAATAACAAACCATTCACTAAACTTTATTTGCTATGCTTTACGTTATTACAAATCAAATGTTTCAAATTTGTAGCACTTTTACTACAGTTTAACTACTAAAAGCTCACTAATTACTAAAACGTTTGATTGTCTCGAAACAAGAACATGTTATTAACTGTTTCTACTTTCTTTAGTCTCAGGTCAAGGCGGCACCCAGCCACTTGCAAGGAGCACTTGTTAAAAGGAGAGATGTTTTTTATTTGCGGTTAACACTGATCGAATCCGGGATCTTAAAAATGCCGTGTACATCATCAACAAATTTTCACTAACGGTAAATAGCGAAGCGCGCGAGGTCTCAAAATAGAATGCAAATGATCAGACCCCTCACGAGGCTCAGACAACATCAGCGTGTTCTGAGAGAAATAGAGGGAATCTAGGCGAAGTTTTCGTTTTAAAAAAGTGTTTTAGGAACACCGGCTGCACGTTCTCCTCTCTTCTTGAATGCGTGAAATGTTTCCCCGATATTTACATAAAAGGGGCATTCGTGGTAGCCTTTAACTACGCAGCGTACAGATAGTTCAACTTGCTTCGCCATCATTAACATCAACAAAAGTCTGAAACAAGTGAAGTCCAGAAACAAGTGTGTTGTGAGAATCCCGTTGGGAATGCAAGGAATTATCAAAACACGGGAAAAACTTGTGCAATCGAATTACCCTGGACACATAAATATCCCGGGATTTATGACGCAAGTCTACGCTACTAAGCGCCATAAAGTTGCGTAATCAATTATTGATTATCTATAAAAATCAATAATAATCAATAGCAATTAAGACGATTTGGTGAGTGAGTATCGATTTTTATTGATTGGTTGAGCCAATCAATAATAATCAATTGATTATTATTGATTATTATTGATTATATTGATTGCAATCAATGATTGATTTTCATTGATTGATATCGCCGGGAATCACAACACAAAATGAAAGGAATTTGGAAAAAAAATTCTAGATGTGTTTTTGAAAGTGATTTGCGATCGTTTTATTAGGTCGCGCCTTTTGTAGCAAAATTGTTCTTTGATACGATCCTTGTGTTGCAAGGAATAAAAAATAATGAGTTGTTCATCGACCCGCGCTTTTGCGCCATTGTCACACAGTAGGCTTTGCGAGAACGGAAACACTTTGAACAGCGGTTTTCCAATGAGAATTCAAAATGGCGTACATTGCCCAAAACAAGAAAATTACTACTGGGAGATTTCATTTTGGCGTTAAATTTCCGCTATTTAAAGGCCGAGACAGACCTCAATGGAAGGTAATTGAATGGCGAAGACGTAGAAATATAATTGTTGATGAAATATGTCCAGCCTATTCTGACCGTGCTGAAATTGGGAGCCTGAAAGTTCAACCTCAATTCTCAATTACAACCTTTCCTGAGGAGTCAATACTTAGTGTACTCCTGGGCGTTTCCAATTTCTTTCCCATTTAGAAAGAAACGATATATTTGCTGTGTGGAAACAATTTCTGTAATCTTATTTTATTTTATTTTATTTATTTATTTATTTATTTTTTTGGAAGACAGATCCAAGATTGCTGTTGTCTAGGAGATTTTGTGACCGAAACAATAGACTGGGTGATTTAAAAATTTTGGGTATCCAGGAGTGTAATCAGTGTAGAACTATTTGACACTGTTTCAGGTATCTATTAACATATGATGATTTTTCTTCCTTGAAAATGATATCAAGATGATATCGAAAAGTTGTATAATTTCCAATTCACTTATTTTTATCTAGGGGTCTCCCAGATACATCATGATGTACAGTTGACATGCATGCCTACATCTGCAGTTTTGGTTGTTGTAGTTATGAATTCTTTTAGATAAAATTGGTCTTTTTGGTAGTAATGGGATTCTTGAACATGACTTTTTTCAAGCAATTTTTATTCTTTCTTCTCATTATCATGTTTTTTATCCTGCTGAATATAACATTTTCCTCCTGTTTAGGTTTATTGCTACTTGATCATTTGACTTACATAACATCTAGCTATAGTAACACAAGAAACAGCAAAGAACTAAACCCCTGAAAAGTTAACATTGGTGTTCATATTAGACCTCACCTGAGAGTTTGATTACAGCTGTAAGAGAGTTTTATTAAGAACTGTTAAAATAAAAATGTTACTTTTTTCCTCTAGGTCAACTGGAATTTAAGATTATGTGGAGTTTTTACTCAATGAGGAACTTAATAGTATCCAACTTTGTGCGTTGTATATGTAACTGCAAAATACTCAAACAACTTCTGGATTCTACTGGGGTGGTTGCCTACAAAGCTGATTCACCACAAGATGCAAACGATGCACTGAGAAGTTAAGGCCCAGTTAACCTTGGCGTCAGTGTAACAGTGTAAAAGAAGGAAGGACATCAAACAGCAGATGCAAAACACAGTATCTGTGTAAACTCAATGTCAGGTGTGTAAAACTGATCATGTTTTTTTTTCTTTGTTTTTTTTTACAAAATAATTAACATGACACTGCCTTTTCAGGATTTGTTTTATTGTCTGTACCATTTTTGGGACATAAGCTTAAGCCTGCAAGAGTAGATTTAAGGCCTAAGGCACATTGTTGGTGAAGTTGGCAGCCAAATGAGTTTACCATCATAGACAAAGTTTTCTAAAATCCTATCACTGAATTGTGGTTTTCAGTGTCACCATTTTAGACCAATTAAGAAATATCAAGTCAAAATGTTCTGCATGTAATTCATACCTTCCATTATGGTGATACTTTATCACTGATAGTAACTTAATATATATCATTGCTTAATGCATACACTGTCATTTTTCAGGTCCCATGGAAAGAGACCTTAGGAAATTAAAAAGATACCATGGAACATGCTCTACCAATTAAATATATGAAGAATGCCTACTGAGATTTGAATCCTGCCAAGAATATGACTCGCACACTACATTTTGCCTTAGTGGTGTTGATGTAATGCCAGAGTGTACTGCATTTTGCCTTATTTTAACAGTCCCTTCCAACTTGAAAACTACAGTTAGTAACAAAGTTAACATTAGTGTCCCTGAGATAGGTCACCTGTCGACAACTGTTACCTTTAACAATCCCTTAAACTATTTTAAGTCTCAGTTACTAATAAGGGGAACAGTAGCATCCAGATGTATCGTCGGAGTGTGCGACTGTTACCTTTAACAATTCCTTTCTATTTTAAGTCTCAGTTACTAATGAGGGGAACAGTAGCATCCATATGTATCCTCGGAGTGTGCAACTGTTACCTTTAACAATTCCTTTCTATTTTAAGTCTGAGTTACTAACAAAGGGAACAGTAGCACCCAGATGTATCGTCGGAGTGTGCGACTGTTACCTTTAACAATTCTTTTCTATTTTAAGTCTCAGTTACTAATGAGGGGAACAGTAGCATCCAGATGTATCGTCGGAGTGTGCAACTGTTACCTTTAACAATCCCTTTCTATTTTAAGTTTCAGTTCCTAATGAGGGGAACAGTAGCATCCAGATGTATCGTCGGAGTGTGCGACTGTTACCTTTAACAATCCCTTTATATTTTAAGTCTCAGTTACTAATGAGGGGAACAGTAGCATCCAGATGTATCGTCGGAGTGTGCAACTGTTACCTTTAACAATTCCTTTCTATTTTAAGTCTCAGGTAACTAATGAGGGAACCAGTAGCATCCAGATGTATCGTCGTAGTGTGCAACTGTTACCTTGAACAATTCCTTTCTATTGTAAGTCTCAGTTACTAATGAGGGGAACAGTAGTATCCAGATGTATCGTCGGAGTGTGCAACTGTTGCCTTTAACAATCCCTTTCTATTTTAAGTCTCAGTTACTAATGAGGGGAACAGTAGCATCCAGATGTATCGTCGGAGTGTGCGACTGTTGCCTTTAACAATCCCTTTCTGTTTGAAGCCTCAGTTACTAATGAGGGGAGCAGTGGCATCCAGATGTATCGTCGGAGTGTGCGGCTGTTACCTTTAACAAACCCTTTCTATTTTAAGTCTCAGTTACTAATGAGGGGAACAGTAGCATCCAGATGTATCGTCGGAGTGTGTGACTATTACCTTTAACAATTCCTTTGTATTTGAAGTCTCAGTTGCTAATGAGGGGAGCAGTAGCATCCAGATGTATCGTCGGAGTGTGCGACTGTTGCCTTTAACAATCCCTTTCTATTTTAAGTCTCAGTTACTAATGAGAGGAACAGTAGCATCCAGATGTATCGTCGGAGTGTGCGGCTGTTACCTTTAACAAACCCTTTCTATTTTAAGTCTCAGTTACTAATGAGGGGAACAGTAGCATCCAGATGTATCGTCGGAGGGTGCTGCTGTTACCTTCAACAATTCCTTTCTATTTTAAGTTTCAGTTACTAATGGGGGGAACAGTAGCATTCAGATGTATCTCCGGTGTGTGTGACTGTTACCTTAAACAATCCCTTTCAATTAAAAGTTAGCTACTAATGAGGGGAGCAGTAGCATCCAAATCTGTCATCACAGTGTGTGGCTGTTGCCTTCTGCTGGGCAGTATCAAACAATGAAAACCAATAGTCAATATAATCAATAATAATCAATTCCAATTAATTGACTGGTTATGGAAATCAATACAATTCAAAGCTTAAAAGTTGAGGGACTATTAATTGTTATTGACTATCATTGATTAATATTGATTTTGATTGGAATTAACTCTCGGTTCATATTTGCACACAGCATGTTAATTAGACTTTCTCAAAATCCGTTTCCGGTTTTTCCGGATTTTGGTTATATTAAGTGGTCAGTCGGGAAACGGACTTTTATCGGCTGCAGCGCGCCATTTTTGACCGGCCAGTTTTCTGGCCGGCGGTGTGGCGGGGGTGTGTCATCAAGGATATTCAATCAGGGACAGCGTTATCTTGTGACGTCATTTCTCGGGAAACTTGATCCTAGCGAAGATTCGCCTGGCTTTGAAGTAGAGAATTAGGTGAGGAGAATGAACGTGCAAGAAGCGATCGACACCGGATTAAGAAAGCTTGGCTTTAAAGAAATCAGAGAAAATCAAAGGAAAGTGGTAGAAGGCTACGTTAGTGGTCGAGATGTCTTGATGGTTGCGCCAACAGGCTCAGGGAAAAGCCTAACGTTTCACATCGCGCCGTTCGTTCTCGATGTTTATTAACATGGCGAAAGGGACGTCGTTGAAAAACAGTTTGCCTCGTTATTTTCCCGCTGGTCTTGCTAATGAAAGACCAAGTGTCGAGCCTTCGCAAGAAAGGGGTGAAAGCCGTTGTCCTGGGCTCTGAGAGTTCCGAAACCGAGATCAAGGAAGCTTCAGAAGGAAAATTTAACCTCGTGTTTACTAGTCCGGAGGCGCTATTTGGAAGTCAGCGTTCCACCATCGTGGCATTGAAGAGCAAAATTAAAATAAAGCAAAATAAAGTTTGGGTGGATTTTTCGGTCGATGTCAAAAAGGGAATAGGTTGAGCAGAGTCGATAGTTTCGCTGAAAACTAGGGCTTTTCGTTTGCTGCGAGATTGGTCGCTGGAGTCTTTACTTTGTCTTTTGACCGGTTCGATTCCACAGCCCGCTGCCAACCTCCCTTTCGATAAGGCAAATTGCTCTCTTATTGCAAGTAGCTTTTTCACAACGTTTTCGTTGCTTCTAACACAGTTCTTACAGATAATTCCACTTGAACAGCTTTCTCTTTCGAGCTTCGCGCCGACGAGGATTTCCAAATTCACGCAAGCTGGCGATTTAGCGATTTCGGCGAAAACTAGAATCTAAAATATATTCTGCACACAAGATGCAAGTTCCCTCCTTTGATTTTGGAGAAAGACTGACCCGAGAAACAGTTTTCGTTGGGGTCAGATCATCGCCATCCATCGCGAAGCACACTGTTTACCGGAAACGGACTTTGACAAAGTCTATTGTTTATTTCAACCGGTTGTCAAAACTTACGTCACGAACACCCCAGGAACAATTTGTTTTCGCGCCAACATTATGCAAATTAAATTCAATCTTCTGCAGACGGTACAAGTCGACTCGCGACTTACGTCGCTCGTCTCGCGACTTCGTCGCTCGCTCTCGCTCGCTTCGCGAGCGTTCCTCGCGCCTTCGCCGCTCTCTCGCGGAGCTCTCTCGCGGTCGACTTGTAGGCAAGTCTACATGTTAATAATTTATTGGCAAATGATAATAAAGTTTATTTTTTGTAAACATAGTTTTTAGGTTTAGCATTCCTTAGATCACTATTTACAAAGAACATGCTAGTTAAAAAAGCCTTTGATGGTGTCACAATGATGTCATTTCATGACCTGTTTCTATAAATCCTATTCCTGGATCTGTGCTTATGCTAGTGTAGGTCTAGAGAATTGGGGCAAACAATGATATGTACAGTTGAGTGAGGAAAGATTAAAAATAAATTGTTACTAGCTGTAGCAGGTATTTTAAGGACTGCATTTTTGTTATGTTATATTATATTTTGTTTTATTATTTTTTTTTGCGGGGTGGGGGGGGGGGGGTTGGTGGGGGGCATGTCACTTTCCCATGTGTCACAATTATTAGAAGTCCCTGGATGTTTTTCTATAACAGTGATAACAATAACAGTTTCGTTAAACTGCAGTTTAGTCCATTCGGTACAATTTTAAATTGCCATATACCATAATATTTGAGTTCAACATTGTGGTAGAACAAGGTTGAAATGCTGCAGATTTAATACCAGTTTTAATACTGTGACTTCGGCATCATGCACGAAGCCAGAGCGATGGTGAAGGAAAGAGAACCGTCAAACTCCCGAATTGGACAAATGCCAAAGGCAAGCCCGTAAAGTGACATTTCTTCGTTGGGACGTTATTCTTAGGCGACTTTTAGATGTTCCTGTTAAGCGCGCGGAAACCACTGCTTTTCTTGGGCAATCGAATTAAGTGCTGTGAAGTGAAACTTGCAACCAGTAGCATGGCCAACAATTAGAACGCTGAGGATGAAATCACGAGGTCAGCAAGGGGAAACCGGTGTCACAGCGGATTTTGTCCCCCCGCCGATTTTGTCCCCCCGGACCAAATCCGCTAGCGGATATTGTCCCCCCGGACAATATCCGCTAGCCGATGTTGTCCCCCTTCGCCGAATTTGTCCCCCCCTCAACAATTGTTATTTAAGCTTTGTTTCCCTCTTACTCAGTAAACTTTCCATTTGCAAACTTTTTTGCAACGTTCCCTCGAATGACAACACAAAACGTGTTATAATTCTGCCATATTTATTATAGTAAATATAGTCACTTCTTATAATAGCGATGCAATTTTGCGTTCTATGCTGGTCTCTAAGTTATTTCAGAAATTTACTATAATTCATTGCAAAGCTTGTCGTAAACAAAAGACCTGACTAAACACAGCGTCTAACTACGGTTCCTGTTAGCAATGAATCGAAAACGTTAATCTTAAGCTTGTTTGAGTTGCGGCTTTAATAATCGCTCTAAAATGCCGGGCCGTGTTGAGAAAAACATAGCTTTTCCAATGCGGTGTTTGGTAAACACCGAGACTTACCTTGTCTATTTCGTCTTTTCAATGTTCATGAAATATTCGTATTCACATTTAATCGTCTTTTCTTTTATTCGTTTACGACTCCAGGAGTACGATAGCGAAGTATGATCACTTTTGACGGGGGGACAAAATTCGCGAAGGGGGGACAAAATCCGCTAGCGAATATTGTCTCCCGGGGGTCAATATCGGCTAGCGGATATTGTCCGGGGGACAATATCCGCTAGCGGATTTGGTCCGGGGGGACAAAATCCAGGGGGGACAAAATCGGCTAGGACACCGGTCGTTTCGCCTACGATATATTTTGCTTTTGTTTTTGTCCTATTTTTCGTTCTTAAAGCGTGTTACCCTAGGAAAAGAAAAAGCAATATATTTAATTTCTCGTTCTCTAAGCGCGTCAAAGGTTAACCAACTGGCCTTGGGCGAAAAGACTCGTAGGCGAAACGACCGCTAGCCTGCGCGCAGACGTCTGGGAGACTAAACGACCGCAAGCGTAGGAAGCAATAGTTTCCTCAGTCTTAGTGCAAATTCAGACGGCAAAGCGAATGGCCTGTTCAGAGGACAGATTATTAGACTGCGAGCAGTCTCTCTTTTGCTCTAAAATCCGTGCAGAACGAAGCGCAAATAGCAAGCGGGCGAGCACGATTTGAGACTGCTCGCAGTCTAACATTATGTGAACGAAAGTTTATCTTTTTTGTTACTGTTACTGTTTCTTTCTTTCGTAGAGAAAGCGTATCGAGTTTCTGTGAATAATTCTCGATATATTCGCGATTTTGTTAAAAACGGGAGAAAGACCATGTTGTATTTTTAGATTCTCTTCAAGTATTTCTCTCAGAACGTCCGATCACATACCAACAAATGACCTCTCCGGAGAAAGGAGAGGCGGTAAAACCGCTCGCGAGCGCTACGATCCTCTAGAGAAATAAGAGGCTATTCATAGCCTATTAACTTATTGTTTGTTAACAGCCACAAAAATAAATTTGCCGTTGCGATCAACTTGCAAAAAGGTCTGTGATATTTATTCAACAACAGTGTGTTTCCGGTAACAGAAAAGCTTTGTTGACAGCGAAAGCTGCGGATTTTAACACCTATTGCTTTCGCGGCGCCTTGATCAAAATTCAAATATGAAAGGAATGCGGGGTCCACAACCCCGCATTCCTTAATGAACTTCCAGTTAGACCCCGTAGCGTCTCGTCATATTTTGGGGAGGTGTCCGTATTATTGAGGCGTCCGTAAGGAGAGTTTTGAAAGGATTTGAAGCTGATTGCAGCCATGCATGCTTATGATAAGAAGAAGTGACTCCACAAAAAGATTTAATTTCAGTCAGAGCTTACGCTTCACTTCATCAGTCACCGATTCTTTACTCTAAGTGAAAGTTCAAACTTAATCCTGCTTAATGAGTCGGTGACATTACTGTATGCAGACTGGCTAATTGAGCTTTAAAGGTTGCCAAAAAGACAGTGATTGGGACTGATGAAATCATAAACATGATATTTTTACTCTGTAGAATAAATAAAGGTGGAGTCGAGACACGTATTGCGATAAAAAATATTTCAAGCAGCGCCTGTTCATCAGTTCACTGTTTACGCTTGGGAAGCCATTGTCAATAATGCATTTTAATTTTAACGTTGTGCTTATCCTTCATTTCTTTCTTCAAAAGAACTGCTACCAAACGTAGTTTTTCGTCTTAACGGGATACATACCAACTTACACACAACCACAACAGAGAATATTTCCAAATAGCCTTCGAAATTTTTACTAGAAGTAATCATACTTTAAAATTGCTTTGTTCATCGCTTGCTTCCAAAATGGCGTCAACGTTTGTCTTTGTTCATCACATAAAATTCGTTCTTGGAAGTGCTTAAAGTCAGTCACAAGTTACTTGACTCCGTATTTAGAAACAGAAGTAACAATTCTTTATTGCAAGTGTCAAATTTTACCGAAATTATTAATATACGCGTTAAAATATTTGTTCTGAAAGTCATACACTTTACTCAGTATTGAAACAGGGCAACTTTGGTAACGAATACTGTGCTATTTCTTACGTTGTTTTCACCTGCAAGTTATTAAGCTAGATTTGTGGACGGTCGTTCTAAATGATTTGAGGGTTTTAATATTTCTAGTTCATTGGTATAGCGTTGTGTTTTATAAAAAGTGAATCAAACAAACACAAAATCTAGTCCGGGGATGTTGCCATCTTGATTGGCTGTTTCCTCTGCGGTCCGTATTAATTTATCATAATAACATTATTCAAAGCGTCGAAGTCATTTTCATTACTCGATTGAGGCTTGATCAAGAGTTTGAAAGGAGACTACTCAATTTTTAAAAATGACTGAGGGCACCCCAGCTCCCAAGGCTCCGGCTAAGAAGAAGGCAGCTCCCAAAAAGCCTGCTGATCATCCAAAATACATCGACATGATCAAGGCTGCAATTGCGGCACTGAAGGAACGAAACGGTTCTTCCCGCCAAGCCATCGCGAAGCACATCAAAGCCAACTTCAAAGTTGGTGATAATGTCAATGTTCACTTAAAGATGGCCCTGAAAAGAGGCGTCGGCAGCGGAGTCCTTCTACACACGAAAGGTGTTGGCGCTTCAGGCTCCTTCAAGTTGGCCAAGGTGGAAAAGAAGGAGAAGAAACCGAAGAAGAAGCCCGCGGCAAAGAAGAAGCCCGCCGCCAAAGCAAAGAAGCCCGCCGCCAAGAAACCCAAGAAGGCAGCGAAGAAACCGGCAGCCAAGAAGCCAGCAGCGAAGAAACCAGCGGCAAAGAAACCAGCAGCAAAGAAAACAGCGGCAAAGAAGCCCGCAGCTAAAAAGCCTGCTGCAAAGAAAGCGGCGAAGAAACCCGCGGCCAAAAAGCCCGCCAAGAAGACTGCCGCCAAGAAAACCACGGCCAAGAAGTGAGGTGCGGCGATCCTGCATTAAATAAAACGGCTCTTTTAGGAGCCACCAAATGAATAAAAGTGATGACCAACAATTTAGATAAATCACCGACCAGGAATGCAACCTGATTCCTTTTAGTTTTATTTTGAATCGATAAACAACACATCATCGAAAAATACCCAAAATGAAACCTTCAATGGCAGTCTTTTAAAAATCCTAAGCGAATAGAAACGATATCAGGAGATTTAAGACTCCCAAGAGATAACGCAAGCACACTTTTATTAAGGCAAGAATAAAATCTAAAACTCTTTTGCTGGTATACTCGATTCTAGTCTTGCGTACCAATGAGCAAATGAAGACAGGTTCTTAGACTGAACAAGGGGCGGTCGCTAATGATTATCTGAACTTAGCGACCACGCCATTGCTTAGAGACAAACAAACAAACTATGGTAAATTCAACATTCGCTTTGCAGCTGTAAAAGTTTGGAATCACCTTGACGAAAGCATTAAATACCCCCCCCCCCCCCCCCTTAAAACGTTTAAAAACAAAGTCAAGCTAAACATCTTACAGTCTTACTGTTAACGTTCATGAGTTTTCAACTGGTAGTTGTTTATTTATTTTATTTATTTATTTATTTTCTTTATTTCTTCTTTTCGTCTTTTTTTAATTGACTAATTAATTGCTTTCACCAAGCTTTAGTGCCAACCTACCTCTGTACTTAAACATCACTTAGTTTTACTCAGTTCGATTAGCTTTATAGTTATCCTGAGTAAACATTACCTCTTTTTGTATCAATCTATTATATTGTAAAGTTTAACTTTTTTTCCTTCTTCTATTTGGTAATAAAGCTTGTTGTTGTTGTTGTTGTAGACATGGGTGGCAAGTGAGCTGGGGACTAGGGGAACGTGAAACAACAGGTGTATTGTGTATTGTACAAGTGTATTGTACCCTGCAATAATTTTATTCGCGGCTGCTGCATGTTTTAGTATAAAACAAAAAGAGCCTCTGCTCTTTCAAATGGAAACGTTGTTCCTTCTTCTGTTTCTGTAAGTACCGAATATCACCAAAAAAAAATTTATTGGTTGATTTTGTGATTTCTTTACCACGTAAAACTACATGTAAAAGTTAATAACTTAAGGGACGGTCTATCTTGCGTAGCAAGCGTTTCCGTGGGCTTTCAGAGCAAAAAAAGACCCTAGAACGGAATTTTCGATGTTTAGTCGCGCGAAAAATGGGGCCGCTAAAACACGTAAAATTCCGTTCTTCGGTCTTTTTTAGCTCGGAAACCGCACGGAAACGCTTGCTACGCAGGATAGGGACGGACAGTTTAGTACAAAAAGCTCTTCACAGAAGATTCTGTGAACACGAACGGAAGTTATTCTTTTATACTGGGTTAAAGATTTAAAAATTTCCGTACGTAAACAAACAGCTTACCCGCCACATCTGAGGAGTTAAAGGAAGATCGGCTCGTTTCCTTTCAAAACACGTCACCTTCTTTGTTGCTTCAGTTGCTGTTGTCCGTTAGTTGTGGGGGGGGGGGGGGGGGACAGGCGGGCGGGAGACCGGGAGAAAAGGGGGCGGGAGGTGTACGGGAGGCGGGAGAAGAGGGGGCGGGAAGCGGGATTCCCAAGGTGGCGGGAAGTGGGAGAAAAAGGGAAAAATTACGCAACATTGCGCAATATTTTGCAATGGAAAAAATGCAAAGGGGTGGGAGCCAAAAAATATAGGGCGGGAACTGGGATTAAAGGGTACGGGAAGCGGAATGTTTAAGCCCCCTGCCCCCCCCCCCCCCCACTTAGTTGAGCAAACCGCTCAGATTCTTCAAACAAGCACATCAGCATGTGCGCAATTAAGAATTTGAAACAACTGGTTCAACTTTGGTGCGTGTGTTCCTTATTCTTCTTCGCATTAGCATTTAGCTTTTCTTATAAGCATGCAAGAATCGGGGTTTGCGAAAAATCCCCAATATACGGCGATACTTCACGGAAACATCTAATGAAAGCTAATAAGATATACATTTTAATGGTTGGCAACCCAAAAATATTGTGGTAAATAATTTTGTCGATTTAGTGTAACTTTAGTGTAACTGAGTAAAAGTCTGGGAACCGATCCATGCTTACAGTTTCATTACTGACACGATTGACAAAAATTGTAAGAATAGCTGAAGAAATGCTCACCACAATTAAGTCTCAATGTTTAAGGAAATTCTCCCAACTAGTACAATAAGATGTATATGGAGAACGGTGAGGAGGACACGTATGTTGATATTGGGGCTTACCAAACTGTTGGATCTACAACCGGATGGGCCTTGCGGTATCCGCGGTTTATAGTTTTCGCGAATCTTTAACCATGTGCAAAAGTACGGAAAATAAAACCCACACAAAAATAAAGGGTAAAAAGTCATTAGCCGTTTTTAAAAGTTCCCATCTTGTAAACAGGAAGTTTTCGACAGAAAAACACGATTCCCTCCGCGTTTAAATAAAGAATATCTATCTTTGTAGTCCTACGCAGTGTGTAATTTCGTTTACCCGTTGACTGCAGGTGGCAAAACAAAACAAAAAAATCGATGAATGTCCCAAATTTCTATTTGTTAGAGTAAAATAATTCTGAATTCTACTACCACTTATGACCAGGAGGCTATCAGGGCCCCTGTTATTTCTACATATTCTTAAATTTTTATAATATTATTGTACTCATTTAGTCATTTAGCACACGACCCTACAAGCATTGTAATGGCTTAAAACTCATCGTAGCCCCCTCAGAGTGCACTTTCATTTGCGTACCGTTTGCCTGCAGGTGGCAATTAAAGTGAAAAACTGATGAATGTCCTAAATTTCCATTTGGAAAAAAATATGGAAAACAAGAATGATTTACTGTAATTGCTGTTTAGTAGCTTCATTTGAATGGTGCGACAGCAAAATAAATAGTATCACAGGAATGTAGTGCTCAATATGTACATGCACAGTCTGGATTTTATCCACAGGCTCAAAAGTTAGAACCACCTTGTACAGCATAATAAACAGAACGACAGGAAAGTACTGCTCAGTAGCTTTCATTTGAATGGTCACACTTTAGGATTTCATCCACAGACTCAAAAGTTAGAACCACCTTGTACAGCATAACAAACAGAACGACAGGAAAGTACTGCTCAGTAGCTTTCATTTGAATGGTCACACTTTAGTATTTCATCCACAGACTCAAAAGATAGAACCACCTTGTGCAACATAATAAACAGCACCACAGGAAAGTACTGCTCGGTAGCTTTCATTTGAATAGTCACACTTTAGTATTTCATCCACAGACTCAAAAGATAGAACCACCTTGTGCAACATAATAAACAGCACCACAGGAAAGTACTGCTCAGTAGCTTTCATTTGAATGGTCACACTTGAGGATTTCATCCACAGACTCAAAAGTTAGAACCACTTTGTACAGCATAATAAACAGCACCACAGGAAAGTACTGCTCAGTAGCTTTCATTTGAATGGTCACACTTTAGGATTTCATCCACAGACTCAAAACTTTGAACCACTTTGTTCAGTATAATAAACAGCACCACAAGAAAGTACTGCTCAGTAGCGTTCATTTGAATGGTCACACTTTAGGATTTCATCCACAGACTCAAAAGTTAGAACCACCTTGTACAGCATAATAAACAGCACCACAGGAAAGTACTGCTCAGTATCTTTCATTTGAATGGTCACACTTTAGGATTTCATCCTCAGACTCAAAAGTTAGAACCACCTTGTACAGCATAATAAACAGCAATACAAGAACGTACTGCTCAAGAGATTACTCTTGAATGGTCACACTTTAGTATTTCATCCACAGACTCAAAAGACAAAAGTGAGAACTCAGTACTTTGTACAGCAAAAAAGTAGTACCACAGTTTGGTATCGCCAAACTGTATGGTATCGCCAAACTGTATGGTATCGCCAAACTGTATGGTATCACCAAACTGCAAAATGACAAAATAAACGTTTGAAACAAAATGTCATTCGTTGAGTGCGAATAAAAGAAATTTTGTTTTCGCCCATGAAAAACAGAAAGATGTCCTTATCAATAAAATGCTGAAAAATAAAGTTGACCAGAATACAATACTGTTGCTACATTTAGCGATGATACAGAAACTAACTTGTTGCATCTTGGTACTTATTTCAGCGAGGCTTTGTTACTGAGATTTTGAAGAAAACTAGGACTCAGCCTTATAGCATTCAAACTGAAATTGTGGAAATTGAGACTTGCGAAAACAATGGTTACTACTTAATTCGAGCTAGGTGCAATTTTATTAAACGTGCACAGTTAATTTACTATGATAGGAAAAGCGAGCGGATATTAAAATAAAGTCTATGTTTGTTGTTGAATTAACAAATGAAAGCACTAACTAAAGGCGGTTTTAAGATTCTTTGAGAAGCCAGCGGGTAGAATAAAACCTAACTAAAGGCGGCGACAAGAAAAAAAAAACCCTCCATTTATTTCTCCGGTCGCACAAGGGGCCGATTCATGCAAGAAGCGCTTCTTAATTCTTTTGTGTGAACGTCCCCAGCGCCCACGTCAATAGCAACGAAACTAGGTAACAGCAAACTTTCCAATATAAAATCATTTGATTTTATGGAGCAGCGCTCGACAGAAGAGTATCATAACATGACAGGAAACTCGGAGCTTTACGCATTTGACAGGGATGTCAGCTATGAAGAAGGGTAAAAATAAGTTTCAATTCTGACTTCGACTTTTCAACAGAAAAAATTGTTGTCAGAAACAGCCTTTTAAAGGAAGTGCGTTGTATCATTTATTTATAAGCTACCAAGTTGCTATTTTACAAATGAAGGGATTATTCTGTCTTGAATCATTATTACAGAGAGCAAGCAAGCACTCTGTGGCAGCTGTGTAAAGCGGCATAAATGAAACATTATGAAATCGCCAGCTTCAAATCTAATAAGTCAGTTCCTATGTGCAATATTTTCATTTGATTTCACTTCTTTTCGTGACTTCGGGATTAAAAATTAATTAAAGGAAGCTGTAAACAAGGTTCTCGAAAAAATCTCTGGTAACTGTGAATTGTGTATACAATAACTGAAACAACAGCGCAATTTTGTTTACGAGAGGACTGAGAAAAACTAAAAACGCCTCTCCTTGCCATACAATTACTTTGTTGTACTTTGTTGCCTCGCTTCGTTCGTGGACACAGTGTTAGTTTGGGAAATTTCGAGGTCTGCTTGCTCGACATGTGATCTACAAAAGACTGCCTTAAAAGAACTGCGAAACTGTTTTACTCGCCAGCCGTACAGGAATGGATTTGCAATGGCGCTACCGCATAATAGAAAATCGGAAAATTTGTGGCTTACAAAATACCACGTTGTTTCAAGACAACGTTCACAATACGCCTCGATTGATGTCATTACAAGGTAGGGAATTTGTGTGAGAACTAAAACAATGAGTATCAGAAAGGCTGTAAAAGCAAACTCTTTTTCACGCTTCAGATGTCTCAAGTTTTGTTCAGTCTTCTGGCTAGAAGTCTCTTCGCCGGGGAACAACTGTCTTCTTTTTCGGATGATCACGTAAATCACACAGTAAATAATTGCAGTCACCGTCAAGGCAAATGTCACATGTAAATGGACATCTACGGTGTCGTAAAGATCCTCGGGAATGTCAGCAAGTTGGATCAAACTGAACGCAAGACAATATACCCAAATGGCTACCACTGCAATAGCGGAGTGAGTGGTCTTGATGGAGTACCGATAGAAGATGGGAAAGGCCACAGCCAGGAGCCTGTCAACCGATAAGGCAATAACCAAAACAGTTGCTGAGTTATCGATAAAATAATCCATGACATAGTCAAAATTAGTTTGTCCGTCTTCGTTCTTGACGCAATAAAATTCATTCTTGGCCGAGGTGGTGTCACCAATCGCGCCAACGAGAAAATCGGTCGTAGCTAATCCAGTGATTAAAACTGCAAACGGTCGTCTGAAACAGTTGAGCGGATCTTTGAAGATAACGAACAGCAAAAGTCCGTTGATTGTAATCGTAAGAACCGATGCCATCAAATATAAGGCTCCAACAGTTGAGCAAATCCCAATTCGGAGCCCGTCGGAGATCGTGCTGGTTTCGTTTTCCATCCGGTGCGCGAACTATCTGCTATAACCCAAGGTGGAAGAGTCTTTTGAAACAAGACAAAAGTGACGCTATATGTTCGAGCAATTCGTATAAATGATTAAATAACCTCGGGATACTATTGATACAGTGCCAAATGTCAATGCCACTCGCTTATTTGCAAGTTGAAACAACAGTTGAGCAAGGTGCATGAGACATAAAAAAACAAATTTGTCATTGTTTTCATTTTAGTAATTTAAAGAGATTGTTTTACTAGATTTTTAATTCATAGAAATTAATGGTTTCTTTTTAAGCTGAGTTTTGAAATGAGTATTGGAAATTGTGTGTTCCTGGATAAACAAGATGATAATCCCTCACGATGTAATTAAAATTAACATAGTAACCTCGCCTATGCGTTGAATATGTTTCAAGTTCCCTCATGAGGTAGTTTATTGTTTGAGTGCATCGCGTCGGGCTATCGTTGAATGCCCCTAATAGCTAGCTGTGAAATTTTGAATAGTAACCTGGTAAACGAGGAAACAGCATGGTGTAAACGGGGAATTCTGTTAATTTCGCTAACCACAAATTAATACAGAACTCCCACGAGTTCACTTCATGTCATGAAAATATTAAAATGTTGGATTACATGGAGTGTTTATATAAAGAAATGAGTGGTCTTGCAAATCATCGGCTTCTCTGTGATTTCCTGACGCAAGTAAAGTTTTTGTCAAATAAACTAAATTAATTAATCCATAATTCAGTCAAGGAAAGCTTTACTTATTCCAACGAAAGTCTTACCCCCTAATTAGTCTACGCTCAAAGCCAAACATTTTCCAACGCAGTTCTCGATACTTTATCACTTCTTTTCCATTTTTTTCTGAATGACTCTTCAGAGAAGTGTACCTTAAATCTCACTGATAAATAAAACTGCAATCAAAAGGCTGCCATGTGAAGATCGAATTTAAAATGCATAGAATAATCATCAGGAAATGAGAGAAAGTGATTTTGCTTAAAATAATGCATTATACATGTTTATTCTGAACTTGGTCTGCCACCTGTGCAAAACTCCATGGGAAACTATTGTTCATGATTTCAGATTTCTTGCATAAATTACCACAGGACAACCACAGAGCAAACAGTATTTTCAAGGGCACCGAACAGTTTGGAATATCGGTTCGGAATGTCTAAGATGTTTTTAAACAACCATTCAATGTAATAGACCAGACGCGGTATACCGAGTTGATCATTTACGCAGAGATTGATGGGAATAATTGAGTGGAATATTGAGTTGTCGGGTGCAAAGAAAAACGCTCAACCATGCGACCCAATGGTTTTCTGGGAAGGTGGAGAACTTGCTGGGGTTTACTTTTAGATACCCCACACTCTACAATCACACAGCACGCCAAAACCAAAAACTTTCTTGGAATTATTAATTCAAAAATACCTTCAATATCAACAAACAGAACTGGGTTCCCAGTTTTTTAAAGTACTGTCTTTCCAGTACTAATTTATGTTGCACCGTTTATCATCTACGTGTATTTTTTCCCGACAGTGTTACTTCACTGACAGGTGTTTACAACGTTTAAATCACAAGAAATGTGATAAATAACTTTTCTGTACTGAAATGGAACCCCGGATCATTTGAAGCACATGGGCGCAAGGAGCACGCTAGTGGCAAATTTCCTGTTTGATATTTTTGTATTTGAGCAATGGTTTTTTTTTGCTCGTGTAAAAAAAAAAAAAAAAAAAAAGCTAAATACTATCACAAGTCAGTCTGAACAGCTGACGTGCGTCTCAGGAAAACATCTTCTCATAGAAAATTGGCGAAATTTTCTCTTCTGCACAGAGAAAAACCAAATGAATAAATGGATAAATAAAAATTAATGAATGAATTAATAAATAGATAACCATAACAGAAGATATACCATACTGGAAAACCATGAGTCTCTTTATCCCTTTTTGTTTTGCATGTAATAAATTAATAAACTCGTCAAGGAACATTTGTGTACATTAGGGTCTGCACGTACTTTTCTATTTTGCACAGACAAAACAAATTGAGCAAAGGGATAAAAAATTAGTGAATGAATAAATAAATAGATAACCATAACATAAGATAAACCATACTGCCAAACAGTCTCTTTTTTTGTTTTGTTTTGTTCGTAACAAATTAATAAACTTGTCAAGGAGCATTTGCGTGCATAAGGGTTTAAATGCACGTATTTTAAAAATAATGAATATGACGAAGAGAATCTTTTATTAAACTTTCGTAATTGGTGGGCGGAGAGGAAAAGCCGTGATGTATTATTTCACAAAACCACAAGTGTTGAGAAAGCGAAATTACCTTACTCAGCCAAGAATTCATGCTAAGTACTTGCGGTTGCAGATTGGCGATTATCCAGCTTTTCTCTCCTCCAGTTCCGCAGACTCTCGAAATGAAATTTGGTGAGTGAAAACCACTGAGTGAAGTAAGTGTGGGCGCAAATAGGGTTGACCGATCTCTCGTCTCTTGCGTCTGCACTCACCCTGCACAGCGAAACCATCCCAGAGCTCCACTGAACCCCACCTCTGCTGCCACCTCTGCGGAGGAAAGAGATCTAATCGAATCTTGAGAATTCGGACTCAATGAGACTCAAGAAAGTGGTCCAGATAATCGGGAGTCTGGATAAGCAAGGAAATAAATGTTTATGAACACAAATATAATCGAACTGAAAACATTATCAAACAAGATATATGCTGACAATCGTACTGTATATTTATCGGAGGAAACTGCATCCAGAGAGGACTAAAACAAATGCATACTCATACGCCTTCTGCGATAGTATTTTCAATCACTTTTTTGAGTTTGAACTAAGTGATCTGGACCTTTTTGGTGGACTAATTTTGGGAAGAAAGATTTTGGCAGGACTTTTTTAAGGGTTGACAAAAAGCCTGCGCGCCTCAGGGTTCTCAATTTTAGGTCAAACAGTTGCATCAATTCTATTTACAAACTGAATTTATTATTTTCTTGCGGAAAAAGGGTCGCTTTTAGGTTACATTCTGGGCCGTTGGACTTTTTTGGGGCCCAGTTTTAGCCAAATGGGAGTTTCTTGAGTGCAAGGGAAGAAAGCTCTTCAGAACAATACGGAATTATTGCACTATTTTCGCTCAACTTCTTCATCTTTATGAAGAAATAGGGTCCACACAGTTATATACGGATAATCGAGTTCCCATGATTGAGGTCTGACTTCAGATGTTAAGCAGAAATCACCAGCGACGAGGCCTTTTTTGCAACCGTTTTGCTTCGGTGAATTCCCTGAGCCGACTTGTGTAAACAGGGGCGATAAAAACCCGGGCCCGATCGCAGACTAGCTCTAGTGACCACCATATGTATTTTGCCTTGTTTTAGACCTTAACCCAAATTTTTCCTCTTTTCAGGCCAAAACGGCAAAAATCCGTTCCTCAAATTTCGGGTCCATTGTTCCATTCCAACATTTCTCATCGTTCCAGTATTTCCATGTATTTCCATTTTATGGAAATCTGACAGAAAAAAAATACGTCTTAAATTGCTGATCACATTTGAGGATTATAGATAGGCAAGGAATAGCATACTTAGGTTGTGTAGTTTTGTATGAGCATTAATGCGCTAATTTTCTAACTCTTCTTAGTGTTTTAGAGGCGAACTATAAAATCTAGACATACTGCGAGATAGTCCCTTAATACGCGTACGGATTACGTTTTTCTAACCGACACGTAGCCGTTTTCCAAAAACTGTTTATACAAAAGAAGAATGAAAACATTTGGAAAGGAGAAAAAAAAAAGAAGAAGAAGAAGAAGAGGAGGGAAAAGAAAAAAAAATTTCCATGCCCCGTGTGAGGATCGAACTCACGACCTTCAGATTTCTACTTTGGATTATGAGACTGACGCGCTGCCTACTGCGCTAACGAGGCCGGACATAGGGAGGAGGACGAAATTTAATTATAAGAACAACAACAAAACACAACCAGGCCATTTTGCAATGATAAAACTGCCGAAACGTCAAATAATAGTAAATAGACCATTTTGTTCAGATTTTTTTTCGGTAGCAAATACTTAAATACCCACCAGCATTGTATTGATTGTTTATACAGTAGAACGCCGGTTACTCGAACTCCCCCGCTAACTCGAACTCGAACTAAGTCCCATTTCCCTTGGATTTGACGCCATTTTTCAGTCATTTTTACTCGGTTCACTCGAACTCGGATAACTCGAATTCCCCGCTAACTCGGACTAAATTTCGTTTCCCTTGATCAAAATTTACCCCGATAACTCGAATTCTTTCTCTTGCAACTCACCACGGATGTCCATTGAAATATCCCATTAGCTCTTCTTGTCGTGTAATCGACACTCGTGTAATCGTCTAACACTGCAGCGATTTGATTTTAATTAGTGCAACGAACAGATCACGTATTTGACAGTCATTTCCCGATCTTATGATCTCGAGTGAAACTGAGTTACACTCACAGTACTGTATTATCATAAGAATGCATAATCGTGTTACAGTTTCTGACGAGATAAGTTTAATTTGCACCGTACTGTATACTGAAGTGTTGAAAAATCAGTAAACTATCAATTCCTAACATGGCAAATTGAATATTCAATCGACCCCGATAACTCGAACCCCCGCTAACTTGAACTGTTTTTCGTTTCCCTTCAGAGTTCGAGTTACCGGGGTTCTACTGTATTAGCTTACATGTTGATAATCGCGTCCGTTGTCGTTATTTGAGCCGTGTTGACTTGGTTTGTTAAATATGATTTGGGATTCAGGGCGAAAACAAAACAGTTACGTCGAAAGGATTTCGTTTCAGCAATGCAACTTTTGTTTTAACCAGAACTTTTCTGATGTCTTGTTGCTCGAGTTTATGAAAGCAGGACTTTTTGTCCCCAGTCTCCCCTCTCTTCTCTCCCCAGGTTCGCTCGTTTCTCTCGAGTTTGTCTTCGCTTTTCGCGGCTTCGTCGCTCATGTTCCAAGTCGACTTGTGGCAAATCTGTTATGTTAGCAAATCTAGCAGTTGTAAATGAAGCGTGGAAAAATTCCGGCCATAATCCTCAGTGTGATACCTGCCTCAACAAAAAGTATATGTATGTATCAGGAGCCATAATCAGGAATGGAGACCGTAACTAACTGCCATTTTCAGTATTGGCGTTGGCCCCATCGAAAAAGACAACTGTGCTATTTTTAGAAAAAATTGCGCCATTGCGCGTGACACACGCGCGTGTGTGTTGCGAGGACTCTGCGCAGAGAAAAAACAAACAAAATGACGTCGGAAATTACCTTTGTTGGAGATGAATAAATTCAATTTCTGTCATCAGTGTCACTTCCTAATTGGAGGCAAGCCCTTGGGGAGAACTTTCTGGATAGTGACTCTGGATATGAGGATTATACAAGTGATTCCGATGATGGCAGTGAGAATATTTCAGGGGCACCCAACGAGAAAATTTTAGTTCAATACTTGAAATATCATTTTCTACTTTTTAAGATTGTTTCAGAGGCTTTTAAAGGCATATTTGTACAAGCTGACACAGGTTGATCTGTTCGGAGTTTTTAGCTGAAAATTTAGGCCGCAGAAAATTTTAGGAAACAGAATCCTATCCGCCAAATTTCCGAGCTGCTGATACCTCTCCGAAAATGCTAGCTGACCTTACTTTGCACTTTAGACGACATACTCGACCCTCTGAAAACAATACGAATTAATCGGTCTCCTTGTCATGAAAGTCTGAGGTGATGTTTCGCCAAAGAAACCTCTAGTTTTCACTGCAATTAAACCCGAATGTCTCGGATGATTAAGGCCTTCCGAACAGATACTCCTCGAAACGAACCGTTGGGTGCCCCTGATATTTTAGAAAAATCCTGTGGCGAAGATGTGTCGGACATGTCGGACGAGGATTTCCCAGTTAGACGGAAGAAACGTTTTACGGGCAAAATGGCGTCGAACTACGAAAAAATCAGTTGAAGGCGAATCAGGCAGAAAAAGGGAAAATACATCTCGAATATATATTTCCTCTGAGGACGTACAGAGATTGAAGGGCAGCCGCAAAGACTGTAAAATGATTTTCCAAGCACGTACTGAAGAAAAGTAACGCACTGATAAATCGTTGTCACTTTTTTCACTGCAAGAAAAATAGTAACATATATTCAAATACTGAGTCAGCAAAGAAAATGTCTGTCGAGATTTCTCAGCGTATGTTTTCTGAAATAATGCCCGCCTTTACCGAAATGGCCGAAATGTTTATAATGAAGACCAAGAATAGTGAAAAGCGCGCCTTGTTTCAATCAAATGCTCTCGTGGTGCGTTATCAGTCGTCGACAAAATAGAGGACTGGAAAAACACCAAGAGAAAAAAAACTACTTCCGTCGATGAGAAGGAGAAAGATGAAGTGAAACTCCATGCTGCCCTAGTACTTAATATTACTTTCTGGGCAATTTACGAACCTAGAAGGGATACATAGCGCAGTGGATGTGGCAAGGGTTTCAACGACAGAGTGAGCTTAGTTATTTTTCTCTGCCAGCAACCCGGCGAGAAAAATCACTTTGTATCGAAGCAAAATTAAGAAGAAATTACGACTGAACGTCACTGAGACACAAATCTAAGTTTTTTCAGAGTGCTTGATTTCTTAGGACGAAAAGAAACTGTAGAAATAGAATTTTAAGCATTTAGCGCTTTGTTTACAATTTGTTTCATCGTCCAGTCAATCACTTGTTCTTAAAATTTCACAAACAGCAGGTTTCATACGGAAGGCTTTGACTCCGAAATATCGAGACAAGACAAAATAAAGCACAGTAAAATTAGTTTTGTTTAAAATTACTCTATTAGTTTTCTAAAATTAACTGTAATAAAGTAAGTGTCTTTTGCCACCGACAAATTGAGCCAGGAATTGAGCTAAATTTTAATTTTCAAGTTCTTCTTTCATGTCTTGGAAAAAAAAAGTCGCTAAAAGCCGCTTATGATTTGTTCTCCCTTCAGTGAGGAAATCCCCCATATCTGCCCGGGGGTTTAGTAGGATAATTTCGTGTAAAATGACAAAAGCTGCTCAGTTTTAATTAATTTCATTATACAGTTTTGACCCCTCATCGTAGAAATGCTCATGACATTGCACTACAGATTCCTCAGATTCTTTAAGGGGCTTTTGAAAGGAATATTCGTGTAAGCTAATACAACAGGGGCACCCAACGGTTCGTCAGTTCGGGGAACATCTGTTCGGAAGTTCTATATCACCTGAGATATTCGGATTTAATTCCAGTGAAAACTAGAGATTTCTTTGGTGACACATTCGGACTTTCGTAACAAGAGCACTTATTAATTCCTATTGTTTTGGGGGAAACAAATATTGTTACAGAAAGTTTTACTTGTGTTTTAAGAAATATATAACTTTAGATACTTATGGATAAAGACTCTGTAGCCGTACTTTAATCATATGCACAACAGCCTGTTTCTACGAAAAGAACATTTCATCAGTTACCACATGTGATTGTATAAGCGCTAGTAGTCGCCGTATTTAGCCTTGATTTAGTCTTAGCGAATAATTATAGTTAATCGCATCATTTATTTAATCTAAACAAGTAGCCAGTTCAAATTTAGCCATTTTATCCGATATATTTTGCTTGTTTTATTCAGTATTCTTACTGAGACCGCATGAGATTTCTAAACAACAGACTTCGGTTAATGTATTCAATATGTCAACTGCGATGTATTCAGAACTGTGTACGTGTACATTTCTACTTTGGGACATCACGCTTACCTTAGGACTCGCGAAATCAAGGAGTCAGCAGTTCTTTTGTTTTATCTGTGTTCCATGAGCAAAGTTCACAATTTGTTGTTATACGAAAAAGTACTGCCCTATAAGGAAACTCTTAACAACAAGGTGCACGTGAAATTAAGTTATTTTAAGTGACTTTTCTGTTTATGTACAACGTGTGCTATTGCACCACTGTGCTTTGTCTCTTGTCACTAGGAGAAACCTATCGCCACAATATGTCGTTCACAGTGTAAAATAAGGTCACATTTCGGAGAGCCATCAGAAGCCCGGAACTTCAGCGGATAGGATTCTGTTTCCTAAAATTTTCTGCGGCCCAAATTGTCAGCTGGAAACACCAAACAGATCAAAATGTCAGATTAGCTTACACAAAATAAAGTAATATGCCTTTAAAAAGCTCTGAAACAGTCTAAGAAAGTAGAAAATGATATTTCAAATATTTTATTAAAATGTTCTCATTGATTGCCCCTGATACAAGTTAATCTGTTCGAGGCTTTAGCTGAAACTTGAAGCCGTAGAAAATTTTATGGAACGCAATCTTACTCCCAAAATTTTCGAAGCTGGTCTTGGCTTTATGAAAATGCTAGCTGACTTTATTTTCCTCCCTTAACGGCAAATTTGGCCCTCCGAAAACAACGTACAGGAGTTCATTTTTTCATGTCACCTATTTCGCAAAGGAAAACTCTAGTTGTTTTATTCCGAATTTCCATGGCAGTTTAGGCATTTCGAACAGTTATTCCACTGCAACGATCCCAATTGGACACCCCATTTAAATAGATATGAGATCCTACACAACTAAAATATAGATGACCTTTTTCTCTACATTTTTAATTTTCTTCAACCCTTCATTATTTAATGTTATCCATATAATTATGCAGTTGCTATTTGCACTGAAAATTACACATTTCAATAAAATGGCTAGAGATCGCCTTTAAAAAATTACTTCCTAAAAATGTGCTTTATGGACCGCGAGTACTCAACTATACGTGAATAAAGCACCAGGGGATTGAAAGGAGAACTTAGAAACAGAAAAATCAAAGCTACATTGCTGAGAATTATAAACCATTTTTTCTCTAGGCACCCTTCACATGATATCTCAATGAGTCTTAACGCGTAAAATAGAAACAGAGCAATCAACACCGGCAACAATATTGTAAACACGGTCACTATGAGTTTGTAAATCAACTGAGAATTCCTCCTTCTTGTCTCTCGGGCAAATAACTGAGCAACTGGCAACCCACTGTTGATGACAGAAACCCTCGCTAGTTTTCTAAAATTTCGTAACCTCGCAGCACACGAAGCGAGAATTCCACAAGCTGGAAGGAAAATAAACGCATGGAGGTAAACAATGTAAAAGAAGGTTTTTGAACCAGGTAGAAATAGAACAAGACAAAATACGAAACACGAAGTCGCCGCTGTGTAGCAAATGGTTTTTGCCCGCTTCATTGTCAACCATTTCTTGTTAAAATGAGGAGCGATAACGGCGGTAGAACGTTCCGTTGAAATAGCAAACAGAAAAAGCGTTGCTGCTCCCACGTTAAAATTCACCAAAAAAGCTTCTAGTTTAACCACTGCCGGAGGGATTACAATCTCAGGACGTTCTCCACGGAGGATGTTTAAAACGCCAGCAAATGGCAACACGATTACCCCAGCGAAAAGATGCGCCATCGTTAAAGAAATGTTGAAAACGTTTGTTGGTTTGTTGAAGCATTTTAAAGGATCCCTGTTGACGACATAAAGGATAAAGCTATTTCCCAGTGACGCAAATATTGCAATGATAAGAAAGATAGCTCCAGAAATTGTAAAAACATCCGTGTTTGGATTTTCTATTTCGCGTGTTAAATTCGCGAAGTTGACGTCGGCCATTTTAGAATCACGGAGAAAATTATTCTGATTTCAGCAGACGGCAGCTCGAATAGTAGATGAAAAATATATCGAAAGTCAATAAGCTACTTTTTTTTTGTTTTAGCAGCTTACTTTTCTTTTGCTGTTATAACGACGTCCTATTTCAAGACTGTCAGTTTAGTGCAAATATTGGGGCCGGTCATACGCCAAAGACAATTCTTATTTTGCAAGAGGTTGCAAATGATCAGAATGCTCTCGTTTTAGGGCGATTAAAAAACAGAAAAAAATAATCAAAAACAAAAGAAAAAACCGGCAGGTGGGGAAACCGATAGTCTTTAACGAGAAGGATGATATCGGGTAGCAATTTTTTTCCTCCAAGGAAATGGTTTTTCGAACAATAAGCCATCTGCCATCCGAGTTGTCATGGTTTATTAATACAAGGCGACAGCCGACAGTAAATTAAAAGTGGAAATCTTCTCTTTGCCTGTCCAGAGAGAAAATTGGTGTTTTGAAATTGAAAATAATCAGGTTTTGTTCATTTAGACCCGTCAATTGAGGACAAAATGGGTAAAACGATGAAAATGTTCATTGTTGTAAAGCTTCCTATCTTAGGACTACTGAGGTTTTGTTTTCAATATACGACATTTTTCGCTTCCTTTATTGTTGACTTAAACTGCAGGATATTTTACATTTAATTGTTTTGTCGGAGTCGCTATAAGGTTCATGCTATGTTTGTGCCGGGGGAGGGTGGGGGGAGGTTTGTTTTAGGAATTTTGGGATGGGACGTTCCTACCTGAGGCTCATCTTATATGGCGCGAATATGTTATGTTTCAGACCTTCCGTACCCTATTACGGACTTGAAATCCCTACATCTATATCTAAACGCTCTTGCGACCAAAACGGCAAAAATCTTTCAGTTTTAATTACCCCTTCTTTAATCAGTGATACCCAACATAACGCCAAAATCATGATGGCCATAATCCATACCCCATTTCAGACCAGTAATGTAAAAAAAAACCTACCCTTTTCGGGAAGCACATACTTTTATAGCTCACTTAGAGGACCAGAGCACCCCCTCCCTGGCCTTAGTCTAAATTTGTTCTTACTACGTTTTTATGAGACGAAAGGTATTTGCATTTCCTTAAGAGAATTTTATGAAGTAAAGCCAACGGCCGAAATTAGGGGTTGCTTTCGTTTCGGTTAGTCCTTTTTCAGATTTAGTTTATTCGGACTGTTTGAATTTTCGTACTACAGGGGAACCCCGATATAACGAAATGTCCCATGGATTCAAAATAATCAGGTTTTGTCCATGTGCCCGTTGTAAGGAGGATTCGTCAAGAAATGCGAAAAAACGACCAAAAACTTCGTTATATCGACTAGAATTTCAGGAGGATTAAGATTCTGAACCTCCTAGTGATTTCTGTCGACTTACAGCTCCCCTCTATTATAAGAGCAGGGATCGGAATCTGCGTTTTGTAGCGGTTACACGCAACAAACACAAACTGATGAATATAACCATTTTGGAAGATGTTTTTAATCTAGGGGACTCCAACAGAATTACACAGATTGGAATAATTCTCCGCTCGAAATAGGAAGCATTATTATTTATTTTCTATGTCGACATCTTTAGGTTGGTGATGTACCTAGGTGTATATATATGGGCAGTTACTGACTAAATTTTCATCTAGGGGGAAATAGAAATACTCCTCGTTGCTTAATATGTTTTTACAATAATTTGATATAAGCTGTGGCAGCGTGACCCAAATATGAAAATCTTCAGTCTTCAAAGTCTTCTAACATGTCTTCATGCATTTCGTGTTATAAATATTGCGAGAATTTTATGGTTCATCACTATAGACAATTTTCTCTTGGAAATTTCTACCGGCATCCTATTGCGTGGAAGTTTTTTATGCTTATCACCATAAAAATAGAAAAGCAGAAACAATTACGGTAAGTAAGGTATTTTTTTATTCGTTATCTTTTATTAGAGAACCAAGCGTTTACATACATGAAATGTTACTAGCTCTAAAAAAATCATATTTTCTTCTAATATTATAAATGCAACACAAGGGAAATGTGTTTCTAGTATAAAATTTCCAACTCCTAAACGTATTGATTTTTAGCGGTTTAAATGAAAAAATTAATAATCATCATCATTTTCAAATATTTACAAAGTACTTTCGTTTCTTCATTATGCGTTTGTTGGAAATAAAGTTTATTTATTTACAGGGAAATCATTGAATTTTTGATGTCTTAACATTTAAGTTCTGACCACTAAATAAGAGGGAGAGGAGGGGGGGTTCCGTGGTTGGCCTTATAGAGTTTTTACTGTGGTATTTGAAAATTTTTGTATGTCTGTTTATTTGTTTACTGGCAAGTGCTCTTGAAGCTTGTCTCTTTATAAGGTGAACGATGACCAGGTGAGGGCAGATCGCTGACGAGTTGGTTTCTGATCACACCAGCAATGGACGAATGATGCAGCATCTTGGAAAAGAACAAGAATTCAAGATCGTTGGCGTTCACTGCTCTGAGTCCCATCAACTTGAGAAGTATTTTTCCGAAACGGAATGTTTCGTCGGGAAAACGGTTTTTACAGTAACGCTCCATGGCGGACAGTACAACTTCCTGGTTCGTTTCTGCATCCGGTAAACAACGCGCTTCGGCACTGTCTGTAAACGAAGAGGAAAATAGACTTAGCATGAAAAAGAAGATGGACTGTTTTAACTGTTAGTTTAGGGACAAGAAATAACACCTTGCAAATGCTGCAGTTTGTATTGGAAGCTCTGTACAACTACAGCGGAATCTTTTGTCATAACGTTCACCCTCTACCAATGAATTCCTGCACGAAGATGTTTCTATTGGTTACTACGTGTTGCTCAAACACCTTGCAAAACCTTTAACTCTGATTATTTAAACGAGGTCCACATTAAGCCTGGTTTAATAGCGTTAAAGTAGGTCGTAAACTACCCATCAGAACGTCAGTCTAAGTTGCTAGCTAGTTTGCTTTTTATCTCGTATTACGGACTTTCCAACTTTGTTGAGTTATGGCATATGACGCTAATTATAACAAATTCGGTTGACCAATTTAATTTTAAGTCAAACAATGGTTTTTTCAAACCGTGTGTAAACTTTGTTTTAGTAATCGGCCCATAGGCCCATAGTGATTTGTGTAAAAAAGAGCAAAATGGTTTGGTTCGTTAAGTTTCAGTTTGCTGCTGATATTCTCGTAAATTCATCGCCTATTATCTTCACATTTTTTCATCTTTTTTATGCTTACCTGAGGAAAATAGCACCATCACTTTCAGACATGCGTACTCAGCCTCCTCTAGACCACGCAGGCGCAGCATGCACTCGTGAAAATTGGCCAGCGTCTGTTTCAATCGAAGCTTTTGCTCATTACACATTCCTGCGCATGTCTCAATCTCGTATGCTAAAGCCACTGAATCGATTTGCAAGTCATATTGGGCGGCCATTAAAACGAACAAATCACTCCAGCAACATCGCAACATGGCATACTGTTCACAGATATCGAGATTAGCAAACATAGGGACGTCTTTAGCCCATTCCAAAGCTGCAGTGAACAATGTCCAGACTTTATGGCTTGGACTGGACTCCATGGAAGGGGAGCTTGGAGCAGCTGTTATATTAGCTCTGGCGCTCCTTTCCAAGTGTGTCAGGAGTGTTATTAAGTCGCACTGTGAGGTGAACGACTTGGAGGATCTTGAAAGATAAGAGTACTTTGTGGGTCTTCCTCTTCGAATAGCTAAAATAAATACGAATATATTTTTAATACTTTATATCGCACAAATGTCTGAATTTTATTACGAAACTATTTTCGCAGATTTTATTTCATGTTGTATTTCCGTGCCGTCAATACAGTAATAAGCCCTTTGTGCATGTTACATCATCAGCTCGATATTCACACCCAAGCCTCGTTTGTACCAAATTTGTAGAAACTTGGAAACTCGACATGGTGAGTATTCTTTTCAACTTTGCTTCTTTGGGAGTCCGTTGATGAAAACCTCCACAGGCTTACACTTCAAAAGCGACTCTTAGGGAGAAATTAGCCAGTGTGACGTAAGCATGAAGAAGGCCACTATAATGTACTTTGGCATATGTTATGCAACTCTCGCAAGTGACTACCTCTGTTAGGCAACCATTTTCCCTTGGTATTTCTAATTTTGCCTTTCGCAAAAACAAAAGCAAAAGTGCATTCACTTTTCGTTCAGTTGTATTGCAACTAAAATTGGGAATATCAGTTAAAAAGGTAAATATCGGGTATCCCTTGAATACATGCCAGTTTATCTCTTCTGAAATCACCCACGCGATGGAAAAAATTAACTTAATCTTGAAAAGAAACTTGTATTGCATAGTTAGATAACACGGTAGGAGACTAAAAACAAAAGGAAAGTTCTCAATCTCGCCATAAGACAAGAGAAAGTTGCAAAAGACAAATGACAGGTCAAGATACTGAGATTTCGTGGCAAAGAAATGCATACAGCTATTCAAAGAAAAAATGAAAAGCGCGAGTTCGTTTTTAAATATTTAATGACATAAAACTTGAAAACGTATTCGTATTCGTATGTTTTCCACATCTCAATTTAGAAAACTTTTTTATCGAGAAAAATAATAGATCTCAAAGTTTTGTATAGCGTTTCGAAAACGACACTCACTTTTCGTTCAGTTCTATAGCAGCGAAAGTTAGGAATACAATTAAAAAAGTCATTATGATAGGTCTTGCATGAATGCCAACTTTTCTTCTCTAAGAAGACACGCGTGATGGAAAAAGAATACTTTTAAAAAGGGAAAATTTACGATTCAATTAAACGGCATCTCTAAAAAAATTGGTCGCTGTGATAACACGTTAGTTTAAACATGGGAGGTTGTGGCGGGAGGACTATTGCGTTGACATCTAGACGTCTTTCTTATCTCGAATGTCCGCAAAACTCAATGATGGAAAAATCCGCCGTCACTTTTACAAAAAATGATATTTGTATCTTTAAACGGCTTTGAAAAACGTGAAGCGTTGAACTTTTGTGAACAAAAGGTTTCCTTAAGTCTAAATTTTAACTGGGTCAACAAAATCACTTTGATAAAGTGAAATAGATAATCGAAGAGCAGAGACATTCGTTTGGACAAGTAGAGAGAGATGCCTGTTAGTTTTCTAAAACTGATGCCAATAAACATGTTTTTAAAGTAAAGTCACGTCGCTACGAAAACTACATTAAAATACACAAGGTTATAAAGAGAAAAATACAGCGTTCATATTCAACCGTCTCATTAATAACTGAGAAGCAACTATGGAGAAATGCATGGCCGTCCATTTTGAAAAGAAAAGGTGAACTCCTATATATAGTGCAAGACAACTGAAATTACTCTTTTCGTTTTAATTAGTGTTTTTGGCATAAAATGTCTCTCTGACGTTAGGTTGCTGTTGTATATAGGTTAAAATATACTAGGTTATAAAGCGCAAAATACCACATTGATATCTAAGGGTCGCGCTTATGTAGTGCTAACGAGAGACAGAAATTGAAAAATGGAGTATTATTTGATAAGACAGGATCTCTAAATTCCGTTCCACGGTCAAAACGTGATTATAGTGTTTTGAATAAACAGGATTTAGGTCTTTATTTCAACTGGGTTAAAAGATACCAGGTTACAGAGAGAAAAATATCGCTTTCACATCTGTGGATTGCGCTGGTGCCATGCTGACAAGAAAATGGACATACTTTTTGGTATAATCATGAGAGGCGGTATATATAAATCAGTCCTATTTTGTCATACGACTTTTGCAAATAAACCGGTCTATTTGAAATAGGTCTGTTTAAAAACTGTGTCAAAACGCACCAAGTAGTCAAGGGAAAATATCGCTTTGACATCTAACGGTCGCGCTTATGTCACGATGACAAGTAAAAGAGAAATGCACGGTCCTTCATTTTTTTGCAGGTTAGCATAAATTCCTATACTATAAAAGAAAAAGAAACCTACCATCTCTTCTCATGCCCACTTTGACGCACTTCTGAAATCTGCAGTGTTGACACTGTGTTCTGTTTTGTCGATCGATACGACAGTTTCCCGAGGACTCGCAAGTATAGGACAACTTATAACGCACAGTACGGTTGAAAAAACACTTACAACCTTCGCACGTAAAAACACCATAATGACGCCCGGAAGACGGAGCGTTACAAACGGCGCAGTCAATCGTCTTTTCTGGGTTATCGTACCAATAAACTTCGTGTAACTGTGACCACGACATTTTTTTTCTAGGTTTGGAGAACTATATCTCTCTCTGTGCCCGACCGCTAAGACTAACACACCCCGATTTCGCGGCGAGTTATGTGTGACATAAACCTTCATCAATGTTTAATGAATTGCTCGGGGGTTTTTATTGGACGTTTAAGCGTGGAATTAACCGGTATAGGACAAAGGTGGTTCAAGCTGTATAGGTGAAAAGAGCATTGTTTCGACGAAATCGCGAATTACTTCTGGAATGTTCTTTGCATTCCGTTATACAAAATTGAAAGTATCGTTAAATTGTTTAACTGAATGTTTACCCTTCGCAAACACTCGAGTTGAGCTCAATGTTTATCGCTTTCCAAATATTTGATACAATACATGCAGTTTTCATTAACTACCACAGAAATAATTAATTTATATGATTTCTTACGTGTTGGAAACACCATCCACCAGATAGCCCAACACTTGCAAACAAACGGGGACTGCAGAGCTTTGTTCTAAGATTGAAGAGAGCACATAGATCTAAAAACCTTTCTCGTGAATTCCTTCCCCACCCCTATGTGATCGCTAGGTGCTTTCCAAGTCAACCCCCAGGAAAAACGAATAAATATCACACACGCTGTGTGTGTCGAGGGCTACTAAAACAATAGACTATACAAAAGTGGCCAGTTTCATTCCTGGCAATATATCTCATTCAACACTTTCGCTTGTTAACCTCCAGTATATCACACAGGCGTAATATACATGCATGTATAGACAAACAGAAAAGACAAATGCAATTCAAACAAGTCAACTTCATTCGCAAGGAAGTACATCTTATCGTATCACACAGGCAGTCTATATCATTCAAAGTTTTTTTTTTGTTTATGACCCCCAGGTAAATACGACTAAAACATCGTATAGGGACAGGGGCAGACCATTCAATACAGAGCTCGTCAGTTTCATGTCTTAAAAGTTTTTAATTTCACATAGCCAGCACAAAGATTTACCCTGCAGTTAATACAAGGATATATTACAGGCGGTGCATAGCGAAGTCTAATGACACTACTCGTGGCATTGCTAAAGAATTCTTTTGAGAAATAGACTTTTTTGTTTAGGACAAAGGTTTATGGTTTGTTCGAAATAGTATTATTTCTGTTTTACTTTAAATGCCACTACCTGAAATGGGCGGTTGCTATTAGTATTCATTCAGATTCCTCTTACAATAAAAGGCCACTAAACGTCGGCGTATGGCCTTAGAAGACCACGCTTAACACTTATTGACTAGTGTCGGTCCAGTCAATACAAGGGTTAATCGCACCTTAAATTCACCACCAGAAAAATTCATTGTTGCAACTGCTAAGGATCCCTCGTCTCCCATAAACAAACAACAAACTACTTGTGGTACTAAGGTTACCGTTTTTGAATACACGTGTTTTGGCTTCGACTTACTACCAACAGTGGCCAAGTTTTGATCTGCAAAAAGGTCTGAAACTAAATTTTACAAAATACCCTACAATAAATGGCATTACAGGAAAGTACTGCTCAATAGCTTTCATTTGAATGGTCCCGTACACGGGACTCAAACGCTAAGGCCACGTGACCCACACACGGTTGGTTTTGGGACGGGAAGCGCAATCATCAAGAGGAAAGGTGAGTTAGAGTTGAAACGAAGAGAGAATGACTTGTGTTGCAAATGGATTACCCCGGAGCCTTGTGTAAAAACACTTCGAAAGCGCCACGGTTCAACGGCCAACCTCCTCAATATGTGATAAATATTTTATGCTATTTAGAAAATTGTTGATTGTTTTCCAAGCAGTAGAACTGGTATCAAATGGTCTTTTCAAGGAAATAGTCTCAAATAGTTTTCTTCCTTAGTGTGTTGTACTGACAGAAGAGACATGCAAGGGAACGGAAATTTAAAGAGAAAGCGTATATGTAAGTTTAAATAAAGCCAAACTCTTTTTCGATGTGGCATGGCAAGATGTTGGTAAATGAATACATCACTGGCAAGATGAATCTCACTTATCTTCTTTACTGATTTTGTTTTGTATGTTTGTATTTTTTATAAACCAGTAAAAAAACAGTAAAATATTGAAGACTGAACAATGGATTTATTTACCATTCTTATTGACAATTTCGGGAAAATAAGATAAGTGATATCACATGCAACAATAGTGTCACAATCACTTTGTTGATTTAGAGCTCTTTGTTAAGTTTTATACCAGAACATCTGTCTCTCCTTGTAGAGAAAATACTAACCACGCTAGTTTATACATAACTGAACTTCTTGTAGCTTTGTTTATGATGTTCGTCTAAATTGTAACCAAGATTTCATTCTAGTTTAGAGAATTTATCGTAAGTAAATAACCGAGATTTACCCCCATAATACCCATAGTCAAACACTGAGTTTCGTTTCGGATTGTTTTGAAATCGTAACAAATGTTTTTCTATACCGATTTCTCGAATGACACATTTGGGATGTAAGCTTTATTTATTTTGATATTTGAAATACTAGGAGCAGAAGAGAGAAATAAGAAAACAAACCTAAAAGTTACAAGCCCCCCTGGCTGCGGTTTCTTTACACGCTGACTGGCGGTTGACATTTCTACAAAAATTCCAATCTGATTACCAATAAGGTTTAAGTTTGCGTCTCGACTAGTGGACCTCTTGGTTTCCCTAGAAGATGAGACAAAGAAATAAGGTTGTTTGTTATTTATTCAGTATTATGTTGTTTAGTGTAGAGAAAAACGCCGAAAGGAAGCTTCAAAATTCTAACGACTTCTTCAACATAAACTTGCCATTCCGTTCAACAACTTTTAATGTGTTAACTGGCCTAAGAAACTGACTGTTCTCCATTCATTGAACAGCACTTAGTTTAGAACATTTGTTGATCAACGAATGTTAGCCTTGTGTTAGATCCACTGGAGATGAACGTTAACACGAAGAAGAGTTTTAACTTGAACCCTTTCAAAATTCGTGCAAAATAAAATCGGGAAATAAAACTGCAGTTTGAGTAGAGATACAAATGCGCTTTTCTAATTCGATCTCATCTTAATTGTCAGCAAATTTTCCTTAATGCAGTTTCAGTCTCGAAGTGGTTGGTTTTGGCACCTGTTTGTGTGATCTGGGCAAGTAATTATTTATGGACTTGTACTTTGCCCAAACGTGACATGAATACGCTTTAAGGCGTAAAATATATTTACGGTATCGTAACTGAAAAGGACAATATGCGAGGGGAATAAAACATGAACATTAAATCGAGCGAGAAACAAAACCAAGGCAAATGCAAAACTTGGCCAAAATTGATTTTTCTAAAAACACAGGGATCTTTTAAGGAGATATGTTCATCACTCCACTCAATGAATTATTAAATTGTCCCCATTCCTTGACAAAAGAGCCAATTACACCGTCAGTTCAACAGTGAACAATGGAGCAATTAAGGACTCAAAAAAACGTCGTTTGGGGAAATAATTTAACGAATGCCGACGGTCAAAACACTTGTCTCTGTTTCGACTTATAGATTAATGGGATTTGAATGATTTACATCGACAATACGAAAAAGCTCAGATAGAATTTATACGAAATAAAGACGTCTATGTTTTTCGTTGCATGAAAATCGAGAAAACTTTTTTGTTGTGCTGAGAGAGAAGGTCTTAAAAAAACGTAGTCAGCTTGGTCACAGTATCTCTCTCTTGTCTGACTCAAATATTACCGTCAAGATTTGCTTAAGCGGTCTTTAAGCAATGGAAACAAAATTTCCTTAAAAGATTTAGGTTACGAAGACTACAGTTAACCAGAAGGGGACTATGGGTTCCTTAATTGCTGGTTTTCACGTGACGTCATAAAATTCTAAAATCATAGATGGCAAGGTCTTCAGATTTTATATCCCCACCAGGTTGAAGATGACTTAAAAATATATCTTTTCACAAGTTTTCAGCTCGGTAGCGTCTTTCGTTTTGAAAATACAGAATATTAAATTTCTGGCTTTTAACCCTACGTGACACCAACACAGAGTCCGTGACAAAGCTTTCTCCTGTGCAAAAAAGGACTCTTCTTGTGATTTTTAGCAGTTTGGACAGTTAAAGCATTAGGAGAGAAATTAATGTGGTTGTATAGTAGTTCACGAGAGAAAAGTAATCGCTGGAAGAGCAGAAGTAAATTCCAGATGTTTTCATTGATTTCCGGCGGCCATGTTTGTGCCCCTCCGAGGGACACCAACATGGCGTTTCCATACTGAGCTCTACAAATTTCAGTCGAACGTTTCGCCAAATAACTCAACAACCGAATACCATACAGATCTGAGACTTGGTGAAGTTGTTTAGTTGTGTATCCTTTATAACATTACAAATTCTTGGCTTCTTTCATCAACTGGTTTTGATTTTAATATTTTATGGCGTGACAGTGAAAACCAAGAATAGTTTCCTGAACGCCAAGCGTGAATTTAAGCTTAAACAGAAACAATTCCGTATATGGCATTCCAATGCGAAATAACGTAATAGAAAAGTCGAACTGTCCATAATAGCCACAAGTCATACGTGGCAACAAAACAATTTCTTGTGTTTGTCGGTAAAGACGACTTTAGCATTGCACTTGTTGATTGTAGAACTACAATGCGCTTTCTGATTCAGAAGACACGTGCCTAAAACAATACCATTCATTATTTTAATACCTGTAGTCTTTATTAAATAGCACACAAAATATTTTGTTAATAGATTCCCTTTTAGCTCTTTTGTTGTTTATTGTTTGTTGATAAGGCCGAGCGATGCAACTACAAGCGCAAACTTAAACTCAAGGATCCATACAAAACCTTAAAATGCAAGTTTAGGGACAACGATGAAAACATATTGATCCTAGTGCTTGCGTTTCTTAATCTTTTGTTTAGACTTTTGTGCTTTTGCTTGTCGCTGAATTGTTACAGGTTCTAGAAGGTTCTGGTGGCGGATAAATTGCCACCTTAGCACGTGCAGAAACCTTTTCCACTCGCGTAAAGACTGGGGGTAATTTTTTGCTCCAACTCCGACCCGAAAAGTCATTTGCAGTTTAACTGACCGTGCGACAAGCAAAACTACGACCACTATCCGTCTCGCCATACTTCCATGAGATGGACCATCCAATAAGAATTCAAGAATAACTTTCAGGAGAAGAACTGAAAGCCACACTGAAGTGAATTGAGTTGCTTTCCTGGCAGCTATCCTGAAAGTATGGAAATAATTTTAAATGCTTAGCTCCGACCGCTGTGACTCCTGGGTGATAACAGTAGTTTCTGGTGGCAGGGAAATTGCCAAATTGCCTTAACACGCGAGGAAACGCGAGGACTGGTTTTTCCAATTCATCGTAAGGTAATCTTTGGAAAGACAACAATCGAGAAAAGACAGTGAGCCAAGAAAATAGCTGTTTCAATGCCCAAAATCTTCCAAGAAAAACGTATGCCTTAACCAAGATTGCGCTTCCCTAGCTGGACAAGTTTCGTTGTATTTGAAGGAAAATAAGGAAATTTTCTAGATATAGTACAATGTAGTCCAAAAACTGAGTGAAGAAAAGAACGCCTTAAAGAACAATTGGTCAGAACATTTTTGCTCAGCAGGTGGAAAAAATAATCTTAAAGTGTGCTTTGAGATTAAACTGAAATGACAAACAAAATATGGAGTCAATAAGGTTACAACGGCGCCAGGATCCCTCACTGAAAGTCACACAGTTAAAATACCTACACACAGATAAAATACGTCCTACATTTCGTAAATCAGCATTTGCCTTTGGTTGTTGTTGTATTGCACGTTTATTTAGCATCTATGTTATTTATGACACTAACCTCGTGAAAAGGTTCTCTGTACGTTAGCTTTTTGCGACTCAAGTGTAATTTAATTTTGTAGTAAATTCTTTTTTGTTTAGCTTACAAATATTTGACCAACGGTCCTGGATACACCATTTCGTATTTAAAGCGACTGATTAATTAACTACTTTTTCAAGAACACCGACTTGTTCTTGAGAATTCCTCCGTTCAGTCCTTATGCAAAGGAGAAACGGAAATTAATTAAGTATTTTTCTTGGGTGTTCTAGAAATTCGTAGCGCTTCGTCGCAATTTATACGTCGCAGTTTAGTAGCGTCGAGCGTAACTCAAACGCCAAACAAACTCGCAAAAATCACACTAAATCATTCAAATAAACAATTCCTGTTTCAAAGTAAACTGTACAACTGGTTGTTTTGCAAGTGTTGGGCTGATAAATTGTGGTTGTTAGGCACTTGCATTACATTTGACGCGAAGTAAAATGCGACGTATAAATTTGGCTCAAGGAATTTAAAAGGAAACGGAACAAAACTTTGAAAAGCAGTTTTTGAAAGCTCCGGACATTTTGCTTAGAATAGCGTTGATAATAAAAGACTCAAGTTTCCCTTCAAACTGTTGAAGCCTCTTGACTCCATAGCCAGTGCTAGGAGCAAAACTAGCGAACCGCAATTTGCTAAGACTACAGTTTCCTCTCAAAGGCTGTTGAAGCCTGCTTAATTCTTAACCAGCGCTGAGAGCAATTAACACATAACAAGAATTTTTTAATATTTTCACAGCTAGAAGAGGCTAACGAAACAGCATGTGCTCTTGAAAACACTCAGAAATATCTCAGTTGTGATTAAGGCCTATCCTTTGCTTTTTTTCCTGCTTACGTCGCACGCTAAAACCAGCCTTTAATATTAGGCTAGGTTATGGCTGTTTTTAGAACTTCTGTGGTAATATCATCAGCAGACGGGTTTCTAGTATAGCGTACGAGTTCACGCGCGAACTTAAAGTGTTATCACATTTAAGCTCACAGAGCAAACAGAGCGATTATAAGGGATATTTAATTTGAGACATTTGAACACAAGCTACTTTTCAGAGACTAGGTTTAAATTGGTGCTGTTTTTCACGGACTTTAACGCGTTACAAAGTGAAATGGAAACACCAGCAATATTTGAATGGTCACAATTCACAGACTCAAAGGTAGAGCTTCTGAAGCATAGTAAACAGTATCACATCGGGAACTGAAGTTAATGTGCCATTTTCACGTGAACTCAGTTGTTACATTTGGATCTCATCCAAAGGCTAGAGAACAACAACTGAACTAGATCGATGAACCACGGTTAGACTTAGGATTAAAGGTGGTAAGCCTAATGGTCAGCCATGCAAGTTCTTAAAAAAAGTTACTTTTTTATTTCTTTGCGGAATATTTAAGAGAAAGTAATGTTGATCGTCCACTGTGTGTATTAGCAACATTGTTTCAAAGTTGCAATTATGTGATTTGCATTCTTAGAGTTTGCTATCGAAACAAGGGATTACCACTTTTTGAATGCGGCACCAGATACATCACATTCACTGTTTTTACTGAAGAATCTCTACTCTCTGAAAAGTCATGGATCGGGAAAAGTGCTCGCTTGTGGGATATAGTTGCTTACGAGAGATTATCAATAAGAAACACAAGGATCAAACCTGGACTTCGGTTAGAGTGAAAAGTGTTTTGAAAAGCCTTTTATTTCTCGACAGAATACATAGAAAATATAGCAATGTTGCTTGTTTCTGTATTTCAGCAAAACTGTGGTATCAGAACAGTTATCTGATTTGCATTCAGTTCTTAGTGCTTTTTTTTTTAAAGAGATTACCACACCATGAATTGCACCACCAGCAAGTTTCATTATTGTCATTGAAGCATCTCTAAACATTCAGGGATCTCTGACAGGAGTGCTTACTTAAGAGAAATTGTCGGCTATGACAGATTCTAAATAAAAAACATTACTTGAAACTAAGGTTAAACTTCAGTCTTTTCTTTCTCTGCAGAATACTTGTTCATTCACTCATTGTTCTCACTGAAGCATCTCTAAACAATGAAGGATCAAGAAAGATATTCATTTGAGAGAGATTCTTACGAGTGAGTCTAAATACAATGTCAGACTGAAAACTTATTCAAACTAGGTTTCGCTAAAGGACTAAAGGACATAAGGGAGACGGTCGCTTAACAAGAGATGTGAAATATAGTTTTCAATTGAAAACGTTTTTATACCGGATTTAATTTGGATGGCCGCTGCGCTATGGATGTGCACTTAGCTATCAAGCTAGTTTGCAGGCACTCTATTTAATTCATTGCTAATTAGAAACAATAAATTAAATGCAAATTCAACATAAGAAGCTTGACCCTTTAAGCCCTGAACCGAGTGACGAAAATGAAATTTCTCTTTTCGTCATCACTGCTTGTTCAAACATTCAAGTGATGAGAATAAAGGAAGTGACCACCAACGATAAGATGTCTTGATATTTAGACAAATTCTCCTTACTAGTTCCATCAGAAATGCATGGAGAACAGTAAGGAGAATATGCATTTTCATATCAGGGCTTAAAGGGTAAAATCCGAACTGGCAGGAAGAAGACCATTTGCTTATCTGCAAGCGTGGTCGAGGAGCTGGAACTCGAGTCCACCAAAATACACTCCAGCTAGTGATCAGAGGAGAACTTGAACCCGAGACCTCCGGATTTCAAGTCGAGCGCCCTGACTTCTCATCCATGCTGCCCCCTATAACAGAGGCAGCGTGTACGGAGATGGTCGTTTACAAGAGCGGACGCTCAGAGAATTTTATCTGAGACAGCTGTACACAGTCAGGAATACATGACTTATATCCTACCTTTTTGTACATCTCAATGATAGTTACTTTGAGTTTCAGCCATAGGAAGCCATTACATTAAGAAACTTCACTGCTATGTTTTAACGACGAGTAAAGTTAGTTGCTAGTTCGCCATAGTTTTGATAACCTAGCGATTAGTTCTATATGTGATATTAATAATGCAGGTCTATTGAAGGACCTTGGCGTGTGACAGTTAGTTGAGAGCTTTTGAAACTAAAATAAAAAATCTTGTCACCAAGTGCAACGTTTCTAAAGCATCGATAACATAAAAACTTTATTACGGCCGACAAATTTATGAATTTCAATATTTTCCCTAAAATATCTTCATTTTCGCTCCAACGAAACATGTGTTGCGGGGTTAGCAAATTTTCATTTCGAGAAGTAAAAAAAAAAAGCGGTTTTCAAATCTCTCGTGAGTCACTTCCTCTCAGCAGCAAAAGGTTAGACGTTGCGTGTGTGCCTCGTGCCTAAACGGGAAACATCTTAATATCTGAGCAACAATGCTTTCTCAAAAATATTTTCCCTTCTCCGCGCGCGGCCAAAAACCCGTTTTTACCAGCGACTCAGGCTAAACGTAAGTACAAGCGAAAACATGTTATGCGCCGATCAATTGGAAACTTCAACATCCCCCCCCCCCCCCCGGGCATACACTAGGCGTTTGACTGTGCATCGTCCCCGGGGAGGGGGGAAGGGGGAATTTGAACGTTGCGTTGGAAGGGTGGGGAATTTGAACCAGATTTATCTCTTGTTCTGACGTAATAGGCCCGTGAATTTTTTCGTTTTTTTGGGGGGGGGGGGATCTGACCGATTTACAAGATAGAATTTCGCCTTTGTTAGTGAATAACTCTTTGAAAAGGGTCTTTAAAAGAAGATTGGAGGTGTCATTACCGAATATCTCTCTCTGAAAGGCATGTAAAGTGCTTGATTGAAGACCAAATTTGTCTTTTAGGAGAGGCAGTTCAGTACTTATTGGTGGGACATTTGAACTGCTTTCTTGCTCCAAGTCCAAGGGGAGGGAATTTGAACAAGCCAATCTTCAAAAGTTCAAATGCCCGTGGGGTTGCCCGGGGGGGGGGAATGTTGAACTTTCGAATTGATCGGCGCATTAGTTCAGTGCTGAGCTCAAGGTAGAAACGGGATCGACGCAAGCAAATTTAAAAGAATAAGCTAAGTTCAGGCGTAAGGATGAAAACTCCTCTTTTCCTTGTGCTTGAGTCTAGTGAAAATCATTTAGAACGAGAGTCATTTTTTGTTTATTCTCATTTCCACGCTTCGCTATGGTTGCGATACTGACGTTTTAACTAGAAGGGCTCTTAAGCATTACTTATGCTTGCGTTTGTGCTCTCGCCGCCAAGAAAAACCAGGCCTAAACCATTTACGTTAATGATGGCTCAGTCGTATTTAGAAAAGTGCAAACGCGTGCGGTTGAAGAATATTTGTATTATCTTAGTGTGCCACGCGTACTTTGTCGATTGTTTAAAGAGTGTTGAATTAAAACAATGAATAGTGTGTTTGCATAGCTATTAAGTAAAGATTTAAGTGTGCCAACTTCAATGTAGAAACCTACTGGTGTAATAACTTTTCGCTATAGATATAATGAGCCGGGGAATAATATTGACACCTGCAATCTGTTTTTACCACATTGCTGTCCATGAAACGTGCTGGACAATTTCAAACAATAGTCATATTCGCTCGTTATATTAAGAAAAAAAATCCACTCGGCTCTCCGTAGTTCCGTGAAATCAATCACATGGAGTGAATTTCCTGGCCCTTGTAGAGAGGTGGCCGATATAGAAATTTCAAAAAGAATATTAAAGTGAATGGACTGGCCGCAATAACAAACAAAAGGTTCCATGATAAATGGTCCGGTCCTCCTTCACTCGCCTCACCGGACAGAAGCTTTTTAGCTGCTCATGTACACTTCTGTGGTGGTCTTCATTCTTTATACATCACAAAAAAGAAATTGGTATTTCTTTGACAAACACAAGGCAGACCAGTTGACAACTGAGTTTACCCTGTTTCTGAAGAGTTTTTACTTGGACAATGGGATCTGTTTATACCAACCAAAGAGAGGCACGCATCGCGTACAAATGCAGGACTTCGTGGGTTCAAGTGGTGACTTTTTTCTTACGCATTGACGAATGTCTGTGTTTCTGTTAGTTTTTTATATTCCCATGCTTACGCTATGGCTGCAATACTGACGTTTAAACTAGGAGGGCTCTTATGCTATACTTATTCAAGCGTCGCCGGACAAAATCAGGGATAGATCCTTTGCCTCAATAAATAATAAACAAAAGCGTATAGAACTGCTTCGCATCTAGAAAGGAGAAAACGCGTGCCGTTGAAGAATATTTGCTTTAGCTTAGTGTGCCACGAGTAGTTTGTTGATTGTTTAGAGCGTGTCGAATTAAAACGATGAATAGCGTGTTGGCATGGCTATTAAGTGTAGATTTAGGTTTGCCAACTTCAATATAGAAACCTACTGGCTTAATAGCTTTTCGTCATAAATATGATGAGCCGGTTATAATAATGACACCTGCAATCTGTTTTACCACACTGTTGTCCGCCAAACGTGCTAAACAATTTATAAACAATGCTAAAACTTGCCCGTTAAAAAGATCCATACACTGTACCTAGCTTAGCAAAACTAGCCACTTATAGAAAGAATTTCCCTGGCGATTGTAGAGAAATATTAAAGTGAATGGATTGGCGGCTAGGAAAAAAAAGTACAGTGTTGAATAACCCGGTCATCTTCAACTCAAATCAATTGTGGTGGTCTTCGTTTTTCTATATATTATACAAAGAAATAACTTTGGGATTTGATTAACAGACTCAAAAGTCAGGTGGACCAGTTAGCTCTTATCTTATCATGAAATATGGCCACAAAAATGAAAGTTACCACGAGCAGTGCTTCCTTGTGCTAACTGTTTGTTGTGTGTTTATCATTATTTTCTGAAATGGAATTTCAATCTTGGCTATTTACGGATCGGTTACTTTTCATTGTTTTCGGCACGTGGCTTCAAATCGAAGGCATTCAAAAACCCATTAAGTGGCATGGTTTTCGATATTCTCAGTCAGCAATGAAAATATTCAGGGTGGTAGATTGAGTTAATTGAGTCCATTCAAGATAACAAACACTAATTCCTCCTTTACACATGTTATAGTTGTCTCGTGGCTCTTCGGACTAAAGGTGTAGCGACATCTGTGAATAATAACTGAAAAAACAGAAAGCTGGAGCAATAAACTATCGCACTGTTGCGTATTCAAAAGTTTCCCTTTGGATTAGGTAGAAAAGGAACCCAAACAATTTCGTCCACATTAGCGTCTTCCTGTCGTTTCATTTATCTGCAATAACGCGTTTTCGTTTGAAAACTATATCTTTCAGAGGTTTAAAGCTTCATACATTTTTGGCGTATCGTCTACATAAAACGTTTAAAACGGCACCGGTGTTTTCAAAAGAATTCGATGCCTCAACAGCCTCCGTTTTCATCAGCGTTCTTAATCGGTTTAGTTAGTACGAAAATCGACTGATACACATTGAAAAGTGTTTTCAAACGAAACACATCAATGTAATCGGGCCTTGATTAACTTAGTTTGCCGGGTAACATGGCACGAGTCCATGTTAATCACAAGTTTTACCACAGTGAATAAGATTGGTGGTAGATTAACTTCATTTAAATTTCCGACAAACACGGTAACTCCTTCTTGGTACAAATTATTGTCTACTCGTGATACTAAGGACTAAAGGTGTAATGACGGCAATAGATGAAGAGTTGAATGTTAGGAGGACTGGGTCTGTTAAACATTGAGTCGAACCTCTAACAACGATTTTCTCTCACAACAACTGCTAAACAATTATTCCACCATTGCCGGTTGGATACGAGGTGACAAAAAAAAAGCGCCGAGTTGGTTTTAATCTCCTCATGTCCAAAAGCACGAGTGAAACGACTATTTTATTTCATCCTCAACTTCCGTAATCCTCGTAAAAGTTTTGGCTTCTTTGTCATATTTTTGGACAAGGCTTTCGCTTTGGGACGAACACTTCTGAACGCCGCGACAGTTTGATGGTAACCAATTTCCTGGTAAAGCAAAAAAGCAGGGTTATTAGCTGATAATCTGTGAGCAGTAAACCAATAAGAAATGCAATAATTTTAATAACAATAAGTGCTGCTTTTTGCATACGTCAACCAGGGCCCTTTAAACTCTTACTGAAAAATTCCTCGTGTTTTTTGTCCCAGCCACCAGCTTCCAATACTCCTTCTGAGACCTAACGTTAGCGGCCATCCATCTGCAGTAGCCATGTCATGTTGTTCAGTCGCCAATCCATTCCCTTCAAAAAACTTTTATCGAAATCTCCACTACCCCCTACAACAACCATGTTTTTTCAAAGTAAGCAAGTCTGAATGGAAAATCGTCCACCTACCTAACTTCGCTTATCAACTGCTATAAACCAGTTCGTTCGCTTCGCTCCTCTGATCGCCTACTGTTACAAGTTCCTAACGTCTCAACAGCCACCTATGGTCACAGGACTTTCTCTTCCTGCGCCCCAAAACTTTGCAACGCTCTACCTCAAACTATAAAACAAGCTGAAACTGTAGTCATTTTTAAAAAGAAACTTAAAAAATTTCTTTTTTGAGACCGTTTCAAACCTTAGGTTTATCTTAGTTAGTCACATAGTTTACTTATAGTTACATCTTTAGGCTAGTTATGCTACTTTTTTCTATTCTTAGTTTATACTGTAAGCGCGTTGCGAATCTTAAATGCGGCTATAAGAACCTTATCATTATTATTATTATTATTATTATTATTATTATTATTATTATTATTATTATTATTATTATCATTATTATTATTATTATTCTTCCCAGGGTAATTCCATTCCGCATTACGATAACGCTGGTATCAATGGAAGCCCTGGTATCTCAAAAATTAAAAAATACAAAATGCAATCATTATGAATTAAAACAGCGGATTATAACAAACTAATTAAAAAAAAGAAGTTTTCGCATCTCGGTTTCCGACCTAACTTTAATTTTCCTGTTACTGACCGAAACATCCCTATAATGGCGATCTCTCTACAATATCCAGGAAATTTTGCGCTGACAGTGGCCTCGTGAATAAAGGTGTAACTGCAACTGACTTGTCTAAGCGAGGTACATGGATCGCATTAACGAGCAAATTTCATCATTGTTGCTAGGTGTCCAGCACATTTGACGGGCAGCAATGTGGTAAAAACAGATTGCAGGTGAAAAAATTGTTACCCGGCTTAACATGTTTGCATTTCTACACTGAATTGGCACGCTTAAGCAACACGAAACACACTATTCATTGTTCTAATTCAACTTTCTCTAAACAATCAGCAAACTACACATGGCACACTAAGATAATGCAAATATTCTTCAGCGAACGCCTTAGCTATTTTTTAAACTGAAAATTAAATTTTTGTACGCTTTTTATCATTAAGGTTTAGGTTTCACCTTTGAGGTTTAAAACCGCGACTAAACAATCAACAAGCCACGTGTGGCACAGGAAACGCGTTTGCCTTTTCGCAAATACACTCTTTCTGGTTTAAATCACTGTGGCAAAGTTAGTTTCTACCGGTGGGGAGTTAATTGAAGAAATAAATATCTTCGCATTTAATTCAGGACACAACTTATAAATTTATGAGCAGTTGTAAATAGAACCAGAAAATAAAATCAGGCTTTAACGAGATTCTACCCATGACTGACCTTTGCGATTCAGGTGCAAAATGCTATACCAATAAGATTTGAAGTCACATGGTACTTGTTACATGCATCGCTTCGCATCGCTATAAAATTAATGGCGGGGAGTTCAGTTTTAAACTTGTAGAAATAAGCTGCGCATGGGGTGAGTTTGACGGTGACAAGTTCCGATTAAGCTGCTTCCAATTAGGTTAAACGGTGTGGAGTGATTTAGGCCTTTCTACACTAACCATATTTTTTCGGCCGGCGGCGATGAGCTCGAGATAACTATAGGTGAAAATGGCACCTATATAGCCACTCTTTATGTGCATAGGCCATGGGAGTACTGCATGAACGGAAATGACAAGACTTAAAAAAACACACGGGATTCGACGTTCTCAACAAAGAACTCATTGATGTCGCTTCGCCCGAACAAGACTGGCTATACGTATCACCAGTCTGCGCAAGCGCCAGGACATATTCAAATGCCGAGTCGCCCACTAATGCTTCCGCAACGTTGACATCTTCTCGTTTACAGGAGCTTTAAAGAAGGTGTAAATTCATCTTATGACAACAGTTTTTCTGAAAGCTCTTAAATAACTGACAGTAAAGCAAGCTCTACTTTCGATCATACATATAGGATATTACACAGCGATGCGAAAAGTCGAAATGTCCTGCAGAATATAGTCGAACCCATAAATGACCTTCCGCACACCGGTCAGACGCACAGACCACTGAGTTACTGCCTTGTCGCGCACTAGGTCTTATTCACTGCGTTCATTGTATCACGTGTAGCACATACTGCGAGGATATCGATGGGATAAGAAAAACAAAGGTGAATTTAAATTTGAATTTGCGACAGAAATACTACTAGTAATGTAACTAATATGAGACAAGCTACTGAGCATGCAGTACTTTCCAGTGGTATTTTTAAAAACGCTGCACAAAGTGTTTCTTCCTTTTTAAACTGTAATCCTTAAGTTTGATCACTTAAATGAAAGCTATTAAGCAATACTTTCCAGTGGTACTGTTTTTTATGCTGTACAAGGTAGTCCTAACTTTTGAGTCTGTGGATGAAATCCTAAAGCGTGACCATTCAAATGAAAGCTACTAAGCAGTACTTTCCTGTGGTGCTGTTTATTATGCTGCATAAGGTGATTCTAACTTTTGAGTCTGTGTATGAAATCGTAGAGTGTGACCATTCAAATGAAAGCTACTGAGCGGTACTTTCCTGTGGTGCTGTTTATTATGCTGTACAAGGTGGTTCTAAATTTTCAGTCTGTGGATGAAATCCTAAAGCGTGACCACTGTTATGAAAGCTACTGAGCAGTACTTTTCTGTGGTGCTGTGTATTATGCTGTTCAAGGTGGTTCTAACCTCTGAGTCGGTGGATGAAGTCCTAAAGTGTGATCATTCAAATAAAAGCTACTGACCAGTGCTTTCCTGTGGTGCTGTTTATTACGCTGTACAAGGTGATTCTGACGTTTAAGTCTGTGGGTGGACGAAATCAAAGCTAATTAGCAGTACTTCCCTGTGCTACTGTTTGTTATGTTGCACAAGGTGGTTCTAGCTTTCAACTCTGTCGATAAAATTCTATTGAGCGGTACTTGCCTAAGGCGCGTTTTTTTTTTTTCAGAGTTTAGAAATATTAATTAGACCTGCATGGGCGCTGTCGGGAGCGACATGCTTTAATACCCAATTTACCATAACGACCAAGAGATGCCATTTTTTAAAAGCTTTTCTTCGTTAGAATAAACATTGCTGTATTATCTAAGCTATTACTAATGGTGCAAATTGATCCATTTTACTTCATCATTAAAAATCAACAGAAAGAAGTTAAAGTTCTAATCGCGTTGTGCATTTAAAAAAAAAAGAAAGATAAGTGATTATGTACAATCTGTCGCAATCCTCGCCAATCCTAAAAGTCTTAATTCGTTCCTTTATGATTTATTATTATCATTGATCTCTTTCGAGCATTTTATATTCGTGAACTAGTACTTTGTTGTTTCTAAGACATGACGAAATAATGTACATTAATCAAAAGGGGCTTGAAGTCGCATGTAAACAATTTGAGCTTCGGAAATGAAAGCTTTGAGAGAAAATAATCAGTTCCGTTCTACGACCAATAGAACTGCTTTTTTCGTAAAACAGACCACCTGCAGAAATTATCAGTTCTGATAAGGTCTCGAATCTTATTAGTGAAACATAATTTCTTTGTAACTCGAATTCACAGTTGTTTTCTCCTTTGGAGGAGAGATATACTACTAGAATTCAGTCGCTCCATTCAAAGCTAAAGTATGGCGAAATGGAATTGCTCCCACAATGGCCACCTCATATTTGGAAGCATATATTTGTTTTTCGCGCTTGTCGCTTCAATTGAAAATGGTTTTTTCCTTTATATTGTGAAGAGAGACCCACTAAGGCTGCTAAACAAACCCACAAATGTCTTTAACATGGCCATCGTCACAAACCACCTTTTCTCTACGCTTATTGTATTACCGTTTCTTGGAATCAACAGCATTTTGAAGGGCCTACGTATTTTTCAAGAACCGTCACATGTGGTAAACCTCTTCGAAGATGTCTTTGTTAGTGTCGTCGTAAGCAATGCAACCATGTTAGCGCTTGCCATGTTCATCGAGAGATCAACCGCGTTTGTTATCCCGGTGCTAAATCGAAAGTATGTCACCATAACACGTGCGAAACGAATTTGCACATCGATAACAGGGATATGTCTTTTGTGTTCGTGTATCCTCTTCACTGGTATTCCCCCAAAAGTATTCTATTTCGTGTTTCTTCCATTATTTGTCCTGTTGCCGTCAGTAGGATTCCTAATTCTGCCTGTCGTTGGATTTTATGGTTTAAAACGCCAGACAGGAAAAGTTGCAGCAGCTAAAGAAAGAAATGAAATACAATGCCTATCATGCCCGAGCCATAACAAAAAAGAAAAGGCGAGACGGAATTCTCAAATGTACAGATACCTGCTCGAGACTACACGATTGACTTTCACCGCAATCGCAATATTAGTGTTTTACTGTGTAGTCAAGTTTTTGGAATACAGCGACGTGGAATACACTAGAACTTCGCGTTTTGAACTTCTTGAGCATTTGTCGTTTGTACTTCTATTCCTTCCTGTTGTTGTGCTTCCTATTATAACCTTTACAAAAATTCCGGTATATTGGAGATCAGCGAGACATTTATGGAGACGCAGAAAAAAGATATGAATGACGTTTGTGGATATTTCCGAACATTTGCGACGACTGGCGAAGATGCAACGATTATGGGAACACCATGAATAAGAAAATTTGGTAACCCATCGATGCGAGAAATTTTGGTTGTGACGTCAGCAGAGGCCCGTACGTCCGTACAGACTCTGGGGGAGGGGGAGGGGAGTCCCAAGGCAACCCGACGGGGAGTATAGAATACCACCCCTCTTGGCGGGAAATCGCACGGCGCTTTTGGGAAACCGGCGTTTTTCTTGGCAAGGAAATCGCATGTTTGCGGTCGCTTTTGAAAAAGAGACCTTTTTTTAAAAGCTAAGCTTGTTTAGCAAAACGATTCAGTTCAATAGAATTGAAGTTTAAAACTTGAGAAAAATATCCAATATCTATAAATGGAAAGCAATACACCCATTCCATAAATGGCGGTGCACTCGAATAACCTGGGGCGAGTGGCACGAAAACGAGGCTAGTCAGGCCTTTTGAAGTTTTGACTAGTTCGTTCTGAAATTTAAAATATGGCAGCACTAACAGAACAAGATATACCCGGAGCTTCGCTCGATGGCAGGTTACCGACTCGCCTAAAAATACCAGAACTTAAATTCTGGCTTCAATGTCGTCGTGACTCCTGTAAAGGGCTCAAAACAAAAGCAGTTGTAGATAGTGAGAAGAGTGTTTTCCGCGCGCGGTCGCCGCGGTGTGACCTATTTAGATCATTTTTCAATAAAAACATGTAGTGTCTGCTGTTAAGTTTTGAACGTCTAGTAGATTTATACTAAAACAATTAGATTATTCGCTCTCGATTTCTATACGTGATAGTTGATTCGGCCTTCGGCCTCATCAACTATCACGCGATGGAAATCTCGAGCTCATAATCTAATTGTTAAATAGAACGTTCCTGATATATCCCGTTCAGAAGAAGAGCAGTACCTAATGTTCTCCCCTTCAACTCCTGGGTTGAGATATTCAAAGGTGGCAAGAAAGGTAGCATAATTGGGAAATCCTGTATATATATGTTATTCACCGGCCTAGGTCGGTCCGTATAGGGAGAAACTGTGCCCGAGGTCTTGAGTACGGCCCAAGGCCGCAGGCCGAGGGCCGTACGAGGCGAATTAGTTTGAGAATTGTTTGTAAACAGTCCTTCTACGTGCGCTAGTTCCCACGATCAAAATTTATAAGCTTATGAGAAAGAGCCGCTAGCAAACCGTAGGGATAAAGGATAGATTAACGATAAAACAGAACTTAAAATACATCATTAAAAAATAAGCGTTAAGAACAAACACGGACGTCTGATAGCAAGAATAAAGAAATAAGCTTTGTCTTGCTCAAAATGAAATCACCTTAAGTTTAAATTTGGTTTACAGTACCGAAAGATTTTTAAGACAAGTAAGACTTTATGTGTAAACTAATGCTTACACTCCACAAACTCTACTGCATATCTTAGTATTTTAAACATTTTTGTTCGTTCTTGGTCAAGATTTTCTCAAATCGATACTTTGAGAAACCTAAACTGTAAAAACTTGTTGACATGCAGTAGTTCTTGTCGAAGACACAGCGTTGCGAGGTTTTTTGTTTAACTATTTTAGCTAACAGTCATTAATTAACAGTCAGCTAACAATAATCATATTGTTTTGAATGAAGCTAAATGGGACAGGATTAGAAAAGAGATCTCCAAGGAAAATAACGACATTTCAACCGAGAAACGGAGGTCAAAAGATTAACTTGCAGTTAACCCGTGTTAAATCAAATGGCGTGTTAATAAGAAAACCACAACTCCAATAAAAAGCACAGAAAAACTCGCCTTTTTCGTAGAATAACCAGGCCTATTATTCCATTGCTGATTTTTCCTTTCACTTTACAACGGATAGTGAGAGAAAAGTTCCATTTTAAGAAGAAAAATCCAACGTTTCGTTGTGCAGGAGTGAAATGATTTCACTTCAAGTTTGCCCGCGGATTGGAGCGGTCCGTACGCGGGGTTCGTATGGGAAAATCCGGACCGCTGCAGCGCGCGTCATTAGCCAATCAGATTCAAGGATTTAGGATTCCAGACCGCTGAGATGCTTCAGAGGAAAATAAAAAATGATATGTCCTCGTCACATTTAAATCTTTCTAAATCAAAAGTACGTTCAGCCATACGTTCAATTTTCTGATCACCTGCTTTTAGTTTTTCCAACAGGATGGCGTTTTCCTTTTCTAGCATTGTTATTCGTGTTTTGGTCTTGAGAAACTCTTTTCAAGGATTAAAAGTTTGCGCTCAAGTTCTTTTAGCAGACCGTTTTCTTTTGAGTTTTCTACCTGGGTGTCTTGCCTTTGTTCTTTAGTAACAGTCTCCTTATACTCCAAAGTGTTCGCGGCTTCATTTGTATCCACAGAATCAGATAAAATACAACTGCTGGATGATTGCTCCGCGGCCGCCTTCTTTGTTTTTTCAGCTTGCGAAGGAAGTCTTACCGTAGGAGGCTTCCTTTTCTTCGGTGATTCCGGAAACTCTTGAACGATTTAGCGACTTCCTGAGTTAGCTTGGCCTAAAACGACGGGAGCAAATCTTTGTTGTTTTTGTTAAGCGAAAGTCCTTCCCCACGTCTCTCCGTATTGCGTGTATCCACTTTTTCCGCTCAGTTTCATCGGTCGGAAACTCAAAAAAAGATACCTTTTCCTTTTTCTCGTTTTTGTATTCCTTCTGATTGCACTCAGGCACGCAGCAATGGGTCGGCATGATGGAAAATGAGTATAAAAACGGACCAAAAACGAGCAAATTCACTTGTCAAAACTGAAGACAAAATACGGGAAGGCGGTGAGGCCCAACTAGCCTCGTTTCTATGCGACTCGCCCCAGGTTATTAGAGTGCACCGCCATTTATGGAATGGGTGTATAGTTCAAAAGAATACTCAGTTGTCTTTTTGGTGGAAGGCGAAAAGTTCAAGTTACGAAATTTGTCTTCGAGGATTTCATCTTTGTTTTCCTCACGGCGGAGAGCCTGTCCGGTTCTGAAACACAACCGAGTAAGTTTTAAGGTACACGATTTTGAGCATTACGGTCAAAGAAATTACGTTTGGAAATGGGAATTTAATTTATGTCATTAGAAATGTGTCATTTACTTTTTATTTTATGTCGACGTTGACTTAAAAAAACATTAGAAAACGCATCAGATTTGACACAGATGTAGTCTTGGGAATATTTTGCCTCAGCAGATTTCACTTGCGTGAACGGACCCATGATACGGGAAGTGTAAGGCGAATTTCATTTCAGTATAAATTTAGGCCATCCCTTTTTTTCTCCGTTTAGGGTCGTCCGACCGACCTAAATTTTCGCGTTTTCAAAAAAAAAAATTCCGTTACGACGAAGCTAATGACGTAGTCAAACATTTTTTCACCACCACATCTATCTAGTCTTCCTCGACCTCCTTAGCCGCCATGTTGATTTTGTGACCACATCTTGTTGTTTCCAGGCTCCACGGCAATGATGCAGGGTTACGGGCCTCCTAGTCCCAGACTCCTCCTTATTCAGTTGGGGGCCTTTTTGGGGACCATTTTCTTTTATCCCGACCGACCGACCAAAATCAGGAAACGCATTCGACGCTAAACGAACAAAAAAAGGGGGGGATGGCTTTATGGGTTTTCGAATAAACTTCAAAAGTGATTTCTCTGTCCATTGTTACATAACAGTAGGTCAAAACACAGTTGTAAGACAACAGCATCTCAGTGACTTTACACTTTGCACAGTGAGATGTCGGCGAATAATTGTTTTCAATTTTGACTGTCGGGTCCATCTTTTTGGGCAATTGTCGATTTTCTTGTCCTAGAGATTTCCAATGGTAATAATCTTTTAACCGAAGCAGTCGTCGCTTTAAAGCTATTTTATCCGAAAAGCTTCCGAAACCAGTTCTGTGTGTTCCTCAAAGCGCCCGAATTTTTTTCTTCGCGGCTGCTAAACTAACGCGATATTCCTTCGATAATTTACAGGTGCTTGGAAGCTCCCAAAAACCTTTCTTTCGGGTAAATTTTCCAGTAAAATACTAGTCAAATGCCAGTATAAATTTTGGACTAGACTTTCAGTGGCAATACGTGTTATTCGTTAATATCCGAACACGATGAAAACCCAAAAAGGTAACCCATTTTCTTCAGTGTAAGTTATCGTTTGTTGTTGTAAACGAACGACGTTTCAAGTTCATTCAAGCCAATAATCCGAGGAGATTTGACAAGCCTTGACAGTTAAATGACAGGATATGGAAGTATTGCAAAAACCAAGAAAGACGGCTCGTGAGTAAAATATGTGTTCAGTTTGATGTCCGAAAAAAGAATAATAAAGCAATGCTCCAGAACGACTTTCGAGCTCGGATTCACAGAACAGTTCCCCAAAATATTGGAGGACAAATTTGGAACACTTTCGGGCTTTTTTTTTCTTGAGCGAGAATGAGTCAAAAAAGCCCCGAAATATATTTGGAACCGAAAAGTTTCAGGACTATTTTTGGGAAACGAACACCAGCTAATTCCTTGGAAGCTCCGCTTTTCGGCTTGGCTAAATCGATATATTATCACGGCAGATTGCCCAAGAACAGGTGTTTTTGTGGGAGATTTTCAATCTTTGCCTCATATAGTTTCGTTTTTATCATTTCCGAAAATATTCAACCACTGTCCCAGCAGTTTCCGAAGAGAAAAGGACATTCGATTCAGGAATAAAATACTATTTATAGTAAAACTGGTAAAGCTCAAAAGAATTTTTTTCCCACACCACCTCAATACCTGGATACTGACTTGTTAAACACTTTTGAACAACAGCTTAGTATTTAGCTTAATGTCGGAGATTTAGCTTCAACTTTCTTTTAAATTGCGGAATATTAGTGGAGAATTCTTAAAGCAATGGCCCCTGTAATTTTCGGAATTACCGAGCAGGCCTGAGGGGTCGAGACTTTCGAGTAGCAGCTACTTTTGGGTAGCTCTTTCCTTCGGATAAATAAAACACGGAGTGGTGAGACCGCAAAGATCCTCAAAGGACCTTCTACTCGATTCTTATAAGTATAAAAGGTAAAAAACTTCGCGTAATAGCCCGTACCGTGGTCCATACCGTGGTTTACTTGTTGGAATACACTCTTGTTGAGTTGGAGGAGTCGTTATTACATTATTTTCGGTTAAACCATTACTTTCGACAAGGGTCAATTGCTTTCATGGAACCACTACATCCAAGGGGTGGGGAGGGTGGTGGTTTGGTTGTTACTTTGTTGAATTACTAGACTAAGTAACGCCCATTGAACCCTTTAAGCTCCAGAATCATTATACAAACTCTCTTCACTGGTCTCCATACTGTTCATTGAGTACTAATTGGCAGAACTTGTTTAAACATCAAGACAATTCAGCTTTGGTGATCATTTTCGTAATTCGCATGACCTGTTTGTATTGCAATGCATTGATTTGATGAGGAGAAATTTGATGCTGATCACTATTGGGGCTTAAAAGGTTAAACGAACTTTGTCAGATGTTTTTAGTGACACTCTGAAAAGCAAAAAGTCACATTTACAGCAATGAAAACCAGAAGATAATGGTCCAGTTTTATTCAAAGACACCATACTAAAAGAGTTGATTGATTAATAGTTCTCTTTGGCCAACAATGGCCAGGATGGAAATGGATTGCAACTTGAAGATCGGATAAAGAGAATTCAAAGGGAAAGGAAATGTAAATGACAAACCACCATTCGTTGATTCGTTCTGGTGAAGAGCTTGACCCTTCAAGCCCTTAGCCCTGATGAAAATGAAATTTCTCTTCACATGATCACTACTTGTTTGAAGATTCAAGTGACAAGAATAAAGGAAGTGATCAGTGAGGATGAGATGTGTTGATATTTAGACAAATTCTCCTTATTAGTTCCATAAGAAATGTATGGAGATCTGTAATGAGAATATGCATTTTTTTATCAGGGCTTTAAGAGTTTAAGAATCTACGCATGGGAAATGCATCTGGGGGAGGTGTGAACAAGCGCCTCGCGTATTGCAATTGGTGAAAAGAAGCCTGCTAATGAAACACATGTCTGATATTTAAAAGCACCTTACCAGAAACTTAGACTGAAAAATGACGGGGGCGCCACGACGCTCTCGGAAACCTTCACGGAATTGGCTGAGAAAACAATAAAAAACAACAGAAACAATGACGCTAGTCCTGGAAAAAAAATACTTCGTGGTCCAATGAAATGAGAGGTTCTAAAGAGCTTAGTGCCCCCCGAAATTAAACCAAGCAATGAAAAAGTTTGTTATTCAGGGTCATATGACTAGCCTACCATAAAAGACTCGATAAAGACGTCAAATTAGAAGCTTTCGTGTGACAAATAGTTGCAGCCCGATCTCGTGATACAATGTTTCTTTTAGACTGTTGAGATATGCTTGCCCAGATGTGAGTTTGGAATAGTGTCGCAATAGTGTACTTAATTATAATCGCGTAATAACCCCTAGTCTTCGTTTTCGTACAGAAAATTATATAAATTTTCATGGGCTAAAACATTTTTTCTTTCAAAATAGGCCTTAATTATTACATTAATTCCGCATACCTGGCAATAAAAAATAATAATCCTGAATTTCTTGTGGCTTTTACTGAGCAAAAAATAAGAACCTCTGTATGCACTTACCAGTAATTCTGAAATCAATTCATCTTATTTTGACAGGTTCGGGTTTTGACGAGAAGTTGGCAGAAGCAGCAAAATTTTAGTCTGTGACAGCCTTACCGTAAGCTTGGCGACTTTAGCCCTTAGAAACCTAATTTGTACAAAACTGTCCCGTTTTCCCCTAAACTAAGGAATTTGTGCCAAAAAACTAGCTGTAGAGTTATTTTAATAATTATTTTTAATCGCGTGAGGTTTTGGAATGTGCTTTCATTATCAAGGGATGCCATAATTTACATGTGAAAGCCTTTCCTCTAGAATAAATATTGCTACATTTATATCTGAGCTATAACTGACGCAAGGGGAACCAATTAATATAGTTTCCAATTAACAATTAAAGTAGACATCAAAGTAGACATTAAAGTTCTAACCTGTTACGCATCTCAGAAAAAAGTCATGTTTTCCAAATTCAGTTATCGGTCGTAATCTGCCTCTGTCTGCCAATTCTAGGTATCTTTATTCCTTTGAGTATTTTTCACCGACCGGGCCTTTTTGGCGTTTTGTACTTTATGGTGAGCTGGTACGTAGGTGCTTCTTTTGACGTAAACAAATGACATACATTGAAAAAAGGGATTTTAGATTGCACCTAACCAATTTGAGCTTCGTAATGTAAGTTTTGGGAGAAAGTAATTAGTTCGTTCTTCCGACCAATAAAAGTGCTTTTTCTTGGCCACCTGCACAAAATCGTCATTTCACCTGCATTTTCGTAGTCACTTACATTTAATTGTCAATTCTTAAAAGGTCACAAATTTCATTAGTAAAAATGTTCATGTGCTAAAACACTAGTTTGCATTAAATGATGCAAGGTTGTTCTACGCAGAGTGGACAGAGAGACCGCAACAATTCAGTCGCTAGGTTCAAAGTATGGCGCCATGGAGTTGTTCCGACAGAGACCACCTTCACCTTATATTTGGAACCACATATTTGCTTTTGTCGCTGATCGCTTCAATTGGAAATTGTCTTCTTCTTTATATTGTGAAAAGAGACCCACTGAGACTATTTAACAAAGCCACCAACGTTTTCAACATCTCCTTTACCATGAACTCTCTTTTCGCAGGTCTCGTTGTTCTACCGTTTCTTGGAATTAACAGCATTTTGAAGGGCCAACGTATTTTTCAAGAAACACCATATGCGGCAAAGATGTTCGAGGATGTCATCGTGAGCGTCTTCCTAAGCAATGCAACCTTGTTAACGCTTGCTCTCTGCATCGAACGATCAACCGCATTTGTTCTTCCGGTGCTCAATCGAAAGCACGTCACCATAACACGAGCTAAACGAATTTGTACATCGATAACAGGAACGTGCCTTTTGGTTTCGTCCATTTTATTCACTGGAATTCCTAAAAACGTATTCTATTTCGTGTTTCTTCCATTATTTGTCCTTATACCCTGCCAAGTACTGCTCGTTTCGCCTGCCGTTGGATTTTATGGTTTAAAACGCCAGGAAAGAAAAGTGTCAGCGGCAAAAAGAAATGAACAATCCCTGTCACGCCCAACCGACAATAAGAAAGAAAAAGCCAAAAGAAATTTGCAGGTTTACAGATTCCTGTTCGAGACTACAATATTCACAATTTGGGCAGTCTTAATTCTGGTGTTTTACTGTGTTGTCAAGTTTTTAGAATATAGTGACGTGGAACACTCTACAATTCCGTGTTTTGAGCTTCTTGAGCATCTATCGTTCTTATTTCTATTTCTTACTGTAGTTGTGAATCCTATTGTAACTGTTTGGAAAATTCCGGTATATAGGAGAACAGCGAAACATATGTGGAGGCGAAGATGAAACGTATAAATGACGTCTCCTGGAAATTTCCCAACATTGCCTTGCGAAGATGCAAGCAACGATAACAGCGCTGAAGATTGTCTAAGAACAGATTGTCTTTTCCTGTCATTTTCAATCTTTGCTTCACGTGGTCCTTGTTTTATATTCCGAAAATAACCAAACACTGTCCACCCAATTTCTGAAGAAAGGACATTAGTTTAGGGAAGAAACGCTATTGATTGTAGGACAGCTGCTAAAACTCAAAAGAATTTTCGCTCGTTACCTCAATGATTGAAAATTTAAACGCGTTTTAAGAACCGCTTTCTTTCAACCGTTTACCTAGCCTCCCACGCAGTCGTTTTTAAGGGAGTCGTATTAGGAGGAGAGTAATACGACTGCGTGGGAGGCTACCGTTTACCATATAACTTAACAAGCATAGCTTAAACTTTCTTTTGGCATAATACCGTAGAATTCCGAGGTAACGGTTCCCGTTACTTTCGGAATTAGTAGACCTGCGAGGTCATACTGTCTGGCAACAGCTACTTCGGGTGGCTGTCACCGGCTTTCGAATAGCAATAATACGACGTAATGAGACCGCGAAATAGCCTGACGTCACTTCAAAAGACCTTCTTATCGATTCTTATTAGCGCGAAAGGCAGTGAGGTAAAATACTCAACAACAAGAAAGTTCCGTAATACCGTGGTCCAAGTTTACATGTTGCTTTGGAGTAGACGTTATTACATTGTTTTTGGTTGAATCATTACTTTCGGGATGAAGGTTCCGCTGCTTTCGGAGTTCGTTAAATTCGGGGGTGGGAGGCGTGCGCGATACTTGGGGGAACTACTAATGAAACGTTGCGGAATACTGTAAAATTCCCAAAGCAATGGCCCCTGTAATTTTCGGAAATAGCAGGCCTAAGGAATCGAAACTTAGAAATGAATTTTTCGCTCAAATACAAAGTCATCTCCATAATTTTCAGCAGCTATCTTACTCGGACCTGGTGATTAAACTGATGAACTCCGAAGATATTTATCTTAATTTACGATTGACGAATTATATTTCATTATTGAAAAAATTGCGTGACAGTGTCCTGTCATCTAAGAATGATGTCACTTGATTATCTGTTATTAATATCATAATAATTATTATTTCTTTTTCTTTTTGTTCTTGTCTTTATGTACCTTTTGCAATACTGTAAATAATTATAGTCATGCAACTAAAGGTTATTGTTGTTGTTGTTGAGTAGTAGCTACTTCTGGGTGGCTCTTTCTTTCGGATAAATAAAATACAGAGTGGTAAGACCGCGAAGAATACTTTGAGGTCACTTTAATCCTCAAAGGACCTTCTCTTCGATTTTAATTGTAAAAGGTAGTGCGGCAAAAACTTGAAAAAAAAGTTCCATAATACTGTGGTCCACAATAAACATTGTTTACTTGTTGGAATACACTCTTGTTGCGTTGGAGGAGTCGTTATTACATTATTTTCGGTTAAACCATTACCTTCGACAACGGTCCATTGCTTTCAGGGAACCGTCTCATTCAAGGGGTAGTGTAAGGAGGTCGTTTGGTCGTTACTTTGTTGAATAACGTCCATTGAAAGGAATTATGTTACATATTTTTAGTAACACTCTGGAAAGCCAAAAGTCACGTTTACATTAATAGACGTTGCTATAACTGGCGTAAATGGGGCATATTAATCAAGTTTCCTGCATCATTAAAAATTAAAATGGTGGAATTTAAAGTTCAGTCTAACGTGTTTTGCATCTGGGAAAAAAGTCACGTTTTTCAAATTCAGTTATCGGCCGTAATCCGTTTCTGTCTTTCGAATTCTAAGTATCTTTGCTCCTTTAAGTTTTTTTCACCGACGTTTTTGACGTTTTGTACTCTAGTAAGCTTAGTTCGTACAGTCCCCGATAACTCGAACCCTCACTAGCTCGAACCTCGCGCTAAGTCGAACCAAAATCGATTTCCCGTAAGGGTATGGAAGATAGAAAAATCCGATTTTTTTTTTAAAATCTGCCAGAATAAAGGCTTTGGTGAGCTAGTTCTAAAAGTAGAAGTTTCGGGTCGTTTAGATTTTTATTTATGTTTTAGTGAATATTTTCGTACTTTGCCCTTCGCGGCAGTCAAAATTAACGCCAAAATCGGGACTTTTCCGGAAGCTCCTGTTCAAATATTGAAAGCGTCCTAAAAAAGATTAACCCGGGGAGCTAAAAGATCTCATTTCCTCTGTTTATTAGCAGTGTCAAAGTTTCATGAAAAGCGAACTTGAATTTTTTACGAAATTTTAAAATTTATACCCAACAACGGTTGTTACCGACAACCCAATTTAGGCTAAATTCAAGGCTCAAAAAAGCACTCTGGTACATGGCTTTACACAACGAGACTATACTCCGAGAAAGAAAAATCACTTCAGCTAAACATCGGCCGAAAAACATTTTGGGACAAATGAAACGGCGAATTTGATAGCGCTTTGAAAACAGGCTACTTGAGTGATATGAGCGACCCTTTGACCTTTCATGTCAACGGAAATCAACACACAGCAGCTCTTAAAATGTGACTTTCCTTCGCCAGAATACGAGTTTGCTTGTTTTTCTAGAATGTTTTCAAATAGAGGAAACAGGAAACAGGAAACAGGAAACAGGAAATAGGATTTTGAATTTGGAGGCCTTTGTTCCCAATATTGAGCGATGTTGGGCAATTTAGAGAAGTATGTTATGAAATTGACCTACTCTGTTTATCAGCGAACTATACATTCAAAGTCTGTTTACAACGTGAATGCGGAATCAACAACGAAGTAGAAAACCGATTCACGAAATGTTTAGGAAATAACTCTTACCTAAGTGAACTTTTCCTGGCTGGAAACTACAACTTTCATTGCAAAACACATAGCGAGATCGCCGAGCCATGTTGCACGTGAGTTGTCAAATGTTTCTACAGTGCGGCCCAGGTTTTTAGGCCCGTATAGCGTGCAGTCGGAAACAACACTCTGCCGACTCTGGTGACGAACGCTTGTGCTTGATAGGAAAAAAAGTAGGGGAAAAAAGGAAATAGAGAGCTTTTATTACAAATATACTTATTATTATATATCTTTTTTACGTTCAAACCGGTGACAAGTGCTACTAAGCAAGTTCGCCCAACGTCGGTGGCTTTAAGGGTTAGGGCCTCATAGTGCTATAGTGCTAGCCCGCTTGCAGACGTCTCCTATTTCCTTTGCTTCACAAATGCCTTTCTCACTGCTCGTCTTCGATGATACAGCAACCACACCCGTAGACAAGCCTTTTCAAGCTTCTTTCCTATGGACGTCGCACAGGTTCGAGTTGTCATATGCGATGAGGTTGTGAAGAATTTAATTTTATACTTAAAAAAGTACTTCATCCAGTACAATCTGGCAGGTATCACAGAGATTTTTCTCACTTAATATCTCCCATTTGGGCAGCGGTACCTCTGCCTGTCCCTGCAAACTGAAAATACTGAATACTCCGCATATCATCAGGACAATGATTCTCAACAAGCTAGCATGCTTACCGGTAGGAAACAGATTTTACTGCATTCAGCACAGCAACCATGTTAAGACCCTTGCCCATCTGCATTGCCAGAGCGAAAAAGAAAAAGAATAACAAAAGCAAAAACTGCCCGTCTCGCCGAGACTACATCACAAGAGAGCTCTGCTGTATAACTCAAGAGATCAAGAATTCCACGATCGACACCGCTATCCTACGACGTGAGTACGCTGGGTGCTATCAACTGCTGTGTAGCATCATGTACTCTAAAGAAGGCCAATACCTGGACGGTTGTCTGCAGAGTGGATTTCGGTGACCCAGAAACTGAAAAAGGGGCTTGTGACATAGAGGTAGACACTATAGAAAACCTAGCCTGCGTAGCAAGCCTTTCCGTAGGCCTAGGGTTTTTCGTACGTTCGAAGCATTTTTCGCTTTTTGGCCGCGCGAAAATTGAGGCGAGCGCAAAAAGAAGTGGGAGAAGGGGCGGAGAAGGGAGGAAAGAAAATGCTTGTCCACAAACCCCACGATTTTGAGAAACCCGTACGCCAACGAACGTCTATCAAATCAGGTGAGTTAATTTGAGCGTGACCCACATCAACAAAACTAACTGTTTCTCTCCAGCTGGAAAATTTCGATGTTCAGGTTTGACTCTAGAAGACGGCTGTTCGGTGGCTTCAAATCTTAGGGACTTTCGGGAAGCTTTCTCTTTCTACATGGACTGTTGCCTGATGGAGTTTCGGAGCAGCCGTTTAGACAAGTTGATACGCTGATTTGGCGGAGCTTGGAAAACAGGAGACTTGATATACTTATTGCATTCCGAATAACTTCGAATAATGCCCCTAAGCTCCTAATTTTTCGAGCGCAAAGATTGCACACACGTTCTGAAAATAGCTACAAGTTTTCAACAACTTCCACTCTAACCACTCTGAAAATATCAGCAAGAATTGCTCCTTAAGAATCCTTTCTTTCCGACGCTTTGAAAAGGTTCCCGAAGAAATAAAACTGATTTTGCTAGCAGAGATAAATTTCCAAATTTATTAACTTTGAAATTACAACGACAAATCCTGAAGCGCCCCCTTTGAGTTTTCAACCTTCGAGGCTTCGACATCACATCTCCGAGTGCTTCGTTTCTGCAGTTCGTGGGTTTGACTTACGTGGAGCATGTTTTGATTTTGACGGAGGTAAATTTGTCACATCCGGTGATCTGTTATTTGTTGCTTCATTGACGAGTTGTCACGCTATGAATTCACCCAACCTTGAGTGCTAAAGGGGCGTTTTTCCGAACTCGTGGCGTTTCCGGGCAAGCGTTTCCTTTTTTTGCCTCTGCTCTCCTCCCCTCCCCCTTCCCGATCCTTCCTTTTTTTGCGTTCGCCTTAATTTGGCGCGGTCAAAACGCGAAATGCCTCAAAAAGGCGTAAACGCCTACCGAAGTGCTTGCTACGCAGGCTATCGGAACTCACGAACTTAGACATATGAATGATTTGCACGATTTACAATTAGCCTTTGACTGTCACTTGCAACTTCCTCAAATAAATTCGACGGTGTAAACATGCTAATCAATTTTGAGTTTTCTTGTCACAGTTTGCAGAGCGAGCGTTTGACGTGGGCAAAGGAAAGCATATCAGCAAATCAAAATTGAAGATGAAAAATACTGAGAAAATACTGGCCTAATTTTTTTCACAGAAACCGTTTGCCATGAAAAAGAGACTTCTAATCAAAGTTAAGACCACTTTCCCAAAAAAGTATTAGGAGCCAGTGAGGCAACGAATAGCGGTAGCGGTAATTTTAAAATTTCGTAAAAAATGCTAGTTCGCGTTTTATAAAACTTTGACACTGCTACCAAACAGAGGAAATAAGATCTTTTAACTCCCCGGGTTAATCTTTTTTAGGACGCTTTCAATATTTGAACAGGAGCTTCCGGAAAAGTCCCGATTTTGGCATTAATTTTGACTGCCGCGAAGGGCAAAATACGAAAATATTCACTAAAAAATAAATAAAAATCTAAACGACCGAAACTTATATTTTTAGAACTAGTTCACCAAAGCCTTTATTCTGGCAGATTTTGAGAAAATCGGATTTTTCTATCTTGCCTACCCTTAGTCAGTTCTTACAGCAAACCGCTCGTAAGACGTGACAAGTCAAAACAAACAGTACTGTAGTCCAAAACATTCAATTTATTTTGAAGCAGCTGTGTATTCTGTCTTTTTTTCCATTACACAAAACGTGTCAGTCCAATTCAGGTTTCGCTGAAAACTTTCAAGGATAATCGATAGTAACAGAGTAGGAAATAATGAATATACGAATATTTAACAATTAGATTATGAGCTCGAGATTTCTATCATGGATTAGAACTGCGGGATGAAGAATTCAATGTAAAGAAGATCATCATTTAGTTGAGAGACCGCAAGAATTCAGTCGCTCGATTCACAGTATGGCGCCATGGAGTTGCTCCGACAGAGACCACCTTCACCTCATATTTGGAACCACATATTTACTTTTCTCGCTGATCGCTTCAATTGGAAATGGTCTTCTCCTGTATATTGTGAAAAGAGACCCACTGAGACTATTTGACAAAGCCACAAACGTCTTCAACATCTCCTTTACCATGAACTCTCTTTTCGCAGCTCTCGTTGTTCTACCGTTTCTTGGAATTAACAGCATTTTGAAGGGCCAACGTATTTTTCAGGAACCACCATATGTGGCAAAGATGTTCGAGGATGTCATCGTGAGCGTCTTCCTAAGCAATGCAACCTTGTTAACGCTTGCTCTCTACATCGAACGATCAACCGCATTTGTTCTTCCTGTGCTCAATCGAAAGTACGTCACCATAACACGAGCTAAACGAATTTGTACATCGATAGCAGGGACGTGCCTTTTTGTTTCGTGCATTCTATTCACTGGAATTCCTAAAAACGTATTCTATTTCGTGTTTCTTCCATTATTTGTCCTTATACCCTGCCAAGTACTGCTCGTTTCGCCTGCCGTTGCATTTTATGGCTTAAAACGCCAGGAAAGAAAAGTGTCAACGGCTAAAAGAAATGAACAGTCCCTGTCACGCCCAACGGACAATAAGAAAGAAAAAGCCAGAAGAAATTTGCAGGTTTACAGATTCCTGTTCGCGACTACAATATTCACAATTTGCGCAGTCTTAATTCTGGTGTTTTACTGTGTTGTAAAGTTTTTAGAATATAGTGACGTGGAACACTCTACAACTCCGTGTTTTGAGCTTCTTGAGCATCTATCGTTCTTATTTCTATTTCTTACTGTAGTTGTGAGTCCTGTTGTAACTGTTTGGAAAATTCCGGTATATAGGAGAACAGCGAAACATATGTGGAGGCGAAGATGAACATTGCGATACCTTGCGAAAATGCAAGCGACGATAACAACGCTGAAGATTGTCTAAGAACAGATTGTCTTTTCCTGTGATTTTCAATCTTTGCTTCACGTGGTCCTTGTTTTATATTTCGAAAATAACCAAACACTGTCCACGCAATTTCTGAAGAAAGGACATTAGTTTAGGGAAGAAACGCTATTTATTGTAGGACAGCTGCTAAAACTCGTTACCACAATGATTGAAAAATTAAACGCGTTTTAAAAACTGCTTTCTTTCAACCGTTTACCATATAGCTTAACGAGCTTTATAGCTTAAACTTTCTTTTGGCATAATACCGTAGAATTCCGAAGTAACGGTTCCCGTTACTTTCGGAATTAGCAGACCTGCGAGGTCACAACTGTCTGGCAACAGCTACTTCGGGTGGCTATCACCGGCTTTCGAATAGCAATAATACGACGTAATGAGACCGCGAAATAACCTGACGTCACTTCAAAAGACCTTCTCATCGATTCTTATTAGCACGAAAGGCAGTGAGGTAAAATACTCAACAACAAGAAAGTTCCGTAATACTGTGGTCCAAGTTTACATGTTGCTTTGGAGTAGACGTTATTACATTGTTTTTGGTTGAATCATTACTTTCGGGATGAAGGCTCCGCTGCTTTCGGAGTTCGTTAAATTCGGGGGTGGGAGGCGTGCGCGATACTTGGGGGAACTACTAATGAAACGTTGCGGAATACTGTAAAATTCCCAAAGCAATGGCCCCTGTAATTTCCGAAATAGCAGGCCTAAGGGATCGCAACTTAGAAATGAATTTTTCGCTCAAATACAAAGTCATCTCCATAATTTTCAGCAGCTATCTTACTCGGACCTGGTGATTAAACTAATGAACTCCGAAGATATTTATCTTAATTTACGATTGATGAATTATATTTCATTATTGAATAATTTGCGTGACAGTATCCTGTCATCTAAGAATGATGTCACTTGATTATCTGTTATTAATATCATAATAATTGTTATTTCTTTTTCTTTTTGTTCTTGCTTTTACGTACCCTTTGCAATACTGTAAATAATTATAGTCATGCAAATAAAGGTTATTGTTGTTGTTGTTGAGTAGTAGCTACTTCTGGGTGGCTCTTTCTTTCGGATAAATAAAATACAAAGTGGTAAGACCGCGAAGAATACTTTGAGGTCACTTTAATCCTCTAAGGACCTTCTCTTCGACTCTAATTATAAAAGGTAGTGAGGCAAAAACTTGACAAAAAAGTTCCATAATACTGTGGTCCACAATAAAACATTGTTTACTTGTTGGAATACACTCTTGTTGCGTTGGAATAGTCGTTATTACATTATTTTCGGTTAAACCATTACCTTCGACAAGGGTCCATTGCTTTCAGGGAACCGTCTCATTCAAGGGGTAGGGTAAGGAGGTCGTTTGGTCGTTACTTTGTTCAATAACGTCCATTGAAAGGAATTGTTACATATTTTTAGTAACACTCTGGAAAGCCAAAAGTCACGTTTACATTAATAGAGGTTGCTATAACTCGCGTAAATGGGGCATATTAATCAAGTTTCCTGTATCATTAAAAATTAAAGTGGCAGACTTTAAAGTTCAGTCTAACGTGTTTTGCATCTGGGAAAAACGTCACGTTTTTCAAATTCAGTTATCGGTCGTAATCCGTTTCTGTCTTTGCAAATTCTAAGTATCTTTGCTCCTTTAAGTTTTTTCACCGACCTTTTAGACGTTTTGAACTCTAGTAAGCTTAGTTCGTACAGTCCCGATAACTCGAACCCTCACTAGCTCGAACCTCGCGCTATCTCGAACCAAAATCGATCTGGTTTTCCGTCATACATTTACTGTAATTTCAAAAACTCATGAATAATTAATGATCATTTCCACCAATTACATCACGCAAATGAGTCACGTGGATGCTTGTTTAAAACCGGTGATACATCAACAATCTAGAAAGCCTGGTGGCGGCATTTGATTTCAGTCCCAGGGGAAAGCGGGGCTGATTGTAATATACCTCATTACTATTCTTTATATAAAATGTTACCCTCATTAGTATTCTTTATATAAAGAATACTAATGAGGGTAACATTTTATATAACAGAAACAATGCTGTACAGCGTACGAGGAGGATAATTTTCCCCGGTATCTTTGCACACTTCCATTATGAATTTTGTTAACCAAAAATTTAGCGACTCTGCCGTCATATCAAGCACGTCGGTTTCCAAGTCTTGAATTTGTGATGTGTCATTAGTACAACTGCTCGGCTCTTCAGAAGCTTTCTTATTTACTCTTGTTGACTGCCATTCTGAAAAAATCTTCATAGCCCACTTATTGACGGAACGTGTTGACTTTGGTACGGCATTTTCCAGCAGTTGTTTCTCTTCTTCAGCATTTTTGGGTTTGCGAAACGTCCGCTTGTGCTTCGAAGCCATAATGTTCTCATCGAGCTCACTATTGAATGAAGTTTCCACTATACAAATCATCTAATCTTATAATTCTTTTCCGATCTAGCAGCATGAACTAGCAGCACGGGAAAATGGTCCGAAGCTCATTAAACAAAACTTTTTATTCTTTTCAAAGACTATAGGAACTACAAAACATGAAAGAATGTCTTTATATTCTGTGAGATCGATTTTGACATTCTCTTGATGAGACTATGGAATAAAGTTATAGCACGGGAAAATGGCACCATTAGTTCATTATTCTATGAGATCGTTTTTTGAAGCCGTTCAATAAACTCGCAGATCGTGTTTTATCGGGTCTAAAACCACTCGGCTACGCCTCGTGGTTTTAAACCCGATAAAACACTCCTGCTCGTTTATTAAACAGTACTTTACCCTCGGTAACTCGAAACCTCGATAACTCGACTCCAAGCAGTTTTCGTTTCCTTTCAGGTCATTTTCTATATAATTTTACCCTGGATAGCTCGAACCACGTTTGTAACTTAAGAGCGGTTTGCTTTAAGAACCGACTAAGGGTATGCAAGATAGAAAAATCCTATTTTCTCAAAATCTGCCAGAATAAAGGCTTTGGTGAACTAGTTCTAAAAATAGAAGTTTCGGGTCGTTTAGATTTTTAGTTATGTTTTAGTGAATATTTTCGTACTTTGCCCTTCGCGGCAGTCAAAATTAACGCCAAAATCGGGACTTTTCCGGAAGCTCCTGTTCAAATATTTAAAGCGTCCTTAAGAAAAAGATTAACCCGGCGAGTTAAAAGATCTTACTTCCTCTGTTTATTAGCAGTGTGAAAGTTTCATGAAAAGCGAACTTGAATTTTTTACGAAATTTTAAAATTTATACCCAACAACGGTCGTTACCGACAACCCAATTTAGGCTAAATTCAAGGCTCAAAAAAGCACTCTGGTACATGGCTTTACACAACGAGACTATACTCTGAGAAAGAACAATCACTTTAACTAAACATCGGCCGAAAAACATTTTGGGACAAATGAGACGGCGAATTTTGAGAGCGTTTTGAAAACAGGCTACTTGAGTGATATGAGTGACCTTTTGACCTTTCATGTCAACGGAAATCAACACACAGCAGCTCTTAAAATGTGACTTTCCTTCGCCAGAATACGAGTTTGCTTGTTTTTCTAGAATGTTTTCAAATAGAGGACACTAGGACTTTGAATTTGGAGGCCTTTGTTCCCAATATTGAGCGATGTTGGGCAATTTAGAGAAGTATGTTATGAAATTGACCTACTCTGTTTATCACCGAATTATACATTCAAAGTCTGTTTACAACGTGAAGCGGAATCAACAACGAAGTAAAAAACCGATTCATGAAATGTTTAGGAAATAACTCTTACCTAAGTGAGCTTTTCCTGGCTGGAAACTACAACTTTCATTGCAAAACACATAGGGAGATCGCCGAGCCATGTTGGACGTGAGTTTTCAAATGTTTCTACAGTGCAGCCGAGGTTCCCTATGGTTTAACATAGGGAACCTGGTTAAACCTAGGGAACCTGGTTAAAACTATTAACCAGATTTTAGGCCCGCATAGCTTGCAGTCGAAAACAACACTATGATGACGAACGCTTGTGCTTGATAGGAAAAAAAGTAGGGGAAAAAAGGAAATGGAGAGCTTCTATTACATATATACTTATTGTTATATATATTTTTACGTTCAAACCGGTGACAAGTGCTACTAAGCAAGTTCTCCCAATGTCGGCGGCCTTAAGGGTTAGAGCCTCATAGTGCTAGCCCGCTTGCAGACGTCTCCTATTTCCTTTGCTTCACAAATGTCTTTTTCACTGTTCGTCTTCGATGATACAGCAGCCACACCCGTAGACAAGACTTTTCATGCTGTCTTTCCTATGGATGTCGCACAGGTCCGAGTTGTCATATGTGATGAGGTTGTGAAAAATTTAATTTTAGACTTTAAAAAGTACTTCATCCAGTACAATCTGGCAGGTATCACGGAGATTTTTCTCACTTAATATCTCCCGTTTGGGCAGCAGTACCTCTGCCTGTCCCTGGAAAAATACTGAATACTCCGCATATCATCAGGACAATGATTCTCAACAAGCTAGCATGCTTACCGGTAGGAAACAGATTTTACTGCATTCAGCACAGCAACCATGTTAAGACCCTTGCCCACCTGCATTGCCAGAGCGAAAAATAAAAATAAAAGCAACAGCAAAAACTGTCCGTCTCGCCGAGACTACATCACAAGAGAGCTCTGCTGTATAACTCAAGAGATCAAAAATCCCACGATCGACACCGCTATAGAACGACGTGAGTACAATGGTTGCTATCAACTGCTGTGTAGAATCATGTACTCTAAAGAAGACCAATACCTGGACGGTTGTCTGCAGAGTGGATTTCGGTGACCCAGAGAGAGAAAAAGGGGCTTGTGACATAGAGGTAGACACTTTCGAAACCCTAGCCTGCGTAGCAAGCGTTTCCGTAGGCCTAGGGTTTTTCGTACGTTCGAAGCATTTTTCGCTTTTTGGCCGCGCGAAAATTGGGGCGAGCGCAAAAGAAGTGGGAGAAGGAGTGGAGAAGGGAGGAAAGAAAACGCTTGCCCGCAAACCCCACGATTTTGAAAAACCCGTACGCCAACGAACGTCAATCAAATCAGGTGAGTTAATTTGAGCGTGACTCACATCAACAAAACTAACTGTTTCTCTCCAGCTGGAAAATTTTGATGTTCAGGTTTGACTCTAGAAGACGGCTGTTTGGTGGCTTCAAATCTCAGGGACTTTCGGGAAGCTTTCTCTTTCTACATGGACTGTTGCCTGATGGAGTTTCGGAGCAGCCGTTTAGACAAGTTGATACGCTGTTTTGGCGGAGCTTGGGAAACAGGAGACTCGATAGACTTATTGCATTCCGAATAACTTTGAATAATGCCCCTACGTTCCTAATTTTACGAGCACAAAGATTGCACACACGTTCCGAAAATAGCTACAAGTTTTCAACAACTTCCACTCTAACCACTCTGAAAATATCAGCAAGAATTGCTCCTTAAGAATCCTTTCTTTCCGACGCTTTGAAAAGGTTCCCGAAGAAATAAAACTGATTTTGCTAGCAGAGATAAATTTCCAAATTTATTAACTTTGAAATTACAACGACAAATCCTGAAGAGCCCCCTTTTAGTTTCCAACTTTCGAGGCCTCGACATCACATCTCCGAGTGCTTCGTTTCTGCAGTTCGGGGGTTTGACTTACGTGGAGCATGTTTTGCTTTTGACGAAGGTAAATTTGTCACATCCGGTGATCTGTTATTTGTTGCTTCATTGACAAGCTGTCACGCTATGAATTCACCCAACGTTGAGTGCTAAAGGGGCGTTTTTCAAAATCGTGGCGTTTTCGGGCAAGCGTTTCCTTTTTTGCCTCTCCTCCCCTCCCCCATCCCGCTCCTTCCTTTTTTTGCGCTCGCCTAAATTTGGCGCGGCCAAAACGCGAAATGCCTCAAAAAGGCGTAAACGCCTACCGAAGTGCTTGCTACGCAAGCTATCGGGAACTCACGATCTTAGACATATGAATGATTGTCACGATTTACAATTAGCTTGCGACTGTCACTTGCAACTTCCTCAAGTAAATTCGACAGTGTAAACATGCTAATCAATTTTGAGTTTTCTTGTCACAGTTTGGAGAGCGAGCGTTTGACGTCGGCAAAGGAAAGCATATCACCAAATCAAAATTGAAGATGAAAAATACTGAGAAAATACTGGCCTAATTTTTTTCACATAAACCGTTTGCCTTGAAAAAGAGACAACTAATCAAAGTTCAGACCACTTTCCCAAAAAAGTATTAGGAGCCAGTGAGGCAACGAATAGCGGTAGCGGTAATTTTCGTAAAAAATGCTAGGTCGCGTTTTATAAAACTTTGGCACTGCTACCAAACTGAGGAAATAAGATCTTTTAACTCCCCGGGTTAATCTTTTTTAGGACGCTTTCAATATTTGAACAGGAGCTTCCGGAAAAGTCCCGATTTTGGCATTGATTTGCCGCGAAGGGCAAAATACGAAAATATTCACTAAAAAATAAATAAAAATCTAAACGGCCGAAACTTATATTTTTAGAACTAGTTCACGAAAGGCTTTATTCTGGCAGATTTTGAAAAAATCGGATTTTTCTATCTTGCCTACCCTTAGTCAGTTCTTACAGCAAACCGCTCGTAAGACGTGACAAGTCAAAACAAACAGTACTGTAGTCCAAAACATTGAATTTATTTTGAAGCAGCTGTGTATTCTGTCTTTTTTTGCATTACACAAAACGTCTCAGTCCAATTCAGGTTTCGCTGAAAACTTTCAAGGATAATCGATAGTAACAGAGTATGAAATAATGAATATACGAATATTTAACAATTAGATTATGAGCTCGAGATTTCTATCATGGATTAGAACTGCGGGATGAAGAATTCAATGTAAAGAAGATCATCATCTAGTTGAGAGACCGCAAGAATTCAGTCGTTCGATTTAAAGTATGGCGCCATGGACTTGTTCCGACAGTGACCACCTTCACCTCATATTTGGAACCACATATTTACTTTTCTCGCTGATCGCTTTAATTGGAAATGGTCTTCTCCTGTATATTGTGAAAAGAGACCCACTGAGACTATTTGACAAAGCCACAAACGTTTTCAACATCTCCTTTACCATGAACTCTCTTTTCGCAGCTCTCGTTGTTCTACCGTTTCTTGGAATTAACAGCATTTTGAAGGGCCAACGTATTTTTCAGGAACCACCATATGTGGCAAAGATGTTCGAGGATGTCATCGTGAGCGTCTTCCTAAGCAATACAACCTTGCTAACGCTTGCTCTCTGCATCGAACGATCAACCGCATTTGTTCTTCCGGTGCTCAATCGAAAGTACGTCACCATAACACGAGCTAAACGAATTTGTACATCGATAGCAGGGACGTGCCTTTTTGTTTCGTGCATTCTATTCACTGGAATTCCTAAAAACGTATTCTATTTCGTGTTTCTTCCATTATTTGTCCTTATACCCTGCCAAGTACTGCTCGTTTCGCCTGCCGTTGCATTTTATGGCTTAAAACGCCAGGAAAGAAAAGTGTCAACGGCTAAAAGAAATGAACAGTCCCTGTCACGCCCAACCGACAATAAGAAAGAAAAAGCCAGAAGAAATTTGCAGATTTACAGATTCCTGTTCGCGACTACAATATTCACAATTTGCGCAGTCTTAATTCTGGTGTTTTACTGTGTTGTCAAGTTTTTAGAATATAGTGTCGTGGAACACTCTACAACTCCGTGTTTTGAGCTTCTTGAGCATCTGTCGTTCTTATTTCTATTTCTTACTGTAGTTGTGAGTCCTGTTGTAACTGTTTGGAAAATTCCGGTATATAGGAGAACAGCGAAACATATGTGGAGGCGAAGATGAACATTGCGATACCTTGCGAAGGTGCAAGCGACGATAACAACGCTGAAGATTGTCTAAGAACAGATTGTCTTTTCCTGTGATTTTCAATCTTTGCTTCACGTGGTCCTTGTTTTATATTCCGAAAATAACCAAACACTGTCCACCCAATTTCTGAAGAAAGGACATTAGTTTAGGAAAGAAACGCTATTGATTGTAGGACAGCTGCTAAAACTCAAAAGAATTTTCGCTCGTTACCTCAATGATTGAAAATTTAAACGCGTTTTAAAAACCGCTTTCTTTCAACCGTTTACCATATAGCTTAACGAGCTTTATAGCTTAAACTTTCTTTCGGCATAATACCGTAGAATTCCGAAGTAACGGCTCCCGTTACTTTCGGAATTAGCAGACCTGCGAGGTCACAACTGTCTGGCAACAGCTACTTCGGGTGGCTGTCACCGGCTTTCCAATAGCAATAATACGACGTAATGAGACCGCGAAATAGCCTGACGTCACTACAAAAGACCTTCTCATCGATTCTTATTAGCACGAAAGGCAGTGATGTAAAATACTCAGCAACAAGAAAGTTCCGTAATACCGTGGTCCAAGTTTACATGTTGCTTTGGAGTAGACGTTATTACATTGTTTTTGGTTGAATCATTACTTTCGGGATGAAGGCTCCGCTGCTTTCGGAGTTCGTTAAATTCGGGGGTGGGAGGCGTGCGCGATACTTGGGGGAACTACTAATGAAACGTTGCGGAATACTGTAAAATTCCCAAAGCAATGGCCCCTGTAATTTCCGAAATAGCAGGCCTAAGGAATCGAAACTTAGAAATGAATTTTTCGCTCAAATACAAAGTCATCTCCATAATTTTCAGCAGCTATCTTACTCGGACCTGGTGATTAAACTGATGAACTCCGAAGATATTTATCTTAATTTACGATTGACGAGTTATATTTCATTACTGAATAATTTGCGTGACAGTATCCTGTCATCTAAGAATGATGTCACTTGATTATCTGTTATTAATATCATAATAATTGTTATTTCTTTTTCTTTTTGTTCTTGCTTTTACGTACCCTTTGCAATACTGTAAATAATTATAGTCATGCAAATAAAGGTTATTGTTGTTGTTGTTGAGTAGTAGCTACTTCTGGGTGGCTCTTTCTTTCGGATAAATAAAATACAAAGTGGTAAGACCGCGAAGAATACTTTGAGGTCACTTTAATCCTCTAAGGACCTTCTCTTCGACTCTAATTATAAAAGGTAGTGAGGCAAAAACTTGACAAAAAAGTTCCATAATACTGTGGTCCACAATAAAACATTGTTTACTTGTTGGAATACACTCTTGTTGCGTTGGAATAGTCGTTATTACATTATTTTCGGTTAAACCATTACCTTCGACAAGGGTCCATTGCTTTCAGGGAACCGTCTCATTCAAGGGGTAGGGTAAGGAGGTCGTTTGGTCGTTACTTTGTTCAATAACGTCCATTGAAAGGAATTGTTACATATTTTTAGTAACACTCTGGAAAGCCAAAAGTCACGTTTACATTAATAGAGGTTGCTATAACTCGCGTAAATGGGGCATATTAATCAAGTTTCCTGTATCATTAAAAATTAAAGTGGCAGACTTTAAAGTTCAGTCTAACGTGTTTTGCATCTGGGAAAAACGTCACGTTTTTCAAATTCAGTTATCGGTCGTAATCCGTTTCTGTCTTTGCAAATTCTAAGTATCTTTGCTCCTTTAAGTTTTTTCACCGACCTTTTAGACGTTTTGAACTCTAGTAAGCTTAGTTCGTACAGTCCCGATAACTCGAACCCTCACTAGCTCGAACCTCGCGCTATCTCGAACCAAAATCGATCTGGTTTTCCGTCATACATTTACTGTAATTTCAAAAACTCATGAATAATTAATGATCATTTCCACCAATTACATCACGCAAATGAGTCACGTGGATGCTTGTTTAAAACCGGTAATACATCAACAATCTAAAAAGCCTGGTGGCGGCATTTGATTTCAGTCCCAGGGGAAAGCGGGGCTGATTGTAATATACCTCATTACTATTCTTTATATAAAATGTTACCCTCATTAGTATTCTTTATATAAAGAATACTAATGAGGGTAACATTTTATATAACAGAAACAATGCTGTACAGCGTACGAGGAGGATAATTTTCCCCGGTATCTTTGCACACTTCCATTATGAATTTTGTTAACCAAAAATTTAGCGACTCTGCCGTCATATCAAGCACGTCGGTTTCCAAGTCTTGAATTTGTGATGTGTCATTAGTACAACTGCTCGGCTCTTCAGAAGCTTTCTTATTTACTCTTGTTGACTGCCATTCTGAAAAAATCTTCATAGCCCACTTATTGACGGAACGTGTTGACTTTGGTACGGCATTTTCCAGCAGTTGTTTCTCTTCTTCAGCATTTTTGGGTTTGCGAAACGTCCGCTTGTGCTTCGAAGCCATAATGTTCTCATCGAGCTCACTATTGAATGAAGTTTCCACTATACAAATCATCTAATCTTATAATTCTTTTCCGATCTAGCAGCATGAACTAGCAGCACGGGAAAATGGTCCGAAGCTCATTAAACAAAACTTTTTATTCTTTTCAAAGACTATAGGAACTACAAAACATGAAAGAATGTCTTTATATTCTGTGAGATCGATTTTGACATTCTCTTGATGAGACTATGGAATAAAGTTATAGCACGGGAAAATGGCACCATTAGTTCATTATTCTATGAGATCGTTTTTTGAAGCCGTTCAATAAACTCGCAGATCGTGTTTTATCGGGTCTAAAACCACTCGGCTACGCCTCGTGGTTTTAAACCCGATAAAACACTCCTGCTCGTTTATTAAACAGTACTTTACCCTCGGTAACTCGAAACCTCGATAACTCGACTCCAAGCAGTTTTCGTTTCCTTTCAGGTCATTTTCTATATAATTTTACCCTGGATAGCTCGAACCACGTTTGTAACTTAAGAGCGGTTTGCTTTAAGAACCGACTAAGGGTATGCAAGATAGAAAAATCCTATTTTCTCAAAATCTGCCAGAATAAAGGCTTTGGTGAACTAGTTCTAAAAATAGAAGTTTCGGGTCGTTTAGATTTTTAGTTATGTTTTAGTGAATATTTTCGTACTTTGCCCTTCGCGGCAGTCAAAATTAACGCCAAAATCGGGACTTTTCCGGAAGCTCCTGTTCAAATATTTAAAGCGTCCTTAAGAAAAAGATTAACCCGGCGAGTTAAAAGATCTTACTTCCTCTGTTTATTAGCAGTGTGAAAGTTTCATGAAAAGCGAACTTGAATTTTTTACGAAATTTTAAAATTTATACCCAACAACGGTCGTTACCGACAACCCAATTTAGGCTAAATTCAAGGCTCAAAAAAGCACTCTGGTACATGGCTTTACACAACGAGACTATACTCTGAGAAAGAACAATCACTTTAACTAAACATCGGCCGAAAAACATTTTGGGACAAATGAGACGGCGAATTTTGAGAGCGTTTTGAAAACAGGCTACTTGAGTGATATGAGTGACCTTTTGACCTTTCATGTCAACGGAAATCAACACACAGCAGCTCTTAAAATGTGACTTTCCTTCGCCAGAATACGAGTTTGCTTGTTTTTCTAGAATGTTTTCAAATAGAGGACACTAGGACTTTGAATTTGGAGGCCTTTGTTCCCAATATTGAGCGATGTTGGGCAATTTAGAGAAGTATGTTATGAAATTGACCTACTCTGTTTATCACCGAATTATACATTCAAAGTCTGTTTACAACGTGAAGCGGAATCAACAACGAAGTAAAAAACCGATTCATGAAATGTTTAGGAAATAACTCTTACCTAAGTGAGCTTTTCCTGGCTGGAAACTACAACTTTCATTGCAAAACACATAGGGAGATCGCCGAGCCATGTTGGACGTGAGTTTTCAAATGTTTCTACAGTGCAGCCGAGGTTCCCTATGGTTTAACATAGGGAACCTGGTTAAACCTAGGGAACCTGGTTAAAACTATTAACCAGATTTTAGGCCCGCATAGCTTGCAGTCGAAAACAACACTATGATGACGAACGCTTGTGCTTGATAGGAAAAAAAGTAGGGGAAAAAAGGAAATGGAGAGCTTCTATTACATATATACTTATTGTTATATATATTTTTACGTTCAAACCGGTGACAAGTGCTACTAAGCAAGTTCTCCCAATGTCGGCGGCCTTAAGGGTTAGAGCCTCATAGTGCTAGCCCGCTTGCAGACGTCTCCTATTTCCTTTGCTTCACAAATGTCTTTTTCACTGTTCGTCTTCGATGATACAGCAGCCACACCCGTAGACAAGACTTTTCATGCTGTCTTTCCTATGGATGTCGCACAGGTCCGAGTTGTCATATGTGATGAGGTTGTGAAAAATTTAATTTTAGACTTTAAAAAGTACTTCATCCAGTACAATCTGGCAGGTATCACGGAGATTTTTCTCACTTAATATCTCCCGTTTGGGCAGCAGTACCTCTGCCTGTCCCTGGAAAAATACTGAATACTCCGCATATCATCAGGACAATGATTCTCAACAAGCTAGCATGCTTACCGGTAGGAAACAGATTTTACTGCATTCAGCACAGCAACCATGTTAAGACCCTTGCCCACCTGCATTGCCAGAGCGAAAAATAAAAATAAAAGCAACAGCAAAAACTGTCCGTCTCGCCGAGACTACATCACAAGAGAGCTCTGCTGTATAACTCAAGAGATCAAAAATCCCACGATCGACACCGCTATAGAACGACGTGAGTACAATGGTTGCTATCAACTGCTGTGTAGAATCATGTACTCTAAAGAAGACCAATACCTGGACGGTTGTCTGCAGAGTGGATTTCGGTGACCCAGAGAGAGAAAAAGGGGCTTGTGACATAGAGGTAGACACTTTCGAAACCCTAGCCTGCGTAGCAAGCGTTTCCGTAGGCCTAGGGTTTTTCGTACGTTCGAAGCATTTTTCGCTTTTTGGCCGCGCGAAAATTGGGGCGAGCGCAAAAGAAGTGGGAGAAGGAGTGGAGAAGGGAGGAAAGAAAACGCTTGCCCGCAAACCCCACGATTTTGAAAAACCCGTACGCCAACGAACGTCAATCAAATCAGGTGAGTTAATTTGAGCGTGACTCACATCAACAAAACTAACTGTTTCTCTCCAGCTGGAAAATTTTGATGTTCAGGTTTGACTCTAGAAGACGGCTGTTCGGTGGCTTCAAATCTCAGGGACTTTCGGGAAGCTTTCTCTTTCTACATGGACTGTTGCCTGATGGAGTTTCGGAGCAGCCGTTTAGACAAGTTGATACGCTGTTTTGGCGGAGCTTGGGAAACAGGAGACTCGATAGACTTATTGCATTCCGAATAACTTTGAATAATGCCCCTACGTTCCTAATTTTACGAGCACAAAGATTGCACACACGTTCCGAAAATAGCTACAAGTTTTCAACAACTTCCACTCTAACCACTCTGAAAATATCAGCAAGAATTGCTCCTTAAGAATCCTTTCTTTCCGACGCTTTGAAAAGGTTCCCGAAGAAATAAAACTGATTTTGCTAGCAGAGATAAATTTCCAAATTTATTAACTTTGAAATTACAACGACAAATCCTGAAGAGCCCCCTTTTAGTTTCCAACTTTCGAGGCCTCGACATCACATCTCCGAGTGCTTCGTTTCTGCAGTTCGGGGGTTTGACTTACGTGGAGCATGTTTTGCTTTTGACGAAGGTAAATTTGTCACATCCGGTGATCTGTTATTTGTTGCTTCATTGACAAGCTGTCACGCTATGAATTCACCCAACGTTGAGTGCTAAAGGGGCGTTTTTCAAAATCGTGGCGTTTTCGGGCAAGCGTTTCCTTTTTTGCCTCTCCTCCCCTCCCCCATCCCGCTCCTTCCTTTTTTTGCGCTCGCCTAAATTTGGCGCGGCCAAAACGCGAAATGCCTCAAAAAGGCGTAAACGCCTACCGAAGTGCTTGCTACGCAAGCTATCGGGAACTCACGATCTTAGACATATGAATGATTGTCACGATTTACAATTAGCTTGCGACTGTCACTTGCAACTTCCTCAAGTAAATTCGACAGTGTAAACATGCTAATCAATTTTGAGTTTTCTTGTCACAGTTTGGAGAGCGAGCGTTTGACGTCGGCAAAGGAAAGCATATCACCAAATCAAAATTGAAGATGAAAAATACTGAGAAAATACTGGCCTAATTTTTTTCACATAAACCGTTTGCCTTGAAAAAGAGACAACTAATCAAAGTTCAGACCACTTTCCCAAAAAAGTATTAGGAGCCAGTGAGGCAACGAATAGCGGTAGCGGTAATTTTCGTAAAAAATGCTAGGTCGCGTTTTATAAAACTTTGGCACTGCTACCAAACTGAGGAAATAAGATCTTTTAACTCCCCGGGTTAATCTTTTTTAGGACGCTTTCAATATTTGAACAGGAGCTTCCGGAAAAGTCCCGATTTTGGCATTGATTTGCCGCGAAGGGCAAAATACGAAAATATTCACTAAAAAATAAATAAAAATCTAAACGGCCGAAACTTATATTTTTAGAACTAGTTCACGAAAGGCTTTATTCTGGCAGATTTTGAAAAAATCGGATTTTTCTATCTTGCCTACCCTTAGTCAGTTCTTACAGCAAACCGCTCGTAAGACGTGACAAGTCAAAACAAACAGTACTGTAGTCCAAAACATTGAATTTATTTTGAAGCAGCTGTGTATTCTGTCTTTTTTTGCATTACACAAAACGTCTCAGTCCAATTCAGGTTTCGCTGAAAACTTTCAAGGATAATCGATAGTAACAGAGTATGAAATAATGAATATACGAATATTTAACAATTAGATTATGAGCTCGAGATTTCTATCATGGATTAGAACTGCGGGATGAAGAATTCAATGTAAAGAAGATCATCATCTAGTTGAGAGACCGCAAGAATTCAGTCGTTCGATTTAAAGTATGGCGCCATGGACTTGTTCCGACAGTGACCACCTTCACCTCATATTTGGAACCACATATTTACTTTTCTCGCTGATCGCTTTAATTGGAAATGGTCTTCTCCTGTATATTGTGAAAAGAGACCCACTGAGACTATTTGACAAAGCCACAAACGTTTTCAACATCTCCTTTACCATGAACTCTCTTTTCGCAGCTCTCGTTGTTCTACCGTTTCTTGGAATTAACAGCATTTTGAAGGGCCAACGTATTTTTCAGGAACCACCATATGTGGCAAAGATGTTCGAGGATGTCATCGTGAGCGTCTTCCTAAGCAATACAACCTTGCTAACGCTTGCTCTCTGCATCGAACGATCAACCGCATTTGTTCTTCCGGTGCTCAATCGAAAGTACGTCACCATAACACGAGCTAAACGAATTTGTACATCGATAGCAGGGACGTGCCTTTTTGTTTCGTGCATTCTATTCACTGGAATTCCTAAAAACGTATTCTATTTCGTGTTTCTTCCATTATTTGTCCTTATACCCTGCCAAGTACTGCTCGTTTCGCCTGCCGTTGCATTTTATGGCTTAAAACGCCAGGAAAGAAAAGTGTCAACGGCTAAAAGAAATGAACAGTCCCTGTCACGCCCAACCGACAATAAGAAAGAAAAAGCCAGAAGAAATTTGCAGATTTACAGATTCCTGTTCGCGACTACAATATTCACAATTTGCGCAGTCTTAATTCTGGTGTTTTACTGTGTTGTCAAGTTTTTAGAATATAGTGTCGTGGAACACTCTACAACTCCGTGTTTTGAGCTTCTTGAGCATCTGTCGTTCTTATTTCTATTTCTTACTGTAGTTGTGAGTCCTGTTGTAACTGTTTGGAAAATTCCGGTATATAGGAGAACAGCGAAACATATGTGGAGGCGAAGATGAACATTGCGATACCTTGCGAAGGTGCAAGCGACGATAACAACGCTGAAGATTGTCTAAGAACAGATTGTCTTTTCCTGTGATTTTCAATCTTTGCTTCACGTGGTCCTTGTTTTATATTCCGAAAATAACCAAACACTGTCCACCCAATTTCTGAAGAAAGGACATTAGTTTAGGAAAGAAACGCTATTGATTGTAGGACAGCTGCTAAAACTCAAAAGAATTTTCGCTCGTTACCTCAATGATTGAAAATTTAAACGCGTTTTAAAAACCGCTTTCTTTCAACCGTTTACCATATAGCTTAACGAGCTTTATAGCTTAAACTTTCTTTCGGCATAATACCGTAGAATTCCGAAGTAACGGCTCCCGTTACTTTCGGAATTAGCAGACCTGCGAGGTCACAACTGTCTGGCAACAGCTACTTCGGGTGGCTGTCACCGGCTTTCCAATAGCAATAATACGACGTAATGAGACCGCGAAATAGCCTGACGTCACTACAAAAGACCTTCTCATCGATTCTTATTAGCACGAAAGGCAGTGATGTAAAATACTCAGCAACAAGAAAGTTCCGTAATACCGTGGTCCAAGTTTACATGTTGCTTTGGAGTAGACGTTATTACATTGTTTTTGGTTGAATCATTACTTTCGGGATGAAGGCTCCGCTGCTTTCGGAGTTCGTCAAATTCGGGGGTGGGAGGCGTGCGCGATACTTGGGGGAACTACTAATGAAACGTTGCGGAATACTGTAAAATTCCCAAAGCAATGGCCCCTGTAATTTCCGAAATAGCAGGCCTAAGGAATCGAAACTTAGAAATGAATTTTTCGCTCAAATACAAAGTCATCTCCATAATTTTCAGCAGCTATCTTACTCGGACCTGGTGATTAAACTGATGAACTCCGAAGATATTTATCTTAATTTACGATTGACGAGTTATATTTCATTACTGAATAATTTGCGTGACAGTATCCTGTCATCTAAGAATGATGTCACTTGATTATCTGTTATTAATATCATAATAATTATTATTTCTTTTTCTTTTTGTTCTTGTTTTTACGTACCCTTTGCAATACTGTAAATAATTGTAGTCATGCAAATAAAGGTTATTGTTGTTGTTGTTGAGTAGTAGCTACTTCTGGGTGGCTCTTTCTTTCGGATGAATAAAATACAAAGTGGTAAGACAGCGAAGAATACTTTGAGGTCACTTTAATCCTCAAAGGACCTTCTCTTCGATTCTAATTATAAAAGGTAGTGAGGCAAAAACTTGACAAAAAAGTTCCATAATACTGTGGTCCACAATAAAACATTGTTTACTTGTTGGAATACACTCTTGTTGCGTTGGAATAGTCGTTATTACATTATTTTCGGTTAAACCATTACCTTCGACAAGGGTCCATTGCTTTCAGGGAACCGTTTCATTCAAGGGGTAGGGTAAGGAGGTCGTTTGGTCGTTACTTTGTTGAATAACATCCATTGAAAGGAATTATGTTACATATTTTTAGCAACACTCTGGAAAGCCAAAAGTCACGTTTATATTAATAGACGTTGCTATAACTCGCGTAAATGGGGCATATTAATCAAGTTTCCTGTATCATTAAAAATTAAAGTGGCAGACTTTAAAGTTCAGTCTAACGTGTTTCGCATCTGGGAAAAACGTCACGTTTTTCAAATTCAGTTATCGGTCGTAATCCGTTTCTGTCTTTGCAAATTCTAAGTATGTTTGCTCCTTTAAGTTTTTTTCACCGACCTTTTTGGCGTTTTGTACTCTAGTAAGCTTAGTTCGTACAGTCCCGATAACTCGAACCCTCACTAGCTCGAACCTCGCGCTATCTCGAACCAAAATCGATCTGGTTTTCCGTCATACAATTACTGTAAGTTTACCCTCGGTAACTCGAAACCTCGATAACTCGACTCGAAGCAGTTTTCGTTTCCTTTCAGGTCATTTTCTATATAATTTTACCCTGGATAGCTCGAACCACGTTTGTAACTTAAGAGCGGTTTGCTTTAACAACCGACTAAGGGTATGCAAGATAGAAAAATCCTATTCTCTCAAAATCTGCCAGAATAAAGGCTTTGGTGAACTAGTTCTAAAAATATAAGTTTCGGGTCGTTTAGATTTTTATTTAGGTTTTAGTGAATATTTTCGTACTTTGCCCTTCGCGGCAGTCAAAATTAACGCCAGAATCGGGACTTTTCCGGAAGCTCCTGTTCAAATATTTAAAGAGTCCTTAAGAAAAAGATTAACCTGGTGAGTTAAAAGATCTTACTTCCTCTGTTTATTAGCAGTGTCAAAGTTTTATGAAAAGCGAACCTGAATTTTTTACGAAATTTTAAAATTTATACCCAACAACGGTCGTTACCGACAACCCAATTTAGGCTAAATTCAAGGCTCAAAAAAGCACTCTGGTACATGGCTTTACACAACGAGACTATACTCTGAGAAAGAACAATCACTTTAACTAAACATCGGCCGAAAAACATTTTGGGACAAATGAGACGGCGAATTTTGAGAGCGTTTTGAAAACAGGCTACTTGAGTGATATGAGTGACCTTTTGACCTTTCATGTCAACGGAAATCAACACACAGCAGCTCTTAAAATGTGACTTTCCTTCGCCAGAATACGAGTTTGCTTGTTTTTCTAGAAGGTTTTCAAATAGAGGACACTAGGACTTTGAATTTGGAGGCCTTTGTTCCCAATATTGAGCGATGTTGGGCAATTTAGAGAAGTATGTTATGAAATTGACCTACTCTGTTTATCACCGAATTATACATTCAAAGTCTGTTTACAACGTGAAGCGGAATCAACAACGAAGTAAAAAACCGATTCATGAAATGTTTAGGAAATAACTCTTACCTAAGTGAGCTTTTCCTGGCTGGAAACTACAACTTTCATTGCAAAACACATAGGGAGATCGCCGAGCCATGTTGGACGTGAGTTTTCAAATGTTTCTACAGTGCAGCCGAGGTTCCCTATGGTTTAACATAGGGAACCTGGTTAAACCTAGGGAACCTGGTTAAAACTATTAACCAGATTTTAGGCCCGCATAGCTTGCAGTCGAAAACAACACTATGATGACGAACGCTTGTGTTTGATAGGAAAAAAAGTAGGGGAAAAAAGGAAATAGAGAGCTTCTATTACATCTATACTTATTGTTATATATATTTTTACGGTCAAACCAGTGACAAGTGCTACTAAGCAAGTTCTCCCAATGTCGGCGGCCTTAAGGGTTAGAGCCTCATAGTGTTAGCCCGCTTGCAGACGTCTCCTCTTTCCTTTGCTTCACAAATGTCTTTTTCACTGTTCGTCTTCGATGATACAGCAGCCACACCCGTAGACAAGCCTTTTCATGCTGTCTTTCCTATGGATGTCGCACAGGTCCGAGTTGTCATATGCGATGAGGTTGTGAAAAATTTAATTTTAGACTTAAAAAAGTACTTCATCCAGTACAATCTGGCAGGTATCACGGAGATTTTTCTCACTTAATATCTCCCGTTTGGGCAGCAGTACCTCTGCCTGTCCCTGGAAAAATACTGAATACTCCGCATATCATCAGGACAATGATTCTCAACAAGCTAGCATGCTTACCGGTAGGAAACAGATTTTACTGCATTCAGCACAGCAACCATGTTAAGACCCTTGCCCACCTGCATTGCCAGAGCGAAAAATAAAAATAAAAACAAAAGCAAAAATTGCCCGTCTCGCCGAGACTACATCACAAGAGAGCTCTGCTGTATAACTCAAGAGATCAAGAATCCCAAGATCGACACCGCTATCCTACGACGTGAGTACAATGGGTGCTATCAACTGCTGTGTAGCATCATGTACTCTAAAGAAGGCCAATACCTGGACGGTTGTCTGCAGAGTGGATTTCGGTGACCCAGAGAGAGAAAAAGGGGCTTGTGACATAGAGGTAGACACTTTCGAAACCCTAGCCTGCGTAGCAAGCGTTTCCGTAGGCCTAGGGTTTTTCGTACGTTCGAAGCATTTTTCGCTTTTTGGCCGCGCGAAAATTGGGGCGAGCGCAAAAGAAGTGGGAGAAGGAGTGGAGAAGGGAGGAAAGAAAACGCTTGCCCGCAAACCCCACGATTTTGAAAAACCCGTACGCCAACGAACGTCAATCAAATCAGGTGAGTTAATTTGAGCGTGACTCACATCAACAAAACTAACTGTTTCTCTCCAGCTGGAAAATTTCGATGTTCAGGTTTGACTTTAGAAGACGGCTGTTCGGTGGCTTCAAATCTCAGGGACTTTCGGGAAGCTTTCTCTTTCTACATGGACTGTTGCCTGATGGAGTTTCGGAGCAGCCGTTTAGACAAGTTGATACGCTGTTTTGGCGGAGCTTGGGAAACAGGAGACTCGATAGACTTATTGCATTCCGAATAACTTCGAATAATGCCCCTACGTTCCTAATTTTACGAGCACAAAGATTGCACACACGTTCCGAAAATAGCTACAAGTTTTCAACAACTTCCACTCTAACCACTCTGAAAATATCAGCAAGAATTGCTCCTTAAGAATCCTTTCTTTCCGACGCTTTGAAAAGGTTCCCGAAGAAATAAAACTGATTTTGCTAGCAGAGATAAATTTCCAAATTTATTAACTTTGAAATTACAACGACAAATCCTGAAGAGCCCCCTTTTAGTTTCCAACTTTCGAGGCCTCGACATCACATCTCCGAGTGCTTCGTTTCTGCAGTTCGGGGGTTTGACTTACGTGGAGCATGTTTTGATTTTGGCGAAGGTAAATTGTCACATCCGGTGATCTGTTATTTGTTGCTTCATGGACAAGCTGTCACGCTATGAATTCACCCAACCTTGAGTGCTAAAGGGGCGTTTTTCAAACTCGTGGAGTTTTCGGGCAAGCGTTTCCTTTTTTGCCTCTCCTCCCCTCCCCCTTCCCGCTCCTTCCTTTTTTTGCGCTCGCCTAAATTTGGCGCGGCCAAAACGCGAAATGCCTCAAAAAGGCGTAAACGCCTAGTAGTAATAGGTGAGGTAAACAAATACCACCTGATTGTCAGAGGTTTATTTAAGAATTTTAAAGCTTCTTTCATAATATTCAAGCCCCTTTCATCGCTTAAACATAATGAAAGAAGTTTTAAAATTCGAAAATAAACGTCTGACAATCAGGAAGTATTTGTTAACCTCACTATATACTTCTTAAGCAAAATAAACCGCCTCACCAAAAAAATATTTTCAATTAAAGGTTGACAAATAAGTGTTATACCCGAGTTGAAATGACTGCACAAAACATAAACATTGAAGAGCTATTGAAAGAGCTTGGTACAGAAACGTTACAAGCTTTAGAGCAATTACTTGCAGAGGACGCTCCTGCTGTTCGAAAAACTATTAAAAACATTTTGGATGAACCAATTTCTGAGAAAGTGGAAAAGAAACCATTAATTCCAAAAACATATCAACCAGCTGCTCCTCCTCGTAGAAGGGGGAGAAAAACACAAGAAATTTTGAGAAAGTTTGATCCAATTTCTCGGGAAACCATCCGAAATATTACAAATTATCAGAACGAAATTCTTGATTTATATGACATTGCCGAATATGAGGGAGAAGAATCAGAAGGGCGCCGTATCAAAAGATGGCGTACTATTCAAGATCTTGAAAAAGATCTTACACCCGTTTTTATGACAAAAATAAGAGAGAAAGTAAACACATCGTTCTACGCAAGACATATTTATGGTAATCAGATACGAAACATTGAAGATGGAACGGTTAACAAAGGCTCACCATGGTTTAATAATTTTTCTGATGCGGAAAAATGGTTAAGTGAGCGGGAGAAGGTACGTCTGGACTCTGACAAAATTGAAAGACCGAACACAAAATGGGTTTTTGAAGCTTACTTTAATGCTGATGTAAAAGTCATTCTTGATCGTCAGCCCCTTTTAGGAACGGGACCATTACCAGATTGGTTGCGTAACCTTTCACATAGTCGTAATATGATAGCTTTAGACACTTACAGAGACAATTTATGTCTTTGGCGATGTATTGCGGTACACCGAGGTTCAAGACCAGATCGAAGTACAACGGCAGCACGGGAACTTGCAAAGGGTTTCTTCAACCTCAAAGCTATTCCACAAAACTGCCGACGAACATCTTTAGATGAACTTGAAAAGGTTGAAAAATTTCTTAATGAAAAACAAATTTTAAAAGATTGGTTGGGTATTCGTGTATATGAGCCTGAACGTTTGAAGGATGGTGAAGTGGTATGGCATTTAAGCAGGACACCACCAGCTAAATTAACAAATATTTTGACAACTGGAATTTACGAAGGGCATGCTTTTATTATAAAAGATATTACGAAGATTGCAAAAGTTTATGAATGTGTTCATTGTCATTCAAGATCTACTGAAGCTTGGAATCTTCAACGGCATGTCAAAAAATGTGCGGAAGGAAAGACGTTGATTGAATGTCCGGCTGAAAAAGTTGAATTACCGCAAACAGCTTTTGAGAAAGCTTTTTATCCAAAACATTCAGCTTCTCCAGAATCTCTTCGTTGGCTTGAAAAAGAAGCAGCAATTCGTAAAATACACATTCACCACGCAACTTGCGGACACGGGGGTGAAAGATGGGTTCCAATTAAAAACGCTGCTTATAGACATCTAAATGAAAAAGGTGTTGTGTGCGCTCCTGTAGACGGTTATAACCATGAAACGAAGACTGTTTATCAATATCATGGGTGTTATTGGCATGGTTGCCGAAAATGTTTTCCAAATGATCGAAATAAAATAATTACTCATTACGGTCAAACACGAGAAGATAGATATAAAGCAACTGTTGAACGTACACAAAATCATCGAGCTGCTGGGTATAATGTAATCGAAGCATGGTCTTGTGAAGTTGGAAAAATAAATATAAATTTACCAAAACCTCAAACACAAAGTTATCCACATGCAATTATATATGACTTTGAAGCATACGGAGATAAAAATCAAAGAAAAAAACCAACAAAAACGTTAATTATCGAAAATGAACATGTTCCAGCTTCTGTTAGCCTTGTCGATACTTTATAAAGAGAACCAACTCATATTTGTGAAAGAGACCCTGCAGTTTTGGTTAAAAAGTTTATGGAAGAACTTGAAAGGCGTGAGGAAAACATAAGGGAGCGAGTAAGAGCAACCTTCAAACCTGACGATATAAATATGCTTACAAAAATGCAGCGTTTAAAAATAGAAGAATGGTGTGATCAGGTGCCAGTTCTTGGGTTTAACTCTGGGAAATATGATTTGAATCTTATCAGAAAACATTTTGCAGAACTTGTAGCTGATACAACAGATAAAGTAAAAGTTGCAAAAAATGGAAATAAGATTATGTTTATTTTGACTAAAAAAGCTCGTTTTCTTGATATCATAAATTATTTAGGACCAGGCACAAGTTATGATAAATGGGTGAAAGCTTATGAATGTGAAAGTGAAAAATCTTGGTTTCCATACGAATGGTTTGACAGTATTGAAAAGCTTGATTTCAAAGGGCTTCCTGACTATGAACATTGGTATTCAAAATTAAAAGGGTGTTATATTCTCACAAAAACAGAATTGGAGAGTTGTAAAAAGTTGTTTGAAGAAAAAGGGATGAAATCTTTCAAAGATTGGCTGCGTTACTACAATAATCATGATGTAGTGCCTGGTCTCGAGGCGTTGGAAAAGATGCGTGCATTCTACAGCGATAAAGGAATCGATATTTTTAAAGATGCTGTAAGTATTCCAGGTGTTAGTTTACATTATTTACTTCGTGGATATGTTGAGAGGGGTGCAGATCTTTACAGCCCTTGCGAAGAAGCGTATAATATGTTAAAAGAAGCTGTTGTTGGAGGGCCGAGCCTTGTTTTCACAAGATATCATGAAGTTGGAGTAACCAAGATAAGGTCCCATCGAATAGCAGAACCTCGTTTTTGTAAAAATATAGTGGGTTACGACGCCAACGCTTTGTATTTGTCAACTATGCTTAGAGACATGCCTTGTGGAAAAGGAAAGGTCGTGCATTACAATTACGAAGCCGCTGCTCACATACTAACACAAAGGCTCAAAGAAGAAAAATGGTTTGGATTTGCAGAAGTTGATATAGAGATCCCAAAGCACTTATACCCAAAGTTTGAGGAAATGTGTCCGTTCTTCTACAACAAAGAGGTTCCTGTTGAAGCTGTGCCGCAACATATGCTTGACTATCTTAAACACACAAAAAGGAACCGCGGAGACGGAAAAAAGTTAGTGGGGGCATTGTCTGCAAAAAAGATATTATTATACGTACCTCTTCTTAGATGGTATCTTGAACATGGAGCAGTGATTACAAATGTTTATCGGACTATTGATTACCAACCAACAAAAATATTTACTTGGTTTGTGGATCAAGTGACTGAAGCTCGTAGAACTGCAGAGGTCAGGGTTCGAATCCCGGCAAGCCTGATTTTTTCAGGCTTTCTTTTCGCAACTGCATAAGTTGCGTTAATAACTGCGAGGATCTTCTTTACATTTATTTCTTCATTCCGCAGTTCAAATATATGAATTTCATATATTTATAATCTCATCTTCATCTTTCCCGGGTATATTACGAGCCAATTTAATGACCAGCTCTCAGTTGGCTTGTTAGCTCAATTGGTTAGAGCGCTGCACCGGTATCGCAGAGGTCAGGGTTCGAATCCCGGCAAGCCTGATTTTTTCAGGCTTTCTTTTCGCAACTGCATAAGTTGCGTTAATAACTGCGAGGATCTTCTTTACATTTAAAGAAAAGATTGTCGACCAAGCTTTACGAAGCGCATTTTTTAGTGACCTTGATGAGATCGGGCAGGCGTATGAGCTGGAAAGCCGAAAGCCTCGGATCACAATCAGAAGACCATTTCAGGTTGGAATTGCTGTATATCAATTGGCAAAACTTCGAATGCTTGAATTCTATTATGATTTTCTTGACAGATATTTTGACAGAAAAGATTTCGAATTGATTCAGATGGACACAGAGAGCAATTATATGGCAATAAGCGCAGAAAAGTTGGAAGACATAGTCAAACCAGATTTAAAAGAAGAATTTGAGGTAAAAAAGAAAAATTGGTTAGCTTGGAATAAATGGAGCAGTAGAACACCAGGACTTTTTAAACTTGAATTTCAAGGAATAAGAATGATTGCTCTTTCTTCGAAATGTTATTTCGGTGAAGAACATGATTGTAAAAAAAATAAATTAAGCACAAAAGGGGTATCAAAGAAACAAAACGAGATAACGTGGCAGCGTTTTAAAAAGCATTGGAAGGCAACAAGGACATAGCAACAAATAGAGGTTTCAGGATGCGGGATGGACAAATAGTCACTTACGAACAGCAGAAGCTGGGGTTGAGCGCTTACTACGACAAACGATGGGTATTGGAAGACGGTATTCACACAGAACCGATCGAGCTTCATTGTTAATTTTCTGGTGGTTGTTGTGTATCTGGAGGGACAACCAAAAGCTCTTCGCGGACAAACCAACGTTTTGGTCCGTTAAATAAATAATAGATAACCGGTGCGTCTGGTTTTATCATAATTTTTTCAATCTCGTAAACATTCAAAGACCAGATTGGGTCGGTAGCTCTTCGCCGACCACCTTCAAGTTCACCGGGTTGATAGAGATAGCGAACACTTAAACCGGAGGGGAGCTTTTTTTCGTTCACACCAACGGGTCTCAAATAAGGTGTCGAGGGTTTGGATGGAACAGTTTTCTTTTTGATGGCATCAACAGGTTTTTGACCAGTCAGTCGAGTGACTTCTTTATTCAAAGCTGAAATAACAGCAGGCAGTCGGGCCACCCACGCAGTGGACCGCTGACCCTCAGGAAGGCGCATTTCAACCCCATATTGGTGTCCAAACAGTCGTTCAGCCAGGGTGCGGTTGAATCTTTCAACAATTGCTTGATCACGGTGAATATCCACACGACCACGTCTAACCTCGACATTATGTTTTGAAAGCAGTTGATTCACAGCACCCATAAACTCACGACCTGGATCGACCTGAAGCAGTTTCGGCCACTTCAAAGGACCACGACTATAAATCCGTTCCAGAGTAGCTGCAACTTCTTTTGCCTCTTTTGTGGTCAACGGTTCGGCCTCTTTGTATCGAGAGGCCACATCAACAACTGTGAGAGCATATTTAAAAGTTTTACGGAAGCGTGGTGGGCGATCGTGTGGGAGATACAGAAGATCGGCTTGGTGAACTTTGTTTGGAACAGGAACGTCAAATTTCGGTCTTGGAATGTACCGTGGGGCTGGTAAATAAACCTGCCAAAGAGCTTGCTTCATCAACCAGTTTTGAGCCACATCTTCCGAAACTTTCGCTGCTTGGGCTAATTTCTTAATCGCTGCAAACCCTTTCCAATACCCTTGCGGGCTGTAATAAATTTTTGACAACTTATTGAAAATACGGGAGCTCATTGTATACTATACACAATAAAAAAAATGGACGACCCGTTTGGTTGTTTGCAAGGTGAGAAAATTTCGCCGAAAATGATTAAAGAAATGTTGCAAAAAAAAAATGAAATAAACCTGTTATCAAAAAAGATTGATCGTTGTCCTTCATGCGATGAGCAATTAATTTATGTGGTGAATGAGTTCTGTCGTGCATGCAAAAAATGTGGTAGAGTAATTGAATGTGATGATTATGAATATTTTGAAGAAGAAAATTGGAGAAGAAGTTCCACTGATCTTCCAACGAATAATGATTATTTAAACAAGGTTTTGCAAAAATGGGACATAAAAGAAATGTTTTCTTCCAGCGAGGTAGATTTTCTTGGCAACGTTATTGCTCAATTTCAGAAGATGTCCGGCAAGTCAGTGAACTACCACTGTTTTCTGTACAATTATTTTGAAAAAGTACCTTCTGAATGCTGGCCAAAGAAAAAAGAAATTATGAAATATATTTTTAATCACTTTCCCAAAAACTTAGAAAGCTGGTGGCTCGCAAAAAAGGAGTTTGAAAAATGGTGGTTAAAAGCCAATCAAGGTTCTTCATATTTTCCTGTTTTCGGGTTTTTCACCAAACGCATGACAGTACCCTTTTTTGGATGAGTCAAAAATTTCTTGCTTGTGACACCAGTTGGTCCCATGAAAGCATTTTTTGCAATATCACCTGACCAATACCGATCGAATACATGTTTTGTGGAAGGAATCATTTTTTTTGTCAAAGTTTCAGCAAATTTCGCTACTTCCAATGGTTTATCCAAAGCACCAGTTCCTTTTTGTTTTTTTAAACCCAACCCTAACTTTTGTTTAGCATTGATTGCATTTCTTGCAACCGCATGGCCCCACTGCCTCTGTTTGTAAGGAACTGCGTCAAGAGACTTAACCACTTTTTTATCTGCTTTGTTTTTGCATTTTTTCAGGTTTTCACCATACTTTTTTTCACGGTTGGAACAAACATCATAATCAACATCATGTTGCATTGCAATCGCATCTGTAGCACCTGTGGGTTGTTGATATATTTCAAGAATTTCACCCGTTTCTGGATTGAATTTAACCTGCTTTTCAAGAGGATTGTATGGCCCTGTAAAATTATGTCCCGGTAATGTCCAACCTTTTTTTGGTTTCGGAAATTTTCCAATTGCTGCATGTATATCAATACCACTGCCCTCCGCAAGGGAGGGCTCACTCAGTTTCCCGGCAAAAAACTTGATTTCATTTTTCCACAACTTGCACACTTTACTTTCAAGAGTTTTCCATTGTTCTTTGTGATTATAACTTTTTCGGTCCCCTTTACATTGGGTGTGTGCCGCTTTTCTTTCACACAGTACACTTTTTCCATTTTTATATAGTTATGAAAAATAATTTTTCACTATTTCCTCATTTTGAAGTAAATCGTTGGAGAACATTTTCAAAATATTGGCAAAACTTGTTCCTTTATTTCTTTCGTTTAAAAAGAGAAGGCAGTAATAACCACATCTCACACTTTGTTCCCATTGAATTTGGTTGTCATTTCTGAAAAATTTTTTCATCCCATGCATTGACATCTCTTGTTCCCATTCCAAAGGTGGTGGAAGCCCAAATGAATCGAAATACTCGTAAAGACCTTTTCCTTTTGGCCAACAACATACCCAGTGAGTTCCCAAACTTCCGAAATCATCCAAGTTGATAATACATGGAGAATGAAAAAAGGTTTTTTTTTCGTTTCTGCTAAAAATGCCTTTGATGGGTATTCGTAAAAAGTTGCACCATTTTCTCAGGTCAATGTTGGAAAGAGGTTTATCTTCAAATTTCAGTTTTTTTTAAACGATAATCCTCCCAAGTTCCATAAAAAGGTGGACGTTGAATTTGCATCCCTTTACCTTTTGGTATTCCTGGTGATCGTCTTGTTCGTGGTGGTGGCGGTGATGGTTGCGTTTGCATACCTTTTCCAATTATTTTTCGAACTAAATCAAGGGCCAAAGGTACTCCAATAGACGCTAACATACCAAGGAAACCGCCGTATTGTGCGCCGCCTCCTTTCACCAAACCTTTTCCAACAAGATGTTGTTTTGCCGCCTTTTTCTGAGCAGGAGTCATTCGCTGGACAAGTTTATAAAGCTCAATTTCCCTTGGTCCAAAACCATTACCAAATATCTTTTTCAGCACCTTTTCAGCGCCAAAACTCAAACCTGCACTTGCTAATGCTCCAAGAGCTGGCTTTATCAAAGGTTTTGCCAAACCTAACATAGCAGAAAACAAATTTCCACCACGCTGCGCAGTGTTCTGAAGCTGTGTCTGGCTAAATTTTATTACCATTCCTTTCCCTGCCGCCGATCTTTTTTTCAATCGCTTGATTTGAGTTTCAGTGAGAAGAAGTTCGTCACCACGCCCAATTTGGTCTGGTTTGACTTTCAGACCAACAGGCATCTTTGTTACATAAGCTTTTTGAAGTTTCTTTTTCTGACCATCAGTCAGTGCGATTTTAAATGGATGATAAGTTGTGCTCATCTTGTGTGTATATTATATTCAGAATTTTTTTCATTTTTTTTAAACGACAATAAGCTCATTACCAAGTGTTTCAAAAACAAATTCTTCTTCATTTATAACATATGCGTATATAATGTATTGAAGGTTTGCTGTTTCGTTCAATTCGTATTCTAAAGTAAGATTAAGGGGATCATTTGTCCTAAATTTTTCATTATTTCTTAGATCGAAGTGAATGATCGGGTATAAACTCTCGAAGTTTGCAATTTGTAGCTGAACACCGCTGTTGTAATCATAATTTCTGTAACTATAATTCAGCAAATGTTCCTAAATTCGCAATTTGTTTTTGTCTGAAAAAGTAACCACAGGGTAAAAATTTTCACCATAATTTAGTCGACAGCTCGTTAATTTTGCCGAGTCATCACCATCGATATTAAATGTGTCAAAAAAGTACGGGTTTTGAGTGTAAGAATTTTTTTTACGATATTGTTGAAAAAACACGAAAACATGTTTTACATTTTTAATTGCAGATGTAAACAAACACGTACCACCAGTATCAGTTCTTGGGGAGCTTTCCATAATTCGTTCTTTCAAGATTTTTTTTCTATTTAGTTTTAAAAATTTTTCATTCACAAATTTTTGCCCTTCACCGTGGAAAGATAATTGTGGAACCCATAACTCAAATTTTTTAACAACAATTCTTCGAGCTGTTCCATCGTTTTGGAAAATAAGTTCTTTATCGTCTTGCAGAGTAATTTCAAACTCAATTTTCATTGGTGGTAAAAGAGTTTCGGAAAGATTTTCGAAAAATGCGTATCTGTTTAAAGGAATTTTTGTTTCAATTATCTTTCCACCATTTGAGAGAAGAGCTCCTTCACGCATTCCAGTATTCGTCGCATTTCCATCAGTAACTGTGGTTTTGTCAACGTCAAGATACCAAAATTGATCTTTTGCCACAGTTCCCGAATAATCGTTTGAATAGTCAAGCAGATTTTTAATGAAAATGCCTTTGTGGATATTGTTAGACTCAGAAAGTGTTGTCGCCGATGATGAAACTCTCATGTTTTTGATTAATGAAAAAGAACCATTTATCGGAGCAGATTCAGTGTCAGCTACGATGTTACCTCCATTTGCAGTTGCTTCAAACTTGAAATGAACTAAGAAATAAGCTCTGTACCAGTCATAAAAATGGTTTCTGTCTTCCATTACGAATTTATAACCATTTTTTTCTTGTGGTAGACCATTCCCAGGGTCTACTAACCGTTTTTCACATTCAATACGAATGTCTTCTGATCTTTTGAGTAATTGTGGAGTTCTGAACATGTTGCCAGTTATATTAAAAGAAAAAAATTTTTTTCTTTGTTTAATATTTTGTCAAAATTCGATTTAATTTCACAAGAGCGTCTGAATTTTTTTCGTTTTTGGTTAAAATATTTGCAAGTTTCTTTTTCGAATCTTCAGGCAACGGTTTTCTTTTTTTTCGCATTTGTTTCGAACCTTTTTTTAGCTCTTGCAGTATTTTTCGTATTTGTTTCGAACCTTTTTCAACTCTCTGACCCGCCTTTTCAGCGATTGTTTTTGTGGTTTTTTCGATAGTTTTCTTTGCCATGTTATTTTCATTGTTTTGGAATACTTTACCGATGTTCATGAAGGTGTCACGGATCACACCCGACCCTTTGTGTTTATATCGATAACGTCCCGTTTTTTTGTCAAAGAATCTTGCCCACTCGCTCGGATGATTCATAACTGTATATTTATACCAAAAAAATCCTTACTCTTTTTCAATTATTAAACTAATTGCAATATCTGTCCCGTTGAGATCCAGGATATTGTTTCTACCGTCTGTCACCCGAACTCTTATTTCATCTATATAACTTTTATTCACAGGTTGCCACTTAAGCCGACGCGGCTCTTTTTGAAATGGATAGCTAACGTGAAGATCTGCTGTTGAGAAACTGTATAACACATCGCTTGGAATATTGTTTGTTCGGCGTGTGATAAGATCGCAGTGCAAATATACCCAATCAACACCTCTTGTGATATTTGGAACTTCCCTTCCGACAACATCTCCACTCAAGGTACTTTTGCCATAACCAAGCAATTCACCAAAATTTCCTTGAGACATATCAAGCTCATAATCGTTATGTATCAAAGTCACAACCCTATAAATTGACATATCGAAATATATTGTGAAAATGTAATCACTGTCTTTGTTTGTTGGATCAACTTTACCGGTGTGTTGCTGAATAAATGTGTTGATTCTTTTGTAATCATACATTCCATTCGGGAAAGTTAAGGTCTTCCACGCTTGTTCTGTTTTTTTCTTCCAGCGAATTTTGTTATTATCATAACGAGAATCGATGTTGTTCCATGAGTAACTCATTGTGATAAGTCTGTCTAAAGCAGCTTTATAGTTTCCTTTGCCCAAGTCGATAGGGGGATAAAATCTCACTGTGAAATCGTGTGAAACATTCCGTTCTCCACCTTTTTCTAGTTTTGCGAGGCTTGAGTCAAGCAGTATGTCAAAGCTCATTATTGGCGTATATAATCAGAAATAATTTTTTTCTTTTCCTTTTTATTGATTGTGCCGAGTTCAACTAGTGAATCAAGCAGATATAATACCTGATTTTTAAGTTTTATCGAGTTGTTTCCTGCTTCTATTGATCCTAAACTTACATCAAGTTGGTCGATCAATTTTAAAGCTTCATCAGAGAAGCCACTTCCTTCGGTTTCCCAATCCTGTTCAGGGAAGTCATCTTCATTGTCAGAAAGTTCAAAAGTAGGTCTTCGGCTCATGACAGCTTTTTCAAGAGGGGTTGGAGGATATTTTTTACTTTTGTGTGAGGGTGTTGGCTTAAGGTTCCGCTTCCCCTCCTCCAACTGTTTCGATAGAGGTTGGGTTCCCCTTCTTTCATTGATCTCATCTCTCATTTTTATGAGATCCGCAATGGTTTTACCTTCCAAACCTAATTTCGATTTTCCTACTGTGTAGTTTTCATCATGTCCTTTTATGGTAAGGATCCGATTGATATTTTGCAACAAGATTGATTCATTTGGATATTCCAACTCAACCGGTCCCGGCTTCGCCCACTCTTTTCGTTTGGGTGTTTCTTCCATCAGCGGTGGGGGTGGTAGTGGAAAATAATCATCATCATCATCATCACCTTCACCATCACCATCACCATCGTATGGGGGTGATGGTGGTGTTGGTGATGATGCCGGTGTTGGTGCATCCGGTCTGAATTCATCACCAAAAGGGTAAGTTTCGTCAAATTCATCCATTGTGTAATCAGGAAATTCCTGCTCCTCCTCTTCTTCCACAGTGGTGTTCTTTTCATCAAGCCTTTTTGTAATTGGTCTAAAAAGTTCTTCTCCTGAAAGCTGACCAAACTTTTTTTTTATTTCATCCATTTTGAATTTTTGGTGAATTTCTTCTGTTTGCTGATCCAACACCATTTTTTCGTCAGCCAACTGACGCCATTTTTTCAGTGACATATTTTCAGCGTAAATATATAGAAGCGAAAAAAAAATGAAGATTCCAAATTATGACCCAGGTTCTTCCAAGAGTAACTACATGCAAGGTCACTCTTGTATGCCAGCAGATGTTTTTCGGATGTTAATTTGTGGGCCCAGTAATTCTGGTAAAACAAACACATTACTGCATATGCTTTATGAGTTGTTAGATTATGATAAAATTTACCTCTTTTCAAAAAACCTGCACCAGAACAAATATCAGGATCTTTTGCAGAAGTTTGCTGAAAAAGTCAACCCCGACCCCACGATTGGTTACGAGGTTATCGAGGCCAATGGTGATGAAATCATTCCACTAGAAGAGCTTCCGGTGGACAACCAAAAAATAGTTGTTTTTGATGATCTTGTTTGCGAAAAAAACCAAAACGATATCATTAATTATTTTATCAACGGGCGGCACAAAAACTGCTGCGTTATTTACCTCACTCAAAGTTTTTACAAGGTGCCGAAAAACATCCGTGATAACTGCAGCCATTTTTGTATTTTCAGATTTCTTCCAAGAGAAAACAAACGAATTGCAGACGAGATAGGTGTGGATCATAACGCTTTAGATCGCGCCACCGATAAAAAATATTCTTTCTTTTACTATGACAAACCTCAGAAATTAATGAAAAAAAATTTTGATGAAGATATATAATGGGGTATATTAACAGTCCAATAGGTGGAACTACCCAAAAAACGACGAGTGAAAGTGGAAAAGTTGGTCCTCCTGGCCCAGGGGGTCCTCCTGGCCCTGAGGGTCCTCCTGGACCGAAGGGTGATAAAGGTCCTGGAGGACAACAGGGTCCTAATGGCAATACATCGCCAAAGACATAAATTGTCTCTGTAAGTGTCTAAAGCTATCATATTACGACTATGTGAAAGGTTACGCAACCAATCTGGTAATGGTCCCGTTCCTAAAAGGGGCTGACGATCAAGAATGACTTTTACATCAGCATTAAAGTAAGCTTCAAAAACCCATTTTGTGTTCGGTCTTTCAATTTTGTCAGAGTCCAGACGTACCTTCTCCCGCTCACTTAACCATTTTTCCGCATCAGAAAAATTATTAAACCATGGTGAGCCTTTGTTAATGTAATAAACAAAAACCGTTCCATCTTCAATGTTTCGTATCTGATTACCATAAATATGTCTTGCGTAGAACGATGTGTTTACTTTCTCTCTTATTTTTGTCATAAAAACGGGTGTAAGATCTTTTTCAAGATCTTGAATAGTACGCCATCTTTTGATACGGCGCCCTTCTGATTCTTCTCCCTCATATTCGGCAATGTCATATAAATCAAGAATTTCGTTCTGATAATTTGTAATATTTCGGATGGTTTCCCGAGAAATTGGATCAAACTTTCTCAAAATTTCTTGTGTTTTTCTCCCCCTTCTACGAGGAGGAGCAGTTGGTTGATATGTTTTTGGAATTAATGGTTTCTTTTCCACTTTCTCAGAAATTGGTTCATCCAAAATGTTTTTAATAGTTTTTCGAACAGCAGAAGCGTCCTCTGCAAGTAATTGCTCTAAAGCTTGTAACGTTTCTGTACCAAGCTCTTTCAATAGCTCTTCAATGTTTATGTTTTGTGCAGTCATTTCAACTCGGGTATAACACTTATTTGTCAACCTTTAATTGAAAATATTTTTTTGGTGAGGCGGTTTATTTTGCTTAAGAAGTATATAGTGAGGTTAACAAATACTTCCTGATTGTCAGACGTTTATTTTCGAATTTTAAAACTTCTTTCATTATGTTTAAGCGATGAAAGGGGCTTGAATATTATGAAAGAAGCTTTAAAATTCTTAAATAAACCTCTGACAATCAGGTGGTATTTGTTTACCTCACCTATTACTACTCGCCTACCGAAGTGCTTGCTACGCAAGCTATCGGGAACTCACGATCTTAGACATATGAATGATTGTCACGATTTACAATTAGCTTCCGACTGTCACTTGCAACTTCCTCAAGTAAATTCGACAGTGTAAACATGCTAATCAATTTTGAGTTTTCTTGTCACAGTTTGGAGAGCGAGCGTTTGACGTCGGCAAAGGAAAGCATATCACCAAATCAAAATTGAAGATGAAAAATACTGAGAAAATACTGGCCTAATTTTTTTCACATAAACCGTTTGCCTTGAAAAAGAGACAACTAATCAAAGTTGAGACCACTTTCCCAAAAAAGTATTAGGAGCCAGTGAGGTGACGGATAGCGGTAGCGGTAATTTTCGTAAAAAATGCTAGGTCGCGTTTTATAAAACTTTGACACTGCTACCAAACTGAGGAAATAAGATCTTTTAACTCCCCGGGTTAATCTTTTTTAGGACGCTTTCAATATTTGAACAGGAGCTTCCGGAAAAGTCCCGATTTTGGCATTGATTTGCCGCGAAGGGCAAAATACGAAAATATTCACTAAAAAATAAATAAAAATCTAAACGGCCGAAACTTATATTTTTAGAACTAGTTCACGAAAGGCTTTATTCTGGAAGATTTTGAGAAAATCGGATTTTTCTATCTTGCCTACCCTTAGTCAGTTCTTACAGCAAACCGCTCGTAAGACGTGACCAGTCAAAACAAACAGTACTGTAGTCCAAAACACTGAATTTATTTTGAAGCAGCTGTGTATTCTGTCTTTTTTTGCATTACACAAAACGTCTCAGTCCAATTCAGGTTTCGCTGAAAACTTTCAAGGATAATCGATAGTAACAGAGTATGAAATAATGAATATACGAATATTTAACAATTAGATTATGAGCTCGAGATTTCTATCATGGATTAGAACTGCGGGATGAAGAATTCAATGTAAAGAAGATCATCATCTAGTTGAGAGACCGCAAGAATTCAGTCGCTCGATTTAAAGTATGGCGCCATGGAGTTGTTCCGACAGAGACCACCTTCACCTCATATTTGGAACCACATATTTACTTTTCTCGCTGATCGCTTTAATTGGAAATGGTCTTCTCCTGTGTATTGTGAAAAGAGACCCACTGAGACTATTTGACAAAGCCACAAACGTTTTCAACATCTCCTTTACCATGAACTCTCTTTCGCAGCTCTCGTTGTTCTACCGTTTCTTGGAATTAACAGCATTTTGAAGGGCCAACGTATTTTTCAGGAACCACCATATGTGGCAAAGATGTTCGAGGATGTCATCGTGAGCGTCTTCCAAAGCAATACAACCTTGCTAACGCTTGCTCTCTGCATCGAACGATCAACCGCATTTGTTCTTCCTCTGCTCAATCGAAAGTACGTCACCATAACACGAGCTAAACGAATTTGTACATCGATAGCAGGGACGTGCCTTTTTGTTTCGTGCATTCTATTCACTGGAATTCCTAAAAACGTATTCTATTTCGTGTTTCTTCCATTATTTGTCCTTATACCCTGCCAAGTACTGCTCGTTTCGCCTGCCGTTGCATTTTATGGCTTAAAACGCCAGGAAAGAAAAGTGTCAACGGCTAAAAGAAATGAACAGTCCCTGTCACGCCCAACCGACAATAGGAAAGAAAAAGCCAGAAGAAATTTGCAAATTTACAGATTCCTGTTCGCGACTACAATATTCACAATGTGCGTAGTCTTAATTCTGGTGTTTTACTGTGTTGTCAAGTTTTTAGAATATAGTGACGTGGAACACTCTACAACTCCGTGTTTTGAGCTTCTTGAGCATCTGTCGTTCTTATTTCTATTTCTTACTGTAGCTGTGAGTCCTGTTGTAACTGTTTGGAAAATTCCGGTATATAGGAGAACAGCGAAACATATGTGGAGGCGAAGATGAACATTACGATACCTTGCGAAAATGCAAGCGACGATAACAACGCTGAAGATTGTCTAAGAACAGATTGTCTTTTCCTGTGGTTTTCAATCTTTGCTTCACGTGGTCCTTGTTTTATATTTCGAAAATGACCAAACACTGTCCACGAAATTTCTGAAGAAAGGACATTAGTTTAGGGAAGAAACGCTATTTATTGTAGGACAGCTGCTAAAACTCAAAAGAATTTTTGGTCGTTACCACAATGATTTAAAAATTAAACGCGTTTTAAAAACCGCTTTCTTTCAACCGTTTACCATATAGCGGTTCCTCCAAGTATCGCGCACGCCTCCCACCCCCGAATTTAACGAACTCCGAAAGCAGCGGAGCCTTCATCCCGAAAGTAATGATTCAACCAAAAACAATGTAATAACGTCTACTCCAAAGCAACATGTAAACTTGGACCACGGTATTACGGAACGTTCTTGTTGTTGAGTATTTTACCTCACTGCCTTTCGTGCTAATAAGAATCGATGAGAAGGTCTTTTGAAGTGACGTCAGGCTATTTCGCGGTCTCATTACGTCGTATTATTGCTATTCGAAAGCCGGTGACAGCCACCCGAAGTAGCTGTTGCCAGACAGTTGTGACCTCGCAGGTCTGCTAATTCCGAAGTAACGGGAGCCGTTACTTCGGAATTCTACGGTATTATGCCAAAAGAAAGTTTAAGCTATAAAGCTCGTTAATGACTAATGAAACGTTGCGGAATACTGTAAATTCCCAAAGCAATGGCCTTTGTAATTTTCGGATATAGCAGGCCTAAGGGATCGAAACTTAGAAATGAATTTTTCGCTCAAATACAAAGTCATCTCCATAATTTTCAGCAGCTATCTTACTCGGACCTGGTGATTAAACTGATGAACTCCGAAGATATTTATCTTAATTTACGATTGACGAGTTATATTTCATTATTGAATAATTTGCGTGACAGTATCCTGTCATCTAAGAATGATGTCACTTGATTATCTGTTATTAATATCATAATAATTATTATTTCTTTTTCTTTTTGTTCTTGTTTTTACGTACCTTTTGCAATACTGTAAATAATTATAGTCATGCAAATAAAGGTTATTGTTGTTGTTGTTGTTGAGTAGTAGCTACTTCTGGGTGGCTCTTTCTTTCGGATAAATAAAATACAAAGTGGTAAGACAGCGAAGAATACTTTGAGGTCGCTTTAATCCTCAAAGGACCTTCTCTTCGATTCTAATTATAAGTGGTAGTGAGGCAAAAACTTGAAAAAAAAAGTTCCATAATACTGTGGTCCACAATAAACATTGTTTACTTGTTGGAATACACTCTTGTTGCGTTGGAGGAGTCGTTATTACATTATTTTCGGTCAAACAATTACCTTCGACAAGGGTCCATTGCTTTCAGGGAACCGTCTCATTCAAGGGGTAGTGTAAGGAGGTCGTTTGGTCGTTACTTTGTTGAATAACGTCCATTGAAAGGAATTATGTTACATATTTTTAGTAACACTCTGGAAAGCCAAAAGTCACGTTTACATTAATAGACGTTGCTATAACTGGCGTAAATGGGGCATATTAATCAAGTTTCCTGCATCATTAAAAATTAAAGTGGTAGACTTTAAAGTTCAGTCTAACGTGTTTCGCATCTGGGAAAAAAGTCACGTTTTTCAAATTCAGTTATCGGTCGTAATCCGGCAAATTCTAAGTATCTTTGCTCCTTTCAGTTTTTTTCACCGACCTTTTTGGCGTTTTGTACTGTAGTAAGCTTAGTTCGTACAGTCCCGATAACTCGAACCCTCACTAGCTCGAACCTCGCGCTAACTCGAACCAAAATCGATCTGGTTTTCCGTCATACATTTACCGTAATTTTACCCTCGGTAACTCGAAACCTCGATAACTCGAACCTCCCGCTAACTCGAAGCAGTTTTCGTTTCCTTTCAGGTCATTTTCTATATAATTTTACCCTCGATAGCTCGAACCATGTTTGTAATTTAAGACGTGACAAGTCAAAACAAACAGTACTGTAGTCCAAAACATTGAATTTATTTTGAAGCAGCTGTGTATTCTTTGTCTTTTTTTGCATTACACAAAACGTGTCAGTCCAGTTCAGGTTTCGCTGAAAACTTTCAAGGATAATCGATAGTAACAGAGTATGAAATACTGAATATACGAATATCATGTATTAGTATAAATCTACTAGCGTTCTATCATAAATGCGCCAATCTGATTGGCTACCCTACTCGCTATCTATTCCGTGATAGATAGTGAGTAGCGAAAAGGTGAGTGGCAGGCACAGTCTTATACTTCAAAATAACAATGCAATGATGTAAAACTTTTCATTTTAGTGGAATATTAATCGAGATTTATATCGAGATTTCTATGCGTGATAGTTGATTCGGCCTTCGGCCTCATCAACTATCACGCGATAGAAATCTCGAGCTCATAATCTAATTGTTAATTAGAACTGCGGGATGAAGAATTCAATGTAAAGGAGATCATCATTTAGTTGAGAGACCGCGAGAATTCAGTCGCTCGATTCAAAGTATAGCAGCATGGAGTTGCTTCGACAGAGACGACCTTCACCTCATATTTGCTTCAGTTTTCGCTGATCGCTTCAATTGGAAATGGTCTTCTCCTGTGTATTGTGAAAAGAGACCCACTGAGACTATTTAACAAAGGTTCAAACGAATATTAATACATGAAATGATCATATATTTGAACTGTGGATAAAGATAGAATTATATGAAGATCATCGCAATGAACGTGTTTCAACTTAAGCAGTTGAAAAAAAGAAACCTGAAAAAATTCAGGCTTGAACGGGAATCGAACCCATGACCTCAGCGATACAGGTGCAGCGCTCTAACCAACTGGGCTATCAAGCCAACTGGGAGCTGGTCAATTGTGAGTTCGTATTTATCCCGTAGATGGAGAAATGAATATGAATATATGAAATGATCATATATTTGAACTACAGATAACGATAGAATTATATGAAGATCATTGCAGTGACCGTGTTTCAACTTAAGCAGTTGAAAAGGAGAAACCTGAAAAAATTCAGGCTTGAACGGAATCGAACCCATGACCTCTGCGATACCGGTGCAGCGCTCTAACCAACTGGGCTATCAAGCCAACTGGGAGCTGGTCAATTGTGAGTTCGTATTTATCCCGAAGATGGAGAAATGAATATGAATATATGAAATGATCATGGCTTCGATTCCCGTTCAAGCCTGAATTTTTTCAGGTTTCTTCTTGTCAACTGCTTAAGTTGAAACACGTTCCCTGCGATGATCTTCATATAATTCTAACTTTATCCACAGTTCAAATATATGATCATTTCATATATTCATATTCATTTCTCCATCTACGGGATAAATACGAACTCACAATTGGCCAGCTCCCAGTTGGCTTGATAGCTCAGTTGGTTAGAGCGCTGCACCGGTATCGCAGAGGTCATGGGTTCGATTCCCGTTCAAGCCTGAATTTTTTCAGGTTTCTTCTTTTCAACTGCTTAAGTTGAAACACGTTCACTGCGATGATCTTCATATAATTCTAAAGCTTCAAACGTTTTCAGCGTCTCCTTTACCATGAACTGTTTTTTCTCAGCTCTCGTTGTTCTACCGTTTCTTGGAATTAACAGCATTTTGAAGGGCCAACATATTTTTCAGGAACCACCATATGTGGCAAAGATGTTCGAGGATGTCATCGTGAGCGTCTTCCTAAGCAATGCAACCTTGTTAACGCTTGCTCTCTACATCGAACGATCAACTGCATTTGTTCTTCCGGTGCTCAATCGAAAGTACGTCACCATAACACGAGCTAAACGAATTTGTACATCGAAAACAGGAACGTGCCTTTTGGTTTCGTGCATTTTATTCACTGGAATTCCTAAAAACGTATTCTACTTCATGCTTCTTCCATTATTTGTCCTTATACCCTGCCAAGTACTGTTCGTTTTGCCTGCCGTTGGATTTTATGGTTTAAAACGCCGGGAAAGAAATGAACAAAAGCGGCTAAAAGAAATGAACAATGGCTGTCACCCCCATTCGACAATAAGAAAGAAAAAGCCAAAAGAAATTTGCAGGTTTACAGATTCCTGTTCGAGACTACAATATTCACAATTTGCGCAGTCTTAATTCTGGTGTTTTCACCTATCGTTCTTATTTCTATTTCTTACTGTAGTTGTGAATCCTATTGCAACTGTTTGGAAAATTCCGGTATATAGGAGAACAGCGAAACATATGTGGAGGCGAAGATGAACATTGCGATACCTTGCGAAGATGCAAGCAACGATAACAACGCTGAAGATTGTCTAAGAACATTTTGTCTTTCCCCCGTGATTTTCAAACTTTGCTTCATGTGGTCTTTGTTTTACATTCCGAAAATAACCAAACACGTTCCAGGCAATTTCTGAAGAGAGAAAGGACATTCGTTTTGGGAAGAAACGCTATTTATTGTAGGACAGCTGCTAAAACTCAAAAGAATATTTCCCTCTTTACCACATTAATTGAAAAATTAAACGCGTTTTAAAAGCAGCTTTTTTAGTATTATTTTTTCAGCCGTTTACCATATACCTTAATTAACGAGCTTAGCTTCAACTTTCTTTTTGCATAATACCGTGGAATTCCGTTTCCCATTACTTTTGGAATTAGCAGACCTACGGGGCCACAACATTCTGGAAACAGCTACTTTCGGGTGGCTGTCGCTTTAGAATAGCTAAAATACGAAGTAATACGATCGCGAAATACCGTGCGGCACTAAATCTTTGCGGGTTCTAATTTTGGCGTTTTTCTTCGCGATCCGTACAAAAAAGTTCCGGCCAAAAAACGATACCACAAAAAGTTTCTCCGCAAAAGTTTACTCGACTGTCGAAATTATATACAAAAATCACCTTTTACATGTACTGTAGAATCATTCGGTGCCCATTTACTCAAAACGTGTCTTTCATTAAGAGCAAATAGAAATTGCAGTGGGTATGTTGGAGTTCAATTTTATCCTTGGTTCAATTTTTATTTTCCTTTGTTCTTTTTTATGTTAACATATGATAATGAATATAAAACAAAGAAAATAAAAATTGAACCAAGGATCTGATAAAATTGAACTAGAACAGGTACACTAGAAATATTTAACCGCTAAAAGGCTTTGAAGGTACTCTGGTGGTTAAATGATTAAGTAAACGTGTTTCACATTTGCATGTTGCTTTCACCAGTATTTCGATTGCATGTTCTCAAATAAAAAACGCAAATGTTGTACGCCACTTCCTGAAATTCGCAGTTTTTCCAATCGCAAAAATTAAACTCCCCCAAAATTTTGTGCTACACGGTAGTCTGATGTCACTTCACAAGACCTTCTCATCGATTCTTATCAGCATGAAAGGCAGTGAGGAAAAATTCTCAACAAAAAGAAAGTTCTGTAGTACCGTGGTCCAAGTTTACATTTTACTTGGAGTAGTCGTTAGAACATTGTTTTCGGTTGAATCATTACTTTCGGGATGAAGGCTCCGTTGCTTTCAGCGGGCTGTTAAATTCGGGGGTGGGAGGCTAGTGCGATACTTAGGGGACCTACTAATGAAACTTTCAAATATTAACTTTACTTCCCGGTTTTCGTTACTTAGGTCCGTTATTATCGGAATTCTATGGTGCTTAGAGTTTAGTGATAGTGCAATGGATACTCTTATCGGGTGAACTTTATTCTTCTTCAGTTAAAATACCTACAAGGCTTTTATCTGTTAATCAACTATTATTGAGCTTACATAGTAACGCTTTTGCTTAGATTAAATATAATCTCAACGAAATCAAAAAATGGCTCATTTAAGATTAAATGAAATAGAGAAATAAACTGATTGACTGATTTAAATATTATATCTGTGATTTCTTGGTTTCATTTTCTTCTTTCTGTACTAAAGGGCGCAGAAGTTCAGCTCGTTTATGAATGTCCACTTCTTTTGACTGTTAAGTAAATAAAAAAAGTTTCAATTTTAGTATACGTTGTTAATAATTCTTAGTAGTAGATTGTTTAAGGTGCACTAGTGTCTTCCGGCCTCTAAGTCGGCGGCTGGGAATAACAGCTCCCCAAGACGGTTGAGAACTCCGGGTACCACATTGAGTGCGCTCATGTTATGTTGTAATCAGCCATTTGGTATTAAAATAACTTATGATATAAAATGCGCTTGTATTCATCAGTGACAGATAATTCCACTTCAAAGCCATTTGTCTTTAGCCTTTGGCAACAACGCAGCGTTTTTATTTTTTAATTGCTTCATTTTATCCTTTATCATTTTATGCTTTCACTTTAACGTATTAGAGGTACAATACATTACGTTATTAAATGTTTGATATATTTGTTTGTAACGTTTGAATGCTCCACCCTCTAGCACCTTGTGCTATAATCAGTGTAAATAAATGACGTTTACTTTTTTCAGTTGTGATAGAAACGAAGAACGTTATGGAGTGAAGAGGAAGAGGCTATTCTCTACCATGCAACAAGCTTTGTCGGAGCACACCGAGGCCATCATGAGACCTTACAAACATCATACTTTAACTTAACCTACGTCTTACCGGTAAATAGGTATGGTATCGGTATCGGTAAAGTGTATCGTGTTATCGGTATCGGTAATCTGCAAGTGCTTGAGATAAGTTTGGCATTCAGCAACAACTAGTCATTTTTATCTAACCTGCTCCCTGCAGATAGCAGCTGCAATCTGATTGGCTCTGGCCACCAGCGATCCAAACGTCCTCATGTAGTACACGTGCTTGCTCTTGTAAGCGATACTCCTCAGTTCTCCCCGGTAGGCGCGGCCAACACCGATGGCGTAAACCTGGACTCCCTTTCGTATGAATCTCGAAGCCATGCGCTTGATGGCGTACGAGTGACGGCGGTTTGGTGGTCCGCCTGTGAGTACCACCAAAACACGCTGGATGTACGTTGGTTCGTTACGGTAGAACGTGTCATAAGCAGCTTGTAGGGCGAGATCCAAGCGTTTGCCTCCGCGGTTGGTATATGGCGCTTGATCGATCGCACGGCGAACCGCTGTTACACAAGAAAATCAAAGATACAATTGGTTAAACGTCTGCTTAAGAAAGGTTCCACGAAATGAGGTTAAAATGTACGGCTGGGACCGCCTGACTGTCCGCTAACTCTAGAGTTTCTGAGTGCCTAACCAGACTTTCGCGTCCACTTACGGGAGATGTCAGGCCTTGTGTTGCATGACCTAGAATAGCTTATTAGTACCCTGTTAAGACCAAGAAGACAACTTTTAAAAGAAATTATATTTATCAAATATTTGTTTTAAAAGGCTGTGCGAACCAAGTAACTGAAGCCCCGATCCAAATTCTGATTTCGAAACAGCAATATGGCAAGATAAAATAAAATAGCACAAGCTACAGAGCGGTCTTTCGTTGACCTTCTTACACCTAAAAACAAAGTAGTCGGTATGGCCTAACTTGAAGCAAATCCATGTAACAGGAACAGAAAAAAAGCGGGCAAGAGACACGAGGCAACGTCTGCAGGACATCATGGTAGTTGTATGCAACATAACAAGTCCAGAGTGAGTTTGTACGCGAGGGTTATCCAAAACGTTGTTCTGTAGAAGAAATATAGTTGGATGTTCTACGTCTTCTCACCAGAACTACTTCATTTCGAGATAATAAAGCAAGAGATGAAAATGACAGGAGGCAAGTTATTTTTCATACAAATAGTATGATTACCCGCAGGCGTGTCAGACAAAGGAAATGGGCATCGGTTTTAGTTTTACTTCCAGCTGGTTAAGAACGTCGCGCGAGGGTTTTATAATCTAATCACAGAGCGTAAGAAATCAAAACCATAGCAAAAGCTTTTTACCTTGGAAACTCGATTGGTCCCAGTTTGTTTATCAATCACAGAACGCAATCGAGCAAAACAAAATCAAAGGTAAAATTACCCAAGATACTTAACTGGGAGACAGTTTAATCTATCAACAAATCGCCTTACCAAATATGGAGTTGTACTGTCTGAAGCGCATTCTGAGTGACGGCAGGTTGGCGTATGTAATAAGGCCGACGTGGGACTGGTGCTTAGTGATGGTGAATTTGCTGGCCACAGTCTTGGCAAAGGCTTTCTCGAGCTGGAAGTTTGCGCGTCCAACATCGCTTGAGGCATCCATCACAAAGGCAAGATCCAGAGTGACCGGGCAGTGCTTGATGGAAACTGGGAACGAGAGACGGCGAGACAGTGAGAAAAGATGAACCATGCACCATGAACCAAGTATCAGATGAGCCTAAGTTTTATGTTTCCTAGACTTCTCAAAAGTTAGCCTCTTCTTACAACAAAAAGCAACTCCTTATCCATCACCGCACGTGATAGATATATACTAACAAATTAAAAGCGTTGATAACATGATAGTAGCTGAGTTGTGCATAAAGCATACCTGGTGGTCTAATAGGAGGTCTTGGTCGTGGACGTGGTGGACCTGGTCTAGGCCGGGGTGGTCGTCTGGCGGGTCGTTTCGTCGGTTGTGCAGGTCGAACTCTTTCAGCTAAAAAAAGAAGCAACGACATTTGTTTAATAACACGAGCAGTAACCATCGAGTAATATCAATACAAGTGTTAAAAGTCTTGCAAGTGCAAAGAGCTATACTTTCACTTTCAAATTGACTATAAAGAACTCACGGCCAAATTCTTCCCTTTTGGTAATTTTGCCTGATACCGTAATAAAGACATATTACTCAGTGAGTCTTATTAGTAATGCATAATATTTTGTTCATTCTCACTTCCTTTTTCCTCGTAAGTGGTAACAAACTATAGCTATTAACTATAGTTATTATCGCGCGAAAACGCGGAGTTTGCGATCGCCGGCGCCATTTTGTCCACGTCCAAGATGGCGCCGGCGATCGCAAACTCCGCGTTTTCCTGCGATAAAAACACCCACAAACCGCCGGCAAGCGGGCTATTAATGTATGTAATGCAATAAAGTAGGTATATCCAGCTGTCAGTGGGTTTATTACAAAATTACCACGTGAATAAACTGAGATATCGGCCTTCTTAACACATAGGTGCCGACTGAAAGACAAAATGTATCTCAATTTGCTCACGTAATTATTGTCGGTCTCTGATTAGCTAGTCTCACCTGTCCTTTGTCCATAGAGTTCAAACCTCAAGGAAATGTGCCTAAACCACGAGTTAGGCTTGATCTTCACGTAGCGCGCATGGATGCGCGGTCTAAACACGTGCGCGACGACACTGTTACGATCGTTATTGGCCGGGAAGATCTGGGAATAAAACAATAACCACTTAATGTACCACGCTAGTTTTTTAAGTAAAATAATTATCATAATATATCATAAAAATTCGAGATACAACATATGTGGGATTAAGGCAAATAAATACTCGTGCAAACATAAATTGTGAACATTAATCCCAAGCGGAACGGAGTAGGAAGTCATCGCAAGTTTAGAGATGCCAATTTGGGTGCGACGGCTGACAAAACAGACTCGCAAGTATTTTCAAAAGGTTATTTCAGTGCAGTGTTAACCAACAAAGCAAAAATAAACAAACGAGCGAACGAACGGACCAACGGACAAATGAACGAACGGACAGACGGACGAATGGACGGACGGACGCACGGACGGATGGATGGATGGATGGATGGATGGATGGATGGATGGATGGATGAATGAATGAATGAATGAATGAATGAATGAATGAATGAATGAATGAATGAATGAATGAATGAATGAATGAATGAATGAATGAATGAATGAATGAACGAATGCTGAGAAAAACTCGTGTCGGCTTTCGTTGTGTGGCAAAATGATCAAAACAAAAATTGCACCCACACAAGCAAGTGAAGCAAGGTACACCTCCATGTTGCAGAGAATATTGCAAAACATTTTTGTCTCTGCAATATGACTTCTTGTGTCAGCCCACCTTTAAACCCCATCACACAAGCCTTTTAACCCTCACCACCGATCTCGGATCCCCAGAGTTGTTCAACATACCTTGACCCGTCCTCGTTTGGTGTAAGGTCTGAAGGTGCGTCCGTTGCTACTGTAAGACACAGTATAGCTTGTCACCCACTGATTGGCGTCCTGGCGACCCTGAGTTAGGACTCGTGTGATCACAGTGCGCTGCTTAAGATCCACCTAAGAATAGATTTTAAAAATTGAATCAGATAACTACTATAACCCTTTTACTCCTAGTAGTGGCCAAAGAAAAAATTTAAAAAAAATCACAATTTTCAGTTTTCAAATCCTGCTAAACAAATAGTACTATGCAGTAGTACTGTGGAAGAAATTCCATATAAATGGTCACACCAAGAGATTTCGTCCACAGACTCAAAGTTAGAACCACATTGCATGTCTCCACAATTGACTCTGGGAGTGAAAGGGTTGAACAATTTCTATGAGGAGCATCCTTTTATACACCTTTTTCACGTACCCCTTTTTGTGTACGGGGCCGCCCCGATCAAAATAGTAAGATCTTTAAATTTTTTTACATAGACTGTGGTGGAACCTGTGGCGGCACTGACGAAATCGATCTGACCAATCATAACGTGCATATTCCTTTGAACATTTTATTAAGGGTTAAAATCTTTACCTTTTTGCTCTGAATTCCTGAATTAGGAAAAAAGGTCACAAGAAACATCTCAAGGGGAGAAAAAGCTTAAATCGTCTTTTGCATTATTGTAAAACTTCAAATAATACCAATTAGAACCAAAATGAGGGAGGGAGGGAGCTGAACGTAAGAGCTAGGGAAGGTAATTTCTAGAGAAGGCATTAAAGAAAAAAACTAACCATGATCCATTGCCGCCTGTTGTTCCTTCTCGCCGACCACGCTCCCTTATTTCGGCCACGTGCTACCGCGTTTAATCTTCCAAACCGCGCCCCATGATACGTGTTCCATTCACTTGACGCTGACAGGGAACGGTCTTTGATCTTGTAGTCCTCGATACCCAAAGGTAGATCTCTCCTCGCTGTTCAGGTAAAATAGATTAGTTTCGTTAATGGCAAAAGGCTTCTCAAACTACTCCCTTGTGCAAATACTTTAATAACATAAATGATACTTGTTGAGTATCTTACAAAAAAAAACTTCCTCTTGCTTGTTCGAGGCCCGCACACACGACGGAAGAGTGCGTAGTACATAAATTCATAACACCGTTTTAGACGAAAAAGGCTGACAGACATTAACAATTCATTAATTGTGGACAAATAAATGTATGGATATATAATTTTTGCGAATTTAATCCTCTGTTTTTGCTATGTTTAATTTTGCAATGTTATTCCTCTGTATTTGCAATACTATACTTTTGTCTAAAGAAACAAACAAACAACAAAAAGCCTTAATACGTCGTTTTTCAATTTGCCCTCTCGGACTTCTTGGTATTAGATGCCCTGACGAACCACGTTCTCTTTGATATGAAACATAATGCGCAACATTTCGGATGTTACTAGTAAACTCTAGTGTTTATCATAATGGCCAAGGCAACCGATCGCCAGGGTAATGCCATTGTCTTTTAGCAGTGAAACGAGACAAGTCTTAATTAGACTTAGAGAACTAGGCCGCCATAAATGGCCTCTACATTGGGCACCCATGTTAACTGTTAACCTTAAAAATTGTGTGAAAACGTTGCGCTAAAATTTGCGAAAAGCGGTTCTCATCCTTCAACGATTTGAGGACAGACTTGTAAAACTAGGGCGCCATAATTGGCCTTGACATTGGGCTCTCATGATAACTGTGAACTTTTGAAAATTGTACAACATTGAAGGTAATTGCACTGTATTTTTACAATCTCTGGTGACATATACAACTTGAAACTTATCTACTCACATGAACGAAGTCCGTAGAGCTCAAGCCTCAGTGAAATGTGGTTCACCCACGTACGTGCGTACACACGGACAAATCTCGCGCGGAATGGTGGGTCAAAACTGTTCTCTTTGATGGTGTAGTGATCTCGGTTTCCTCGGAAGACCTTGAAAAAGGGAGGCAAGAGAAGTAAAGTTAACACACTGGAACCCTGCTATAACGATTTTGCGGGAAAACGACCAATAACTTTGTTACATCGGGTTTGACCAATAATTATTACGTTGCCCCACCCAGCAACGATTATATAACATTCGAGATTTAGTGTCTGCGTGTGGATGCAAAGCAAAATACCTCATTGGTACTACAGTACTAACATACTATGCAAGTCGCTTTTCCCACTGCACCATACCACTTAAGTCGCTTGGTGACATCTATTCGTTATATTGGGGGACATTTTAAGTTTGGGCTTCTGGATTGTATTCGTCACAACAGTGATCTCAATATAACGGGGTCGGTGTATAGGACTTTTCTTCTATACATTTTAATGTAAATTTGGTCGGGCTGAGGAATGTCGTTTGTTCTACTGGTGAGTCCGTTATTAAGGGATTCGTTATATCGGGGTTCCACCGTATTAATTTTTTGTGGCTCAGTCGCGTGGCTCTAGCGACGGATAAACAATTTTCTTGTTGTAACTTTCTTTCAGCTGCCAGTTGAACGCAATCTCACGAGTCTCAGGGAAGTCATAAACCACGTTCACGACCCGATTAAACTTAAAATAAAGACGTGTAGGAGAATGAAGTCTATTCACGGGAGGTTGTTTTGTGTTTCTCTTCTTTATGTGTAAAACTTAATGTTGACGTTGTTGTTGCTGTTGTCATTTATACATTAAAGTTATCCCAAAACATTTCTCTAAAAACAGAATAAGTAAGCCTTTGAACCTCTATAAAACCTTTTGAACAAAACCATTCCACCATTCTTTACACGTAGTTCAAAAAAAAAAAACACGACACCCTAGACATTCGTGCATAGGCCGCACTCCGCGTAGATAATCTGCACCCCAAATTTGAATTAGAAAAAAAAACACTCAAATATTCAAATCACAGAATAAAAACAAGTATTGCGATCGCTGTGTACGTTTCGAACAATTTAGTGACATTCAGAATGCTGAATCGTTGCTATCCTGCTAACTAGCTACATAGTTTTTTTCTAGGAAGAAGACATTGGTATGGACTAGGACCTAACTTCCTTATATGGAATGCTAAGTTTTGTAATCTCAATCACACGTTTTTGTTCAAATAAAGGCTACTTTGATGATGTAAATGCTTTAAAAAAATCCCTTAAATGTGCCACGAGGATGCAAGAAAAACCATTAATGAATTGTTTGCTGTTACCTTGAGTCGGCTGTTAACTCTAAATGGTGTCCATCGATATCCATCAGGACTGTAAGCCACTGCAAAACTGGTGACATACTGGTTCGCATCTGCCCTTCCTTGAATAGCGACCTTGGAAACTCGTACAGGCCTTCTGAAATAGAACTGGATCCATTGTCTTCGGTTGTTTTTCTTCGCAGACCAGCCTCCTCTGTAGCGGCCCCTCGGTTTCAAGTTGAGTCTAGCAAGGTTAGCGGCGTGATATTGATCCCACTCGCTCGATGCTTTAATGTATCTGTTTCGAAGGCGTCCCGTGGAGATCCCGAGGGATCTCACAATTGGTACCCGAGCTGTTGAATAAGCAGCACAAGCAGTCAGCTTTCTTGGTCTTCTAACATTCAGCATCCCTTAGCTTTGTTTTAGCCTAAGATCGGATGCTGTCGACCAACAGTATACCGCAAATGTTTATAGCAGCTGAAGCAACATTTTTATCTACCGAATCAAAGCTCAAAGTAATTGATATGGCCCACATGCTCAGATACCCTAGGAGCACGTGACTAAAAGTCCCCTAGGGGTGATTATATTCGTTGAGGGCTAAGATTTGAGATACCAACTGCCTCCACCCTTGAATGTTTCAAGAAGGGAGTTTGTGTCTTTAAGAACTACTTAACTGTAATAATAATAATAACTGTATTTACGTGTCTCATCTTCTAGCATCTTCAATGAAGAAGCTAATGGGGACACCTAACTAGATTAAATTACTAAAGTATAAGTATAAGACATTTTAGTACAAATCTACTAGCGTTCTATCACTAATGCTGTTCTCTGATTGGCTACGCTACTCACTATCTATTCTGTTGTAGATAGTGAGTAGAGTGTTTTCCGCGCGCGGTGTGACCTATTTATATCATTTTTCAATAAAAACATGTAGTGTCTGCTGTTAAGTTTTGAACGTCTAGTAGATTTATACTAAAACAATTAGATTATTCGCTCTCGATTCGGCCTTCGGCCTCATCAATTATCACGCGATAGAAAATAAGCCACGAAGAGAGGGCGTGATTGCAATGTGGGGAAAGAAAAAGGTTATAACTCAATTTCTTTAATGTTACATTATTTTAGAGATACGACGCGAGAAGATCACGTTTCCAACCTCGCTAGCTTTTTTGACTTTGTTTGTGTTCGTAAAGTCGCATTTGACGTGTGATTTAGTGTTTGTCGATCATGTGTTGCATCTAACAGGACTTAAGCGATAACATCGACGTTTCTCGCAATAAAACACGAATTTTCTAACATGAGATTGTCAGCCCATAATAATTTGCAACAGACATACTAAATAAAAATCCACTCACCAAGACGGCGTCCATAGATTTCAACTCTCATAGAGATGTGTCTGTGCCACAGAACGGGCACCACGCGCACATAACGAGCTCTGAGAGGCCTGGCAAACCTGTGGCGTACGATGGTATTTCTGTCACGGTTACCAGTCAGTACCTGAATGATAGAACATCGATATAAAATAAGCTTTTTAGAAAGAGTAATCTCCCAATCTGTTAATTAAAAACCAAGACTTTGATCGGCTTTGATCATTTCACGGTGTTGATTTGCATGAGATGGTATAAAAAGTTTCAAAATGTTAAACGCACGTGCAGAGCATGCATTGTACTGCTAAATAATTAAGCTTTTTGTTTGGCAAAGTTTTGTTTGTTTGGCTTTCGTAATGATCCTAAAATCCCATTACCGGAAAAATCGAGCAATTGCCAAATCTAGTTAGCACTTTCACAAACACAGCATGCATTTAATGGATACGCTACTTTTTAGGCAATAATTTAATAATATCGTTAGTTCATTACTGCGAAAACGTTTGCTTAAACCATAAAGATATCACCGTATTATAAACACTCTTGTTTTTCGCCCATCTAAGCTTAAATAAGAATAAAATACAAACAGCAGCGAGAAACATGATAAAACAACGCACGTAGTAAAAACGACTTGACGTTTCGTATGCTACGCAACACACATTTTCAAAAGTGACAGTTAAGATGAAAATTAGAAAGAAATATCAATGCAATTGGGAGCCTGGTACCGAGATGCAATAAGCTAAAACGAACGGATTTTCAAAAGAAATCCGTCTGTTCTGAGAAGCTAGCTAATACAGCATGAGCTTCTCACTACCAACGTTGCCGTTCATTATCATATTGCGGTCTACTTGACATCGACGGCAAAAGGAAACCTTTTTGCCAAAATTGGAAGCTGCATTCAAATATGGATTTCCGGTACACAGTCCGAGGCCAAACCATAACTTGCACATGCAAGTTTTATTGGCCTCCCCAAATCCGAGAACATTTAGGCCCCCTGTAGGGTGGGATGGGGTAAGTTCTGGAACAGGAATAGAGCAGGGGCACTAGTGTAGATCCTAAGAGTCCACCAAGATAATAACTGTGCAAATGCGCATAAAAGACTTAAATGTTTCTCGAATGAAAATTGCACTCACCAAGGTTCTACGGCGCACTTGGTACCATCGCCATCTCACACCATTCCTGCTGTACATGACCTTATAAGCTTTCACCCACTGTCCAGCATCCTGCCTACCCTGACTCGCTATACCGTACACCAATGCTCTAGTTCCAATATCAATCTGGAGCCACTGATGACGGTTGTTCACACGTGACGACCACGCCCCTCTGTACCTGCCCCTCCTCTGGGTGTTGAGCCGGGCACGATGGGGTCCATGGTACCCATCCCAGCGAGACGAGGCGCTTAAGGCGCTGTCCGGGATGCGACGATCTTCAACTCCCAGCGGTAGCCTTCTAGTGACTGTGATATCAGGAGAAAAAATTTTGTCTGATGTTTTGAAAAATATTAAGAGACGTTTACCCAACAACAGCTTTCATTTGAATGGTCACACCTAAGGGCTTCATCCACAGACTCAAAAAGCTAAAACCACCTTCTACGGCATAATAAAAAGCACCACAGAAAAGGACTGCTCAATAGCTTTCAACTGAACGGTCACACTTTGGCATTTCATCCACGGACTCAAGACCTAGAACCACCTTGTTGAGCCTAATAAACAGTATCACAGGATAGTATTGGTCAGAAGCTTTCATTTAAATGATTACACTTTGGGATTTCATCCACAGACACAAAAGTTTAGCATAGTAAACAGAACCATAGTTCAAACACACTGTAGTATTTAGTTCAGAGCCTTAACAGGCTCAAATACATTAACCCAAAATTTGAATTTGTTAGTGGAAATGGTAATCAATTTAATTTAATTTATTTAGCTTTGCCAGACTTGGCAGAGACACCAGAACAGTTTAAGACAATTACTGTAAGCCTGTACGCCAGCCAAATCAAATTTTTGTTGATGAATTGTTCTTACCCGCATTACAGCCATACAGCTCAAGCCTCAAGGATATGTGGGCGAACCAGCTCAGCGGTCTTACGCGAATAGACAGCGCTCGTATGGCAGGCTGAAGATAATGGCGGACGATTGAGTTCCTGTTACTGTTGGCGCGGAATACCTACAAAACAAACCCACAAAGGAAATGTTTTAATTTTCAGGAAATAGCGGTCAGAAAAGTCTGTAAAAGTTCCGTTTAAATGCGTAAGGACGGTGTTCAAGCTCAGAAAGAGGAAGGAATGTTTGCCGTTGTCGTTTGCCATAAAGGACTTTTACACAAGCGGTGATTTTAATTGCGATTTTAAATCACCTGTTTTAGTAGGTGAATTTTTGTATGAATGAATTTTTGTAGTTTTCATCACCTTTAGAACATATTTGAAATTTAATGAGTACTTCAATTGGCGTACTTAGATTGGCGCCAATTTCGCTAATCAAAGCCCAAAAATATACAGCCTGAGAAAACAGCCGACGTTTCGCGAGGTCGGGCTCAAGTGGCGACCTCGCGAAACGTCGGCTGTTTTTTCAGGCTAAAAAATATAAGGAAGAAACAGACCTTTGTAACTCCAAGTTGTTTGTAGTAGACGTAATGCACCAGATCCATGCCAAACGTCAGCCAGTATTTTGTCACCCACTGATTCAAGTCCTGTCGTCCTTGAGTTGCAATGGCCACGATTTTCTTGGGTCTTCTGAATGTCACTTGTAACCATTGGTAACGGTCATTCACTCTTGAGGACCATGCCCCTATATACCTGTTCATTACATTTGCCACGCGAGGGAGTTAGTTAAATTTATTTCTGTTAAACTGGGGCTTTATGCGGCTTATAGCGCAATGAGATTTCTTGGTGGTTTGAAAATACATAATCTGTCTTAGCAAACACCTTGCAAGCGGTTAGTCTACGTTAAGACAACTCTAAGCTCGACGTTTCTTTAACAAAATAGATGGGAATATAAAGACCATACTGAACTTGTTTGAGTTTCTCGTGAGGCTATTGTTCAAGAAGTGAATGAAGATTAGTTTTTATTTACGTTTTCTTTGCCTTTGTGATTTTGTATTTTTACAACTAAATGACTGAATTAGTAGAATTTTTTCATTGACAGCAGTATTCTGTACTTTAACATCCTTATGTTTATCTCTCTTCGGTAAAGTTAGTGTCCTAATAAAAAATTGCCAGTATGTCGTGTCAGTGAAACTGTTTTCTATAGGGGATGGGGGAGGGGGGACAGATTAAATGTCCGTAAGTCCTTTACTGAAGGGGTTCCTAAACGGGTTTAACTTTGACCGGTAGAACTTTGACTCCTGTCTGTAAAGCTCTTGGCATACAGTTTAGAATGTGCTAGTCAACAATTGCTGTGAAAGCGTTTTAACAAATATTTTCTACAGTATGTCATGTCATTTTGACCGTCAAAATTTGTCGTTTAACATGTTAACGGCAAAAGGAAACTTCAAACAACTTTTCATACCGTCAACAGACAACATGGTTCAATACTGGTTGAGAAAATGTAGAACAATGTTCAACCGTGTAAAGCGAATTGCCCGGAAACAGCAAGACCGAGATTAGGCCTTGATATATGCAGGCGCGATATAGGCGGCGCGAAGATATGAATTCTATTTTCGAGTGGTAAAAACAAAACGAACGAGCGCAGCGAGAGAGTAAAATATTGTCTTTTACCACGAGAAAATAAAATTCATATCTTCAAGCCGTCGTGTAATTTTCTTTTCTTTACATAAACAAGAGTATTTTTGCACAAAAGCGGGAAATGACGTCATCGATATCCTCAATAGTGAGGATATGAAAAATACGCCACTCGAGTCCCGGATATAGTTTCGTATGAACTTTACGAGTGGTCAGTTTTCCACTAAAACACTCTTGTCTATATAATAATATTCCTTTCAGTACAGCTCGTTTCTTTGAGTGAAACGCCAGCGGCTAATCTCTTCTGAAGTGTAAATGTTATCCTTACCTGGCTTGTCGTTTGTAGTTCAGTCGTGCCCTCCATGCCGCGTGATATCTGTCCCACGTAGATGAGGCACTAATCGCGTTATTTCTTATGCGACCGCTCTGCATTCCGAGAACCTGGAGACGAGGTCTTATGATTCCTTAAAAATAAAAGAAATTCGTCAAAGAAAATGAAAGAACAGCAACCTAGTGTCAATTTATAGTTTTAGTAGGAATTATACCAACGATAGAAATGACGTTTAGCAAAAGCGTTACAAAAAGAAAGAAGAATTAGAAATTGGATGAAAAATTTTTAATGATTAAAGCATGGAAGATTTTATATGAAGATTTCATAAGGTTTCATTAATAAAAATATCATTATTTCCTTGTGAAAAATATCATATCTATGATACCAATATTATGAAAAATATCTATCTTCAGAAGATTTCATTATGAAAAAATTCATAATGATTAAAGCATGGAAAAATGCTGGGCTACATAAGTATTAAATGGAACTCGCGCAAGCGCACGTGTACGTGCTTGTCACAAAAATAGGATTGTCTACATAGTGTTCTTGAACACACAAAAAAGGCTTCGGATCTGTGTTTTTATGTTTGAAGCTAGGGTCTTCAAACCGAAAAAACACGGATCTGCATGGGCCAAACGGTTGAAAACAAGGCACGCGTCGAAAAGACAACAAACAATAAACAGCCTTCGTCATAATAGCTAACTAATAATGGTTTCCGTAACACCAAGAAACACCCCCTGTTTTTCAACGGGTCTTGGCGCAACTTTTCTGTACTGTAAATGTGCCGTCAAAAGGATCTTTTCAAGTAGTGCTATCCAGTTTGCAGTACTTTCGTCACTAGGAAAATATAATAATATAGATAATCAAGGTCTGAGAAGGGTCGGGACTAGTGTCTTACCTGGACGGCGTCCGTAGAAGCCGACTCTCATTGATATGTGCCTGTGCCACGTGACCACCACAATTCTAATGAAGCGCGCGCGGATTGGAGGACGCAGGGGATGGGACACAATACTGTTTCTATCACTGTTCCCACGGAATATCTGAGGAGAGGAAAACGGCATTTGTTACGTTACATATGCCGTTTTATTAGGATCAAGTAGATGGTCATTTAACTAACAGTAGGTGATTCTTGATCTACGTAGAAACTAGTCTTTTTACGACAGAATATATCAAAAAGGAAAAGAACAGAATTGGTCATCATAAAAAAAAACCACCTCTAAAAAGAAATATTGATTTAAGTGTGGATTTCAAAACTTAACTGAGACTTATTTAGCCGTGTTCTCGTTACAGGTCAAAGAGGATCGGGTCGCACCAGTTAAATCGCAAACTAAAAAGTTTATTGGCCCTGGCCTAATAGCCTTTCACAGTTATAGGCTTGGGGACTTAGCCTTAAAATGGAAGTCAGGCCAGAGTTGACTTTAATTTGTTTTGATACAAACATTCCAGCTTTTCCTATGCAAATCAAGTTGTTCTTTTGCTAACAAGTTTCTGACTATCGTCATTTACATACTGAAACTGGCAGGAAGGATTGTAACGAAACAAAGTCTACTCCAGCCTCACTTCCACGCGGTCCAGGGAACTGAGCACACGACTGTAAAATAGACTAGTGAGGAAGATGAAATTTCTCTTTACATTATCAGTACTTGTTCAAACAATCAAGTGATGAGAATAAAGAAAGTGATCACCAAGGATAAGATGTCTTGATATTTAGACAAATTCTCCTTACCAGTTCCATTAGTAATGTATGGAGGACAGAAAGGAGAATATGCGTTTTTATACAATTTCAAAAACAGTTAGGGAAACTGCGCTGTTCTTTTGTTTTCTTTTCTTGTGAAAACGTTATTCCACACACCATCATCGTACATAAACTCATACGTTATTAGTTCATATAGTACACGATTTTATGGATTAATTGTTGATTATATTTCGTTTGATTACAACTATAGGTATATAAAGTCAACTTGAATGAAAAGCAGTCTAATCATGCCAGAACATTTTATGCTTTGTTTGCCATGTTTGATGGTTAAATCTCACAATATTTGAAAAAAAATTAAAACAGTCCCTTTCAAGGACCCAGTAAATTCAACAGACACCCACCTTAACACGTCCTCCCTTTTTATAAGGCGTAAACCTAATTCCATCGTTTCCAAAGTACACCCTATAACTCGTGACCCACTGGCTTGCATCTTGGCGTCCCTGTGTTCTTATCACCGTTACCAGAGTCGGACTGCCCAAGTTAAATTGCAGCCACTGCCGTCTGTCGTTCTTCTTTGCAGACCAACCTCCTTTGTACCTCCCTCGAGCCATGTTGTTTAATCGGCCGAGCCAAGGAGCATGGTAACGATTATAGGTAGACGAGGATGTTATGTAACTATTAGGAACTTTGCCGTCCTCAACACCGATTGGCACGGCGTTGCGTGCTGAAATTAAACAGACAATATAGGCTGCAGATATCTGCGCAACTTGATTCTCCCTTTTTAGTATTGCTAGTTTAACTTTTCGTTTAAGAAATAAAAAACATTTCCTGTGTTTCGAGGAAGTTATAATTGAGTCAGATGGTACTCACGAGTGGAAAAAACGATACGAGGAAAAAAACACACCTGATGCCTTGTTTTGTGCGCGGTTACAGGTGTATGTTTTCCCGCTCTTTTTTGCTAGCTGTTTATATTCCCGCGTCCTGCTCTTGTTGTACGCATTTGATTTAAGCCACGATTGGTTCGTTGCACTGTTACATTTGCTGTGGCTAGCCAAATACAAAAACTTGGTTTTTCCTTCACTGAAGTGGTAGGAAAAATGGTCTTTGTTAAGGACGGTGCCTCCTAACACAGAGTTATATTTGCAAAGGTTATGACTACGCGGAAAAGCAGATCTTAGAAAGCCCTAATGAAATCTAAAAAGAATAATGTGGGTCATCGCGCATTTTCAGAGATAATTAAGTAACCATAATTCTAAAAAAACTTAAAATAAAAAGAATGTATAGCATTTTCTTTCCAAACTTAAGCTCAATTATCTCTGAAAAATGCGTGGTTACCCCGAATTTTCTTTTTGGATTCTGACAGCCCTTGATAAGATCTGCTTTTTCCACATAGTCATAAACTGCGCAAAAATACCATTGTATTAGTAAGCAAATTCCTTAAGGAATCCGAATATCGCGGACATGGGGCCCTTTCCTCGAAACTACCGATCCGGGCCCGGTAAGTATTTTTTCGAGCTCATTCATTCGTCAGCTAATGGTAATTACTAGCGCAAACTTAGCGATATGCTTCAAGAAATTATAAAGATTAAAATTTAGCTTTCAAAATCAACAAAAATTGTATAGCTATTCGAGAATATTGTGCACCTAAGATAGTTTTCGGGCCCGGAAAGTTATCGGGAGTTTCGAGAAATGGGCCCCTCACCCGAGATGCGCAGAACGTATGCGCAGTAACAAAAGGAGGCACCGTCCTTAATATAGTGTAAACACTTTGGCTAATACTTACATATCACGCTAACGTAGAACTCGGCCCTTAGTGAAATATGTCCAACCCATGTCCAGGGATGTATACGCACATAGCGCGCTCTGAACGGCCGAATAAACACGTTCTCTTTAATCGTGTTCTGGTCTCTGTTTCCTGGGAAAATCTAAATACAAAGGATAAAATGTTGAAGCGAACAAGAGTAGTCAGCGATGTAAATCAACGGGTGAAAGGCCTTGGTTTTCTATTTATTTCCGTTTTGTGATTCGACAATATCTAATTGGTCATTAACGACCACCGTTTGGCGAAGCTAAAGGGTAAAGTTCAATTATTGACTTGACGGTTAGCTTCGCACATATCAAGCAGACAGAAGCCAACACGCTCTATTGCCGCGAATTGGTTTGTTTGTTTCTTAAGCAAAAAAAAAAAAAATCGGTTCTACAAGATTCGCTCGTTAGTTACAAGAAATTCCTTTGTTGCGCAGGAGACAAAATTCACCATTTGTTCATTTGATCTGAAAATTCGTCAGTCAAGCCTGATTCCGTTATAGAAAAAACAACTGAAAATCCTGTCGATATCTTTGTCGGTGGCAGCTTCATAGGATTGAAGATTTGTTCGGTATATTTTATGTACAGTAATATCTATTTTAATAAATATTTCCCGTATTTCTATCTGCCTTACCTTGACTTTACCATAATGCTTGTACCGTATCCACCGATATTTATCCTGACTGTACGAGATAACAAAGCTTGTAACCCACTGTCTCGCATCATATCTTCCTTGAGTAACAACTTTAACGACCCTGTACGGCTGTCTGAGGTCAAACTGGATATACTGTCGGCGGTTATTGCGTCTCGCAGACCACCCACCTCGGTAGCGTCCTGTCACCCTTTGATGTAACCTGGCCCGCCATGGAGCGTGGTATCGGTCCCATGAACTCGAGGCGGAGATGTAACGTTGACCGCGTCTTCCAGTGGGTATACCGCTGGGCCGAACGGGTGGCTCGCGGGCTAGAAAATAAAAATAGCATTACTGTAGTTCATCTTATGAACCCAAGTTTAAAGTTGTCAGTCTCTCAAAATTGATCCCCCAAATTATTTTTTAATTAACTTAAGGCCTCCACAGACATTTAGACATTTAGTTGTCGACGACTAGTTGTTATCGACAACTAAATGTTGTCGATAACTAATTCTGTCCGATGTAAGCATTCCGTACATTGGAGCGTTTGTTGTCGATAACTAAGTCAGGCCAGCGAGCGCTTGAGAACTAACGTTCACTACGCATGCTCATAACGCAGTACGTTTCCAAAATGGCATGCGCAGATACGATAGTTGTCGACAACCAAACTAATCATTCTCACACTCAGGAAAAACGGTCAAAAACGTAGCTGTAGCCAACTAAGCAGTTTCCCTTTTCGAAAAGGGAAACTGCCTAGTTGTCGACAACTAAAAATTTAGCATTTAGTTGTCGACAACTTGTCTCACACACAACGTTTTTAGTTGTCGATAACAAATAGTTGCCGACAACTAAATGTTTAGTCTGTAGAGGCCCTTACTGCTTTATCATTTAGTGAGATTAATGTTCATTTCCAATATTATAGACTCTGACGTTAAAGTAAACGATAAAACACATTGGTCCCAACAGTCAAACGCATGTTGGTATCATGTTGGTACCATGTTGGCACAAACAGCTTATCAGACCATGGAATTTCTGTAAACGGGCAGCTTGGACCAAGTTTCAGTTATTCTTGTCTTTCTGAGGTTAACCAAAAGGATAAAACACATTGTTCCCAACAGCTGTTTGTTTGTATAGACAGCTTATCGGACCATGGATTTCCTACAAATGGACAACTTGGGTCAGGTATTGGAAGAGTGTTCATCTTAGAAAACAAGCCAAAGGACCAACTCCAGCTAGATTCATTGAACTTTGTGTCCATCTTAGAGACGTGACCTTCTTAAGAGGAGATTAAGTTAAGGGCTGAAGTATTGCAGGAAGCCACTCCATGTGCCCTTCTTGAAAAGGCGTCCATTAAGAAAACCTGCATTGTGAGAGACCCATTAAAAGAACTATGTGATAAAGTGAGATGTGCAGGAGCTGTAAAAACAAAACAGAACTTACCAATCAGAGATCCGTACAGTTCAGTTCGCATCGAGATATGACCATGCCAACTCACTGGGTGGAACCTTACAAACCGTGCCACGAAGGAGCGCTTGAAATTGTTCTTCACAACAGTGTTTCTGTCTCTGTTACCACGGAAAAGCTGCAATAAAAATAAAAGAAGATAGGAATGATCTTAAACAGAGTATAATGCGTCATACAGCAACGTGTATCACTCCAAATCGCCAGTCCCCGGTTCTCTATTTAAACAATAGAGTTCTTCTGTAGAAGGCATTACCGTGTGAAAGGTTGCCCGAGGAAATTTGATGTTCACATGTTCACGCTTATATGAAGTTTGAACATCACGAGGAAACCTATCACAAAAGGGCCTGAAACAGAAGCAATCTATTGTTTTATTGTACAGCGCTAAATTTTGAGCGAAAATTGCCAAAAACGAGCACTATGCGCTGATTGGTGCCCGCTGAGCAGAGACACTATCGCATCACGAGATCTTGGAGAGGCTAACTAGAATGATCACTAATCGACGTCTATGGAATGCTACACAGTAGCAGTTTAACTAAAAGGCTAAATGTAATCCCTTCTTGTAGGTGTTTTATAACTCTTAAATTTGAGTTCAAATCAATGAGCTGAAATAAAACCAATTCTCTCAATTTTATGGTCTTAGTTGAGTTCCACTACCACTGTAAATAACTCCTTTTGGAGCTATAATAACTCCAAATAAGCAACTCCACCGTCATGAGATAACTGCATTTTAGAAGTTATTTTGACTCAGTTGAAAGTTGTTCTGTACTGAACTCTTCAAAGTGTAAACGACCTTGGCTCGGAGTGGGGGCAGTGTGGCCGAGTGGTTAGGGCGCCGAACTTGAAATCCGGAGGTCCTGGGTTCAAGTCCCGCTCTGACCACTATCTGGAGTTGTTTCACGGCTGACCCGAGTTCAACTCCTCGGCCACAATGATACTCGTAAAAGACGAACTGGTTTGGCTCCTGCCAGTTGGCATTTTTAACTTGTTATGTTCAGTTTGAACAGTGCTAGTCCCACTAGCACTTTGCTATAATCACTTGCCGAGGGTAAAAAAGGACATTTATTTACATTGTATTATTTATTATTTTTATTTATTGTAAAAGAAAGTCGCTAGCAAATTTTTCTAAAAGTTTCAGTACATTCCACTAGACAACTTTGCCTCTCCTACCGAAGAGACTACTCGAGTTAAGTAACACCAACCAGATTTACATTCAAACATAAACAAATTTGGATATCAACAAACCTTAGGTCTTCTTCTCTCAGTGTAATACCGGAACCTTATTCCTCCTCTGCTGTATGAAATCCTTAGCGACATAACCCACTGATTGTAATCCTGTCTTCCTTGAATAGCGAAGCCAACAACACGCGCTATCTTAGTGATGTCAATCAAAAGCCACTGCGCACGATTATTAGCACGTGATGACCACGCGCCAGTCAGCCGTCCGTGTCTAATGATGTTAAGGCGTGCACGCTTTGGACCGTGGTTTCTGTCCCAGCTTGATGAAGCGCTGAACCCACCATCTGGGATACGACGATCCTCGACTCCAAGAGCCAACCGCGAATAAACTGGTAATAACAAAATAGGAAAATTGTGTTATTTATACTTAACTGGAAAAGCATTTCTTATTCATCATGTGCAAGATAATCATTGTTTGCGTTTGCGTTAGCTACGTGCGATCATCGCGGGTTTATATGTGTTGGTTCCATTTCATTTGTGTTTGTATTAGCGTCAAACGTGTTAAAACCAGAATTAACGAGAATTATAATTTGTCTATATGTTGTTTTTATTCAATCTCGTGATCTGTTTTAAACAGACACGAAACATATTAAGAGCGCCTGTCTGTAAAAATCAGACAAAATCAAAATTCCGCGGCAAGGGTCGAAAATTCGATTTCTTTCATATTTTAATGTTAGATAGGTTAGAGTATAACTAAAATCACTGGATACTTTTTTTGGCAAAATATCCTTTTATTTCAAAGAAAAATGCAAATAACGAACTTCCGTTAAAATCGCCATTTGAAGCAGTAAATTATGACATCAATTTGAGGCGTTCGCGTGCAAAAACAAATCCCTCTGTCGTCTTTTAAACACTCAATTTTACTTTTGCAATCCCTCAAGAGCTTCAAAACTGATTTTGGTAGAAACAGCCTTGTTCTTTGTGTTTGAAATAATTTAATTTTGAAAGTATACATTTCTCATCAGGAAAAGTACTTCGTGAATTAAATTATTTTTCACCATGTGCTAAACCTTCAAATCGATTCAGCTTCTGGCTGTTGAATTAAGAAAAGATGTTCTCAGGATTGCTGCAAAAATTTCTTTGGGCAAATGATTGAGAGCGACGCGAGAGCTTTTCAAAGTTCGTTAAAATGCAGGTTGTTTGACCCTTCTTGGCAACATTCCATTCGCGAGTCACGCACATATTTTAATGTGTTTCGACCCACATGAGATCGAAAACGTCAAACAGAAAAACAGTTCGAAATGCTCTTACCTCATTTGCTGTAGAGGACAGGTCCAGAGGCCATTTCCGAGTGATTCTCTTGCCGTTCGACGTATTTTGGTCCTGTTGATGCCATCCAATGAACACCGCCAACTGGGTCAGTGTATTGTAAACGGTCGCACAGCTCAACAACAACCTTTCTTCCAAAACGTTGGACATCTTTCTACGCTGTGACATCTTACTCAACGGTTCAGTTGCTGGTCAGTGTTGCTTAGATGGCAATACACAAAAAGGTTTTTATCACCACATGTCGCCGCTAACGTGGCCAGAGTTCTTTCTAGAGCCGCGTCACGCAATGCAAATCATCGGAATGGACATTTTACTAGCGGGTAGGGGAAGGGCAAAATCTGCTCTGATTCTTTTTAAACGGCTCAGGGTTCGAGAAATGGGAGGAATTAGTAATGGACTAAAAATACGAAACAAAATTAGTGCTACATTTAGGCACCTCAACCTCTCGTGCCAGAATGCAGAAAAAGTAGTCACCCCTCGGCGTGAGTTGTAGGCATGCAAATAACAATGTTCGAACACGAAAATTAGCTAAAAGGGTACGTGTACTAGCTTAAGTTAAAAACCTCTTCAAAACGTCGAGTCCAGAACATTAAAGTCGTTTTTATCAGGGAAATTGCGATGTGACTAACTAGTTTGTGCTTCTTGTTTTGGCTTAGAGGGAGGACCTCGGACTTTTTTTTTCACAAATTGCTTCGTTACACAGAAGACGGTTGTTGTTGGTTCCATTTTCTTGTTGTCGGAGTTTGTGGTTACAACACCAGACGAATCAAAAGCTTGAAAACAATTGTTCCCTTACTTTCATGCACCAAGAATACCCAGGCCCGTAGAAGGGGGGGGGGGGGGGGGGGCTCGAGTCCCCAGAAGTTTTGGAAGTTGAAAAAACATTACAATAAGTGAGCCAAAAAATATATAATTAAAACAATTTAATGTGCAACGAATAGTCTTAAATGCTGATGTTAAAAGTTCTTTTTATTATTTTACAACCTTTAACAGGGTTTGACATCTGTTGAGTCACTAGCTACCGGGCAAGTGGGCTTCAAAAATCTACTAGCCCACCGCATATTTCAGTCGCCCAGGTTCCTTACCAATGTCTTTCTTCACCCATATCACCTTGACCCTGGCAGTATAGCTTTACTGTGAAGGACCTTAATGCCTTTAATAGCTAAGCGACTGCTGTGTATTTGCTGCAAGCTTTAAGCTCATCATGTTGTTTTAAAACAAGTCTAAGGAACAAAACAATTTTTATCTCACCAATCGAGTGATAAAAGTTACGTTAACATTTACGAGAGTTAGGTAAAACAGGTCCGAAATTCGTAGCTTGGCTGTCGAAATGTTTCAATTTTAACAAACCTTGTAACTTTAAGGGTACTTTTTTAAAACTGATGCTATAAATTTGGTGGATGTTGCCAACAACTGTGTTGGCGAAAAAGCAAACAGGAAGCAGCTTTTTGGCAAATTGTCAACGAAGGATGTCCCCAAAAAGGTGTCGTTTTTGACGAAATCGACACAAACTGTGGCATTGTGAACAGAGTTAGTATCTATGTGCACGAGTGTGTATTTTGAAGGGGGGCGGGGGGGGGGGGGGTGAAGGTTTTGACTAGGCCAATTTGCTCGCAGCATTTATTTCAGCCTTGGTGCGGCCCTGATACCACCAAAAGAGGTGCTACACTACTGGATACCACAAGTTACAAGTCAGTTTTTACAACGAACGCTTGAATACAATGACGATATGTCCCAGCCATCGTGGAAAACTTGGAATAGTGTCTAGCAGAAGCTGCAGCACAAGGGGCCGGGTCACGGTAAGGAAAGGGGGAGTGGCCAAAAAGTGAAAGAGGACTGGGGAAAAAGGGATCTGAAATTATCTTCCGCGGGACTGGTTCGCTTGTAAAAGTTGGATCAGGTGAGTTTTATATTCGCTTGTGGACTATCCGAATATTAGCCAGGTTGTCGATGGAAGCCTCACTCTTCTCTTCGTCCTCATTAAGGTGTATGTAGAACGTGAAAGAGGTAACAGACGTTTAAGGGCAAGATGCTTGACGTATTTCTGTTATGATATCCTCATATTCATTATGATAAGTATGCTGGCTGCTGTGAGAGATCTCGCTCACTGCGAACCTGTCTCAGTAAGATTCGTAAACAGAAATTCAGGAACAGAAAAACCTCATTTTTTGTTACCATGGTTACGTGCCATATTTCACAGTCTTCAAACAGCACTGGCGTGCTGTTAGAAGCCCCACTCATTAGTCAGGATACACTAATGTAGACTAAATCAAACAGCTGACAAAAGAGCACAGTTAAACACTTCGATTGCACCCATTTGTTATGAAGAGAGAACCCTTCCTGTCCAAAACTCCATCCAACCCTTTAACAGCGAGTTGACTTTCACTCGTGATATAACTGTGCCTTGAACCGGTCCTGTGCCAGCTGAGAACCAGCAGACTGACACCAATGATCATAGGTAGAATACCCGCTCGTCAATTAACAAAAGGGAGCCCCATGTAGTTATAGGTTTTCCCCGTATTAAAGTTGGGTCTAGTTAATAATAGCGCCACTTCTGTTGCACCACTCACCTGTAACCGTGTCTGTAAGCTTGTACAACGGTTGGAATTGCGTCTCAGACTACTAGGCTAGGGTAGCAAATACAATTTTTAATGGTTGTAACAACACTGGTAATAAGTAAGAAAGACACACAACGTCATTAAAACCACGAATAATCCCTGCAATTAACACTGTATGTTATTTTACTTCACCTCAAAGGTTTTTCCCTTCCCCTACCCCCTAAAATGCCTTTGATACGCATTACGTGACAAACCGAATACGCACGCCGCGCCATTCACGTTTGGTCCCAATTTAGCAGGCAAATCTGATAATGCTTTTGTGCACTGAAAACTGAGCAACACTCGTATTAAATCAACTGAACCGTTGAGTAAGATGTCACAGCGTAGAAAGATGTCCAACGTTTTGGAAGAAAGGTTGTTGTTGAGCTGTTCGACCGTTTACAATACACTGACCCAGTTGGCGGTGTTCATTGGATGACATCAACAGGACCAAAATACGTCGAACGGCAAGAGAATCACTCGGAAATGGCCTCTGGACCTGTCCTCTACAGCAAATGAGGTAAGAGCATTTCGAACTGTTTTTCTGTTTGACGTTTTCGATCTCATGTGGGTCGAAACACATTAAAATATGTGCGTGACTCGCGAATGGAATGTTGCCAAGAAGGGTCAAATAACCTGCATTTTAACGAACTTTGAAAAGCTCTCGCGTCGCTCTCAATCATTTGCCCAAAGAAATTTTTGCAGCAATCCTGAGAACATCTTTTCTTAATTCAACAGCCAGAAGCTGAATTGATTTGAAGGTTTAGCACATGGTGAAAAATAATTTAATTCACGAAGTACTTTTCCTGATGAGAAATGTATACTTTCAAAATTAAATTATTCCAAACACAAAGAACAAGTCTGTTTCTACCAAAATCAGTTTTGAAGCTCTTGAGGGATTGCAAAAGTAAAATTGAGTGTTTAAAAGACGACAGAGGGATTTGTTTTTGCACGCGAACGCCTCAAATTGATGTCATAATTTACTGCTTCAAATGGCGATTTTAACGGAAGTTCGTTATTTGCATTTTTCTTTGAAATAAAAGGATATTTTGCCAAAAAAAGTATCCAGTGATTTTAGTTATATTCTAAACTATCTAACATTAAAATATGAAAGAAATCGAATTTTCCGCCCTTGCCGGGTTATGTTTGATTTTTACAGACAAGCGCTCTTAAAGACTTTTCGAAGATCTTAGGGTTGGTTGAGCAAATTACAGGGGTTTAAAAGTAGGAATCTTATTATTCAAACCACAAACAAAGTAAAAAAGCAACAAAGAAGGAGAACAACTCTGAAGAGCCAAACCAGCGATCTTCCGCGCCTCCATTTGTGGGGTTACCTCTTATTGCGGGGATTTTTAAGCGGAGACAAATTTCGTCTATTTATTAGTGCCTACCGGTAGTTCGTCCATAGAATTCCACTCTGCATGAAATGTGTCCCACCCATCTTACGGGGTGCAAGCGGATAACACGCGCCTTTATCGCAGGTCTCAGTGAGTGCATCACTACTGTGTTACGATCCCGGTTTCCTCTGAAAAGCTAAATATTGACCGAGAAAAGGAAAAAAAAACTAAGAACACGTGGTACAATTCATATAAACTCCCTGCACAGTTACTCATTTATCGTATTTATTTGGTGCATGGTTGCTATTGGAAGAAAAAAAAACCAAGCTTCACAGGCTTACCAGCTTTATGCGGCTTTTTATCATTAAAATTTGAAAACTCGGGCTCCGGCTAAAAATTTGAGCTTCAAAAATGCCATTTAATAAAAAAATGTTAAGGTGCCTTTCCACTATAAAAAAGTTTGCAAAATCGTCCTAGCAAAGTCAGATTAGAGTGTGTGAACTTCACAAGAACAGTTGGCAAACATGTTGGCGATAAATGACTAGCCTTTATTCGGCCAAATTTTTCGCAGCCGTGTGTTCACAATCACAATTGACGTGTTTAACACTCATTGTTTAGTATAAAATTAAGATAGAAGGCTTTAAAAAGACTTTTCATCAAACTTAGATTTAAGAGCTCGCCATTTCTTTGGAGTTCAAAACGAGAACGAAAGCAAAGCTTTTTTCCAGGAGCTAAAATTGTGTAGAACGTTTCCTCACCTTTGTTCTTCCATTCTTCACGTATCTGGCAAAATAAATACCATCCACACTGAACGACAGATAATACAGAGTCACCCATTGGTTGTAGTCGTGTCTTCCTTGCGTTGCTACGGCAACGACCTTCTTTGGACCTCTGAAGGTCACTTGCAGCCATTGTTGGTGGTTGTTTATTTTTGCTGACCATGCCCCTGCATATCGGCCGCGTCTAGGCCGTTTGAGCCTAGCTAACCAGGCAGCGTGGTAACGATTCCATCGTGACGAGGCTGTGATGGCACTATTGGGTATTCGACCGTTATGTACTCCCAGAGGCTTGGGTGCTCCTCGTCTCAGACCTAAGGTATTAACGAAAAGGTTTAAGCCTCACAAGAATCCCAAAGAATTAAAGTGCACCTAACTCAAAAATGTTTTTTCGCTTAGGAAATTGTCTGCACCTGTCTCAGATGTTTGAGGCCCTTTTTCGAAATATTTCTCAGAAATTCCACTCTTAATGAACCTCTAAAGTTACGAAAACTGGTCGTCCTTTGATTCATGACCGAGCAAGTAGGGGCATGGGTCTATTCATGAAATGACGTCACAAACTGTTTTGCATCGCGGTAGTTCTTTGAAAATAGCGACGCAAAGCAGTTTGTGACGTCATTTCAGGATTAGACCCATGCCCCTCACTAGCTCAGTCGTAGATCAAATATCCGCAAGTTTTAGTAACTTTTACAGCCCAATAAAAATGAAATTTCCAGGCAAAAAAGGCAAAATATAGTTGAGACGGGAGTAGTGATTTATTTTAGCCCAAAAAATATTTTGAGGTTAGGTGCACTTTAACGACTGGAGCACGGTTCATGCTGATGTTTGCATACAAAATACCAGGAGAATTTACGGAGTATTGAAAGACTCAAAAGGGAGTTTTTAAGAAGTGTTCTCACATGCACGAACTATATTTTAATACAAATTTTAGAGAAGCCAGAAAGGCTAATATCTCCGTGTAACATAAGAAGTGAAAACGGAGAAAAAGAAAAAAAAAAGGAAACTTATTTACATTACAAATATCTAAAATAATTATCTAAAATACTATATTGTTCATTGAAGATTGTAATAGGCTAGAAATCATTGTTGAAAAGAGACTGTTTTCAAAAGACGTTTAAAACTAGTTAGAGTACATTCTCGTCTAATATTATCCGGTAATGAGTTCCATAATTTCACCGCACAATATTTGAAAGAGTGCAGGCTATACGTGGTATTTGCTGGTTTTGGTAACGGTAGAATATAGCAACTTCTTAGCAACTTTTCTTTGGTTTGCAGAATGTTTTTATAGGTACTTACTTCAAAACAAACCAACAAACAAAGATAAACAAAAGCGTCTGTCTACAACTTATTTGGAACAGGACTCCTTACCAGTCCTTTGTCCGTAGAGCCCGATCCTCATGGAGATATGTCCGTACCACGTGACAGGATGGAATCTGATGTATTTTGTGTAGAGGGGCCTTTGGAGCTTGTGAAAAACTAGAGTATTACGGTCGCTGTTACCTGGGAAAATCTACAGCGGCAGGACAAACAGAAGTGAGATGAATATAATGAAAAATCAATTAAATAAAGTGTGAAATAATTCAATCCAAGTGATGCGTGACACTTATAAGGGCAAAATACAAAACAAAAAGAAATAAACGATTATAAAAAATGAAAAAACTATTTTGATCAAGTGGCATAATCGTTTAACGTTTCGGGCACAGCCATCCTTGAAGCTGAGATACTTAAGAGCGACTTTCAGTAAGAATCAAGCAAAATTTCAATTTAGCGGCAGTAGTTGAAAAATCGATTGCTTTCATATTTTGCATATAATTAGGTATTAGTAAAGCTAGAAACCTGATGTGGTTCGTTTTCGCCAGAAGCGCTTTATTTTCGAAAAAAACAAGGGAATCGATTCTCGGGTTCGGGAGGTCAAAATCACAGGAAATTAATCTTGAAAATCAGTGCGTCTATAAACTTGCATCGCGCTGGTGAACTAAAGCGAAGAGAAAAAGATAGGCACTTTCTATTCACAGAACAAGTCTCATGTTTTCATTAACTAGACAGCTGTGAAACAGCAGTAGCGAAATGTACTGAACACAAACTATTCCACACTAAAAAGCAGGTTTTGACGATCACGTAGAAACTGATTTGGAACCTAACTTCTGTGAAGTAATTTAACAAGTGCCATAATTCTAAATGGTCTCAATCCTCATTCAATAGACAGCACAAACATTGATATGAACCTTACCTTGAAACTGACTTGGGTTATCCATGCTACTTTGTTTGGGACCAGTTCGAACTCAGCAAAGTTTTAACAAATGGGGCTTAGTGAAGTTGAACTCTGCCGTACACAAAAACACGGGAAATTTTGCTTCTTTAACCAAACGAGCTAGCTCTACTTCATTCTTGTTAATTTCCAGCGTTCACATTCTTTTGCGTTCCAAAAAGAGGAATAAAAAGCCCGAAATGGGCGATTTTCACCTTTCCAAACTTCTGTTCCTTCGTGTGCAAATATTCTCTGGACATTTGTTTGCATTGCGTTACCAAATACCGTGACTAAATTGTTTAACCAAATTTGGATATAAGATGTCACAGGTGTAACATATTAGATGTCACGTTTTGTCGTGATTTGCACAGAAAGCTCACAACGATATCACCAGTATCGTTCAATTTTTTCCTTTCCCTCTACCTTTTTTTGAGATCAACCGAACATTTTAGTTTGAAGCCATCATCAAGCATCAAGCAACGACGAAGAGAAGAGTGAATGTGTAGGTTAACACGAAAATTTTGGTGTATTTCGGGATGCGGCAAAGTTGAACTTCATTACGCCCCATTTGTTAAATTTGCTGTCTTCCAAGTTTTCCCAAAGACAGCAGCATGGATAACCCAAGCCAGTTTCAAGGTAAAGTTTAGTTCAATGTTTCTACTGTCTATTGAACGAGGATTGAGACCATGTGGGGTTATGGCACATGTTAAATTATTTCACAGAAGTTAGGTTCCAAATCAGTTCCTACCTAAACATCAGAACCTGCCTTTTAGTTTGGAATTGTTTGTGCTCATTAAATTTCGCTACTGCTGTTTTGTAACTGTCTAGTTAATGAAAAAGACTTGTTCTGTTAATAAGAAGTGTCTATCTTTTTTTCCGCGCTTTAATTTACCAGCGCGATGCAAGTTTATAGTACTGGTTTTCAAGATTAATTTCCTGCGATTTTGACCTCCCGAACCCGAGAATCGATTTCCTTGTTTTTTTTCGAAAATAAAGCGCTTCCGGGGAAAACGAACCACATCAGGTTTCTAGTTTTACCAATACCCATTTATGTGCAAAATATGAAAGAAATCGATTTTTCAACTTCTGCCGCCGAATGCTCGATGTTTACTGAAAGTAGCTCTTAAATGTGAGCTACCACAGAAATCCGACAGTAACGGTGAACAAACAAACAAACATACAAACGAACAAACACACAAACAAACATAGCCTTTTGCAGAATTTTAATTTTCACACGTCAAATTAAAGTACAAAAATTTCGTCGAAAGTGAAAAGGATCAAGTCCTTTGTAAGTTGCCCCTCAGTTATTGTAGTAGGCTTAATCAGCACTTTAGAAGAATATTACACAATAAAGCAAATATTACCTTAACTCGCCCGTTTTCTCGGTAAGGACGAAACGTTCGGCCATTCAAGCTGTGCGAGATGCTATAACTCGTTACCCCCTGGTTCAGGTCCTGTCGACCTTGAGTGACCAAACCGGTAATTCTTGTTCTGCGACCCAGTCTGACCTGAATCCACTGGCGCCTATTGTTTGTCTTAGCAGACCACGCCCCTCGGTAGCGTCTTGTCGCCACTGTGTTGAGCCTCGCTCGATTAGCACGATGGTAATTGTCCCACTGACTGGAGGCTCTAAAGGCCCTGTTGGGTATCTTGCCGTCTTCTATACCAATCTCCACACTGTACCGTGCTGTGCAAAGTTATTCAGCGGATTAAAGAAACTCAGGTTAAATGAATTTTTGCAGAAATAAGTTGTGCAGAAAAAGTTTTTTCCCCTTTGTCACCTCTGCAGAAACTGAGAAGAGGACTAATAAAGTGAGTTTTTCTATACGTTTTCTACTTAAGGCGATTTTGTGGGGGAGAAAGCTGTTTTGCGGGTATTCTCTTTGAGGATCGTGGGAAATATTGTGAAAAAAAAACAGAAATGGAAAGTCAACAGCAATTGTTACTATACACTAGCCTACTTTGTCATTTTCCTATGGACGTAAATAAGAGACAAACCTTAAGGTCTCCTCGAGTACCTAATTTCTTTAATTGTAACGGGGATTTTCTTTCTTATTTTTGACCACCGTTAGAGGTTCGTTCATCATAGGTAGGGACCCGTCCAAGTTGTTCTGTTACCCAATATTCCGCACAAGCATTTCCCCAGTACATTTTTTGATGTTCCAAGGAGAGATAACTAATGTTTAACGCATTTTCTCCTACTGTTAAGACTGAAAGGATCGAAAATGGCGTCTGCATTTGCAAGTCTCCTTTTCCACCTGTCTAAACACTGCTAAGTCTTTACCCGTCGACACTGAAAACGATGCATTTTCTTGAGCGTTGTCCACCTTCAACACCGTTTTGTAAGTCCCCGTTTTCCAGCGTTTTCCTTTGAAAACGCGTTACTTTGGACGGGCTTTATACCTGCGATTAAACTCCACGGACAGAACTAGAGGTAGCACTGTTTTTCCAACTTTTGGTCATTCTGCTTGTGTTTGCCGTTTGCCGCTGATCAGTTCCGCATTCGCCACAAACGCATTAATTATTTTGAACTACAACGTGATGCTTTATCTCTTTGTTCTGAATGCCGCAAAAAGGAATTAAGATAAACTACATAAAAGGTAAACACGCAGACCATACGAATTCCCAACGGTCGCAGCATTCTGAGTGATTGCATTGGTAATGTGAAGTTAAGTCAATAATACTTACGTAAGGCGTAGCCGTAAAATTCCGCTCTCAAAGAAATATGTCCCACCCAGGCAATAGGGTAAATTCGTACATATCTGGCTTTGATCGGTGGATCAAAAACGTTCCCTTTGATTGTGTTCCGGTCTCTGTTTCCAATGAAGACCTGTAGAGGGAAGGAACTGTAAATGAAATCCTAAACTAAGTGTGCTCATTCAAATGGAAGATACGGAGTATTAGTTTCCCACGATACTGATTCCGTATTCTATATACAACCAGGTCTGCCCCTTGAGTACATGGATTAAATCATTTTATAAACGTGTGATCATACACAAGAAAGCTTTTCAGCAGCCCTTTCCTGCGGTACTGTTACTTTCATAGGGATGTATAAGGTGACTCTGACTTTTGAGTGCGTGGTTAAAATCTTCAAAGTAGTTCTGCCATTTCAACACTCCGGTGAACACTTCAGTGCCGGTACTGAAAGGTATTTGACCCTTAAGGCCCCAATATCAACAGGTACGTTCTCCTCACTGTTCTCAATACGTTTCTCATGGTACTAGTTGGGAGAATTTGCTTACACATCATGACACCTCATCTTAAGCGATCACTTCCTTACTTCTCATGACCTGTATGTTTGACCAAGTAATGATACTGTAAAGAGAAAATAGATGCTTGTCACTATTGGGGCTTAAAAGGGTTAATTTCGAGTAGTCTACCGTACAAGGCGTCACCAACGTTTCGAGTGAAAAGATTCACTCAGCTCCCCTAAGTTCCCTCTCGTTATTTCTCGCTTCTTTTCTCCCTTTGCATGCCCCATTTCCCTCGATCCGAAGCTCTACAACAATTTACCCTAGCAAAAGAACGATAGCGCAGTTATCTTACCTGTACACGGCTGTATTTCCTGTAAGGCGTCCAATAAATGGCGTCGGGACTGTATTTAATAAGATAACGCGTCACCCACTGATTAGCATCGGCTCTTCCCTGAGTTACGATCTTAACAATTGTCTTCGGCCGCCTGAAATCAAACTGAATCCACTGTCCGCGTCTGTTGACTTTAGCGGACCACCCTCCGCGGTAGCGCCCGCGTCTCCTGTTGTGCAAGCGTGCAAGCCATGCCACGTGGTATCGATCCCATGCGCTGGATGCTGTGATGTAGCGGTTGTTGAGGCGGTTGTTGGAAACCCCAAGGATCTTGGCGACTGGGCGAGGCTCTTCAAAAAGTGAAGCATTTTTGTGAGACTCGGCTTGTACTTATCAAAGTAAACACACAAAAAATTGGTTTGTGCAGAACCTACAGGCTCAAAATGTACAGCTATTTTAATTAACGTTGTCAGATTTTAAAGCCTCGAGCTTACGTGCAAGACCGAAAGGCAGTATGGGTAGCTGTGAATCTTTTGTGATTCGACTGTACTTTCACGGTTGTCACTGAAAAAGGATGGGTGAAAATACCATAAACACTTGCCTATGTGATTTATTTCCTTTAGGGGTGAGCTATAGCTAAGTGTTCCTAAAGTTATCAATAAATTACCCATATCACCTTGCGGTCTTATCGCGTAAGCTTTTCGACAACTTTAATTGAAATAGCTGTATATGGAATTCCCTTCAATCCGATAGGTTTTTTCCTGGGCGAGCCAAGGATCTCAGGCGTTCTTACATGAGCGCATGTTACACGTTGCGACTGGGCTAATTAAAATTTTAATCGAGCCAACTCATAACTCAATTGGCTCAGCTCTTAAATAAAACATCAGGCGAATCAACGCCTCCTAATACAACTTCCTCCCCCATTTATGGTCACATGCCGTATACTGCATTTTTTGCTTCTTTTGTTATCTTCATTCAAACTGCCGACGAAAATGAGTAATGAAGCGTAGTTTGCAAATTTGAGTATTCAACTAATGACTGCATATTTTGCTCTTTACTTACTCAAATATCTTCCGTATAACTCCACTCTGCAAGATATGTGAGCGTGCCAAGACACTGGGTAAAACCGCAGATACCGGGCCTTGATCGCGGGCACCAGAGTATTCCTTACTACCGTGTTTCTGTCTTCATTGCCACGGAAGATCTGCGTCAAGATGAAATAATTTTAGTTTTTTTCCCTCGTCAATATAGTAAGATTTGCTGACATGAACAACAATTGCAACAACAAGTGTGGAAGCTACGGATACTTTTTGTCCACACATAAAAAATGAAGACAAAGATAACGGAGATTTTCAGATAGTGCGGACTATTTTTGAAGACGGAGATGTTACGTTTCAAGTGTGGATGAAAAAAGGACGAAAACGACAATTTCCTAAAGGGGTTTGAGCCATCGTCCACAAGAAAACGATCGAGAACGATGTCTTCGAAAACGAAGACGTAAAAGCATCGATCACTAAGTAGTGGCGTTTTCAAATTAAGTTTGCGATCGTTCATGTTTGGACAGGGAAAACGAGTGAACCCCGTGTCCAAATAGAACGATTATGTGAATATGATGAAACAAATGCATTTTAACATTTTCTCGATACAATTCGTATCCTGGGGTGAATGTATTTACACCTGTCAAGTGAAATTTGTCACAGTCCCTGATCAAATAACCGCCAAAAACCCTTCTCATTGAAGATACTCTTTCACACGTTATAGCATTTATTCAAAGTTTTAATGAAGATGCTCACCGCAGCGCGTCCAGTTCGGTAGTTACGGAATCTTATTCCATCGTTGCTATATTTGACTGTGTAGCTTGTCACCCATTGGTTGACATCCTGACGGCCCTGGATTGCAGTGGCTACAATAACTGCGCGGCTACCAAGGTCAATCTGAAAAGATCATAGATTAGCTGAACAACAAGACAACAGCACATAATAAAGCGGGTTTAACTCTTTAAGCCCCAATATTAACATCCATATTCTCCTCACTATTCTCCTTATATTTCTTATGTTTCTACTTGGGAGAATTTGATTGAAAATCAAGACATTTTCTGTAAGGAGAAATTAGATGCTTGTCACTATTGAGGCTTTAAGGGTTAAATGGCAACATATACTGTATTTCTAATTTGGTAAAAATACACAAGCACAGTACAAGTGAAATAAATTGAACTTTTTTTCGTTGCTATAAAGAACAGCTACCAGTTGGCTTGATCGCTCACTTGTAAGAGGTTGGTAAGAGCGCTGCACCGGTATCGCAGGGTCACGGGTTCGAATCCCCTTTCAACCCAGAGTTCTTTTCGTAACTGCTTTAAGTTCGGTAAACAACTGCGACGATCTTCCATCCATTGAATCTTTTATCCACAGTTAACGTATATTATCTTTTTATATCCCTTTTTATGCGCTCGTCGTCGTCGTCATCATCATCGTCATCATCATCATCATCATCATCATCATCATCATCATCATCATCGTCGTCGCCGTTGTCGTCGTCATCATCACCAGCATCATCACCATCATCAAACGTCATCGTCGTTATCATTATCGTCATTATTAGAACAATATGGAATTAAGACACCCATAGTGCAAGGCTGTTCCTCCACTGCCTGCTATCTGTAGCTACAGTTTCCAGATATTGTCCGCTTCTGATGTTTCTTTGCAATGACGTTCCTTCACCTACACGTGCGTAATACTAATACAATCTCCTACATAGCATCACCCTCCCGGCTCCATTTGCCTTCTAAAAAAACCAGTTCTAAACCAAATTCTTACCTGAAGCCACTGTCCTCGTTGGCTTTTTCGTGCTGACCAAGCTCCTCGGAATCTTCCTGACTTGCATATATGAAGTCTAGCGCGCATGGGGGCGTGATAGCGATCCCAGAAACTTGAAGCGCTCAAAGCGCCGTCACCAATTCTTCTGTCACCCACCCCGAGAGGAAGTCTTGATAAAGCTAAAATATAAACAACGATTTAGAGCTACGCAATGAATGCAGATATATCGATGTCTTGCCCTTGGTACGTAGTTCTTATACCCGTGGGACTGTATCATTTCTTGGCAGTGAATTATAGGATATTACTTCACGGTTGTATTGCTGAGGATCACGCGAAGCCGTCCAAATATACCCAAAGTGATCCGAGGGCTGCCACGGCAAACAGAAACTTCCGTAGATTCTCGAAAACGACGCAAATTCTTCCGAACATATCAAGAACTCCTTGATCGCACTCTAATTAATTTTTCCTAATACTGTATCGGTCATTCGCTGAAATGGCTCGCTCGTTCGTTATAAGGTATTTTAAATTTGAGAACAAAAGCAGGTTTTGTTAGACCTAACAACAAAATGGAATTGTAAGATTTCTCACCAGTTCTGTGTCCATAGAATTCAGCTCTCAGAGAAATGTGGCTTCTCCACCCTACTGGATGAATGCGGATAAACCTCGTTCGGATGCCAGGGGAAAGACGGTGTCTTACCACAGAGTTCCTGTCGTTATTTGCACGGAATATCTGGAAAAAAAGTAAGTCAAGAGCAGTTGATTCAGTTACAGGGAAGAAGTTTAAGCGTTCCACACAAATACAAAGTTGTGTACGTTCAAGTACTTTCGATTTGTATCAAACTAGCTCACTTACCCTCGCAGGATTGATTGCAGCAATAGTTGAGGTCACACTTGAGAATTTTAAAAACGCCTTAACTATGTATCGTACTGAAAACTAACTGATACAATGGCGAAATACACTTAATGATTCTTTCGCTGATATCAGTCTGCCAAAATTCACGTGCTATAAACCATGCTCTTTCAAGTCGTTTCACTTTAGAGATCAGTTTGTTTTCATCATACCGTCGTTCTCAACGAGACAAAAGTAGGTTTATCACAGTAAAGATCGACGAGCCGCTCAATTTAAAATACGTCTTTAAAGTGGTAAGATTAACTCTACTGTGGAGGAAAAAAAAAACAAAAACAAAAAACAAAAACAAAAAACAAGTGTGACCTACACCAGAGTTTTCACAGAGTAAAATTGCGGCATTCGAGGTTGAAAGTAGTTTTGATGAACTGTTCTCTGAAAGAATTTGATGCACTGCTTTCCGCTGAAATAACATGCTTTAAACAAAAGGAAGACTTTTCCTATGACAAGATGAAGGTAAAGTTACGGCCCTCGAAATTAAAAGTAATTTTAATGTACAGCTCCGCGGGAGACCAATTTCGAAGAACTGTTTTCCACTGAGAGAACATACTTTAAACAAAAGGCAGATTTTTCCTGTTTCATTTTATATCCGGCTTCCCTAGTTTGAAACGTCTAAGAGCACTAAAGAACTTTGCTTTCACCGCTTTCAAAAAACATCCGATTTACTTACCTTTCGGCACATATAGGGGACGAAGTTGATCCCATCAAAGCTGTACGACAGATAATATCTCGTCACCCATTGGCTGACATCAGCACGACCTTGAGTGGCGACAGCTAACACTTTCACAGGTCTTCTGAAGTCCACCATTATCCACTGAGACGGGTTATTATGGCGCGCGGACCATGCCCCTCGGTAACGACCGCGCTGGATAATTTTGAGCCTGGCACGACTTGGACCATGGTAGCGGTCCCACTGCGAAGAGCAGGTGATTGCTCGTGAAGGAATGCGGCCATTCTGCATTCCTAGTGGTTCGTACTGTTGTGATACTGGAGAATAAGAACACAAAGTTGACATTTTTAGACAACCCACAAACGGAGTAGCACCCCTCTCCCACCCCCCCCCCCCCCCGAAAGTAAAGACCTCACAAGTAACTTGATTTTCCGTGCGAAAGGTATTAAACCACCTCTTTAACTGTTAATCACGAACACTAAGACTGCAAAGGACAAAGAGTAATTTCTAAGAGACCTTCTATTAGGGATCGTTTCGTAAATCGAAAAAAGTTTCTACCTAACAGTTTCAAACCCCATAAGGCAGCGACTCCCAAAAAATCGCGACAAATATCGCGAATCTAAAGGTAACTTGAGTCTTTGCATGCAGAAATGTGTGGTAGGTTAAACTCGAAGTGCCCCTACTAAATGGATGGTACTACTTTCCCTACAGACCACTCCTGTGAAGTTTCTCTTCTGAAGGCTTAGTCACATTAGATCTTTCGGAGATAAATGTGTAAATGTCATGAAAAACAAAACAGAAGGGGTAAAAATGTCATTAAGGATGCAAAAAAAGCCAGCTAGATTTTCGAAAGGACAACGCTATGTATCTACCCTGCAGACTTTCTAACACTGACACATTCAGCTAGTGAATTAGAACAGATCAGATTGTATTATTCCCAAATAAAGTGTCCCACAACTGCATTGGAAAGAGCACATTTCCAACTTAGACTGACATGTCAGAGAGCTCTGAAATCGTGACAAATGGGGAAATATACGCGCAAATGCGGGGAAATATACGCACTAATGGGTTGTTGTCAGACTGTTTCTTCCTCGCAAAGGTAAAAAAAAGGACCTCCTTCTGGACCTCCTTCTGGTTAAAGAGAGGTGGCATCTTTACATGGAGGTACATTACTAACCTCTTGTCCAAGCACTTCTCCTGATCTGTGGAAGGCATTTTAGTCTTCTGTTTGTTGGATGGCGCTCATTTGCGGCGTAACATAGTCCCTTGATGACGCAATTGGTTCTCTGTGTTAAAATAAAAAAAACAGACTTCTTTTAGACAGGTGGTTGTGTGCTGCAGCGACATTCCTGAGGTTTGTGTCTAAAATCCAAGCCTGCATAGCTGGTGGTATTAGCGACCTTCAAAACGGACTACGAGAAGGAGCTTGAGTACGGGTACGACTTTCTAATTCCTCGTCGCAAGCTTTAGATTGTCACCTGTCACACTATTATCATTCACATAGCATCCATATCTACTGGTCAGCAATATAAAGGGGTGAGGACTCTTGGAACGAAGCTGTTTTGAAATTCCAAAGTCGTACTCAATCACGTATTCGTAGTCCGATCTCAAGGTCGCACGCAGGTTAAGTTTTGCCACCCTCCCCATTCCTTTCACGGCTTTGCCGCTCTTGTCGCGGCTCCGGAGCTCAAACTTCCCGCAAACAAACAATCCCAACCTCGTCCCCAGGGCTTTCTCCTCGTTCAAAATGGCGGTCGGAGAAACCCCTGGCCAAGGCTGCTGAAATACTCCACGAATCGTGGAGTATTTTGTCACGTGACACATGATGAAATGGCTTTTTTGGAGGTTGTTTCTAGCGTCTGGCGGCCCTCTTTGTTTTCTGCAATCGGAAACCGTTATTCAAACAAAACGAAGAGATTTCATCGTGTTTGTGTGACGAAATTCTAACGAACTTTTGGAGTCACTTTGGCAGCCTTGGCCAGGGGTTTCTCCGACCGCCATTTTGAACGCGGAGAAGACCCTGGGGACGAGGTTGAAACAATTCCGCTAGCTACGCAGGCTAATGAAATCCTAACGTTTGAGCACTCAAAATAGGTATGGAGGAATACTTCCTTGAAGTACTGTTTATTGCACAGTAAGAGGTGGTTCTATTGAACACTTCCCTCTTTGGGTGAAAATCGGTAAGTGTGACCAGTTAAATAGAAAACACGAAAACGCGTACTTCTCTGTTGTGCTGTTTTATCATGGTAAACAAGGCTGTTCTAATTGTTAAATCCGTGGATGAAATCCCCCAGTAAGACCGTTCAAATAAAAGCTATTGAGCAGTACTTTCCTGTGGTGCTGTCTATCATGTTGTACAAGGCAGTTCTAACTTTTTTGAGTCTGGGGATGAAATCCTGAAGTGTGACCATTCAAACGAACGCTACTGAGCAATACTTTTCTGTAGTGCTGTTTTATTACCTTGTGCAAGGTGATTCTAACTTTTGAATATGTGGATGAAATCCTAAAGTGTGACCACTCAAATAAAAGCTACTGAGCAGTACTTTCCTGTGCTGCTGTTTATTATGCTGTGCAAGGTGATTCTAACTTTTGAATATGTGGATGAAATCCTCAAGTGTGACCATTCAAATAAAAGCTACTGAGCAGTATTTCCCTGTGGTGCTGTTTATTATGTTTTACAAGATAGTTCTAACTTGTTTGAATCTGTGGATGAAATCCTAAGGTGTAAACATTGAATCGAAGCTATTAAGCGGAAACAGTTTGTGACATTGTTCATTTTCCTTGTAGACAATGGCTCTAATTATCAACTCTGTAGGAGAAAACTTTTATGTGGGCATTCAAATAAAAGCTACAAGCAGTACTTTTCTATTGTACTGTTTATAATGATGTAGAACGACAATCTAGCTGTTGAGTCTGTGGACGGAATCCGAAAGTGTGACCATTCAAATGAAAGATTTTAAGCAGTATTTTCCTGTGGTGCTGTAAACAGTGGTGTACAAAGTCTGTGGGTAAAATCTCACAACAAATAAGACACCTTTCGCCAGCAGAGTCCATTCGCCAAACATCGATGGCACGCGGAGTCGTAGATGACTAACTTGAGCTTGTTGCTTGTCAACACACCATTATTTGAAGTAGACATCAATATTCTGAGTGGAAGGCCGCGTAGTTTTCTCGCACGTGGGAAGCGGAAAGGAAGTTTGCATCGGGCTTCGCTGAAGCTCTCTAAATGACCGCGAACTCTCCATTGTCTGCCGAGCCTACGCCATCTACGACCCAATAGCTACATAGAGAAGTAAATGATTACGGTTTAGCTGTAAATAGTATGGTTCAAGGCCTATTACCAGCACTGGTTTTACAATTTAGACATCACAAAATTAACTGAGCTGTATAAGCTTTAAGTCGTGAGGTGGACCTATTAATTTCTCTCTTTGCGTTGCCCTAGTAAGATAATATGGACCACAAAAGGCATAGAAAATTTCTTTGATCTTGGTGTGATTCGACGCCACGAATCCCGGTATTTTTACCACCGATGCTCTACCGACTGAGCTAGACCTAAACGGGAGCAGGTCGTGGGTAATTAAACGGTATTTCGCGGCAAGGAGTATATGAAGGATATATAACAAAACGTACATGGAAAGAAGCCGTACAAAATAACTGTTGGAAAATAACGCTATAAACATGTTTTCTTCTGAACAATCAAATTTCTTGCAATGACGAATCGAAGTAATATAATGTTTACTTCACAGGGATTTTGTCAACTGAAACAATGTCATATATGACTTCCTTCGTTTATAGAATAGCTTAACATTTGATCGAGGAAGCACTTAACAGGCACGTTCCAAGCTTGTCACTGAAATACTTCTTTACGAAAGAACCCACCAAACTAACAAACAAACAAAAACAATAAACACATACTCTAGCCTTCTGTATATGGCAGTTCACGTGCCCTTCCCAGAAACCTTTTCCATGCAAGCTTTCAAACCGGCAACCACGCTTCCTCAAGTCGCACAGTCCTTTGGATTGCATGTACGTGAGTTTAGGCGGCAATCTCTTGTTAATACTGCAATCACTCGAAGCGTAACCTTTGAAGCAGCGACATTTGCCATTCACACATCTGCCTCGATTGTTACAGTTGTCGGTGCAAAGTTTGCCGATGATTCTGTTGTTGGGAACGAGACGACCTTTCTTGTTTTTCTTGTAGTTCTTGGGATTAACTAGGGCGGCGGTCTTACAAGCATCTTGTAGACTGGATAACGCTGACTTGGCCATGGACAGTTTTCCTGATATCTAGTTAATAAGAAAAAGAGGAAAGAACAGGGCAGATGAGTTATTTATGAACAGCTAGTTACTCTGACATTGAAATTCTGAGAACAGGACCAAACTAGAACGACAACTGACACGAGTTCATGCAGACACTCTCGTTTGGCTAAGAACTGTCATGGCGGGCATCCTTTCAGTGAGATGGTATTAGCCGCTGCAGTCTCATATTTTAACATTTCTGTGATCACTTTAATGTTGGTCGAGAACAACACGTTTATCCAGCAAAAAATGTTGTTCCGACTTTACCCGGCAAACATAGTTTGCTGGACGTTTCAAAATTGCTGGACCAGCAACATGTTAACCCTCCAAGTCCCAATAGTGACAAGCATCTAACTTCTCCTTACAGTATTACTACTTGATCACATACAAGTCATGAGAATAAAGAAAATGATCACCAATGATCAGATGTCTTGATTTTTAATCAAATTCTCCTAACTAGTAACATAAGAAATATAAGGAGAATAGTGAGGAGAATATGGATGTCAATATTGGGTAACCAACATCGTTGCAAAGATTAACCTAGGCTTTTCGCGCGTTTTCCTGCGATTGGCACCAGTTTTTAAGTCATATCTTCAGCTTCTTATTGGTCCATTGCTTTGGGTTGTTAGTCACCTGGGAACAAAATTACAACTGCCGAACATGAGCACTACTTACCTTAATATCTGTCACACATTCCTTTAATACTTTCAACCCCTTGGCACTGACGACTTTCTTACACACGCGAGCAGCTCGAGAATTTCTCAGCAGTCTCCTACAATGCGCCTCCGCTCTCTTACGAGTTATTCCTGTGGGCGTTGGCCAACTCGGGACGCGATAGTTAACTTTGGGAGGCTTGAAGACATAGTTGATAGCGTTGGGGTCGTAATCGCGGTTATCTTTCCGCCCAGGCTTTCTCGGTCGAGGAGGGACTTTGATTGGTTTGACAGGTTTGCCGCCCTTGTCAGTGTCTGGCAGTGGTTTGACGTCGCACGTGTTGAAACGGCGGCTTCCTTTCTTGACGCATGTGCATGATGGCTTGACGCGTCGACTAACAGACGAGATGCGAGGTGGAAGTCTGTCAAAGAGACTGGTACCGGGACGCAACCTTGACAAGGCGACAAAAAGTTATCTTTAATAAATTGTAACTGAAAACTGTTGAGCAGTCCTTTCTTGGGGTACTTCTTTTTATGCTGTACAAGGTAGTTTTCACTTTTGAGCTTGTATATGTTGGCCGGAAAAAATCCTACACTGTGACTGTTCATATTAGAGTAATATAGCAATAGCAAGAGAGAATGAAGGTAAGAGTTAATCTCCCATATAGGCCCTGTTCCCATCCTAATCCCTCTAAAGTTATTTTTAGTAACAAAATTCAAATTTCAAAACGTTATATCTTTTGAGTGGATAAACATATTTCATTAGTTTTTTCAGTTTTGAGATCTGTATAACAAGGTCATTCAGAAACCGACATAAGATATCCCATAATTCTAAAAACAAAATTTGGCGCCAACCTTGTCATTTCTGACCCACCAAAAATGCCAAAGTTGAACAAATTAAAATCCTGAAATTTTACAGAATGACGAGTTCTACATTGCTGCGAAAATTCGGACTAATTGCTTTAAAACTCATCAAGTTATTTGAAATTTGAATTTCCCACCAATTGTTACTAAAAATAACTTAAGAGGGATTCGGATGGCGATAGGGCCTATATGGGGGAGAAGCTCTCTTACCCTTTTATCCTCTCTTGAGCGACAGGTCTTACTTAACTTTGTTAGCCTTTGGAAGATGGCTGTAACCTTCAAGTCTGTGGACGTCATTCTGAAGTATGACCATTCAAATGAAAGCTACTAAGCAGTACTTTCCTGTGGTACTGTTTACCACGCTGTACAAGGTAGTTCTAACTTTTGAGTCCGCGGATGAAATCCTAAAGTGGGACCATTCAAATAAAAGCTTTTGAGCAGGACTCTACCGTGGTTCTGTTTAAAAAGCTTTACAAGGTGGTCATATCTTACATGTCTGTGGATGAATTCTTAAATTGTGACCAATCAAGTTTTGAGCCGCACTTTTCCGTGGGGCTCTTTGTTTGTTTGTTTGTTTGTTAGCTTTTCAATTTCACCCAAGTGAAAGTTTGCGAACTCTAAATCTGTATTCTCTCTTACCAGTACTTCCTAGCAAATGCGTAGATGCTTTTTCTCTCCAAGTCGTCGGCTGCATTACCATTGTTGTTTCCGCACAGTCCAACAGTGGAAGCGGTATCTGCACCAGGTACAGTGACGTACACACTCATTCCCCAGTACGCACTGTGAGCCTCAACCATTGCACCCGACTTCATCATGACCTAGGAGACAAAAAAGCAGCAGTTTATACAAGGGAAATGGTTTTAACCCAGGCGTCTCAGTAGTTTGAGCAGCGGTACCGGCCTCGGGAGAATAATCCTAAACCACTCATCGTTGAGCATGATTCCTACTCCCTTTTTCGCTTTTTTACTTGCCTCAGCTCTCCTCTGTTCTCCAAATCTAAGATGGCAGCTTGCAAAACTAAAGGGTGTGTAGCGCTTGGTGGCCCAAAATACGCCTGCATTGCAGGAAAGGACCGGACGGGTGTTGCTGACAATGGCTGACGTTTCGAGTCATGGTTACCTTTAGAGTCACGCAAATGTTGTATCTTCATTTGATGTTTTTCTTGAATCCTGTTACAATATTAGTCAATCAAGCTGTGGTTTCATACAAAGAATTCACACAAACAAAAGCAAATGATGCAAACCTTAAATCGTGTACTTTGACCAGAGCCATAACGTCGGATCCTCATGCGGTTTCCTAAAGGCTGCCGGGATTTCTGTATAACACGTGGACTGGTGCGTCGCCAAGGTCCGTGACACATGTCAATCGCGACTACGTCATTATTTTCCCGAATAGCGACACCGCAGTTACACACCACTCGCCAGCAAGGCCAGAGACGCGCGTGAACCTACAAAAAAGTTTCTGGTTTAGAACCTGTCCACCCTCTTACATAATAAGTTTAAAAATCAAACTTTGTTTGATGTGATTCTGTCAGTGGAAAAAATTCTCTCAGGTCAACCACTCAAATAACAGCTATTGAGAAGTGCTTTCTCGCGTGGCATACTTTAAGGGCGGTGCCTTCTAATACAGAGGTACGCTTGCACAGTTTATGAATATGCGAGAAAAGCAGATCTTAGCAACGGCTAATGAGATTGTGGGTAACCGCGTATTTTTCAGAGATAATCAAGCAACCACAATACCAAGATCTGCTTTTTCCGCATAGTAATAAACCGCGCAAAAATACCTTTGTATTAGTAGGTACCGCCCTTAAGAAACCTGAATTTCTTGGGCCATCCCGTGATGTGCAGTAACAAATAGACTGCGAGTAGTCTCTAATTTTGGCGATAGCGATTGTGGGGCGGGCGAAATACACACGCGCGCGCGAAAGTTCGAGGAGACGCGACGCGAAGGGAGCGCCGTAAATTAGAGACTACTCGCAGTCTAAGTAACGAAAGGCGTCACCCTCCTTAAGGACGGTTCCTCCTATTGTTACTGTGCATACGTTCTGCGCATCTCTGGTCTGGTCCGAGATATTCGGGTTTCTTAAGGAATCTACCTACTAATACAACAGTATTTCTGCGCGGTTTATGACTATGTGGAAAAAGCAGATCTTAGCTTGGCGGTGTCAGAATCCAAAAAGAAAATTGGGGGTAACCGCGCATTTTTCAGAGATAATTGAGCTTAAATTGGAAAGAAAATGCCATACATTATCTGTATTTTAAAGCTTTTTAGAATGATGGTTGTTTAATTATCCCTGAAAAATGCGGGGCTACCCACATTTTTCTTTTTTAGATTCCAATAGGTCTTGCTAAGATCTGTCTTTTCCCCATAGTCATAACCTTTGCAAAAATACCTCAATATCAGGACCCACCATCCTTAATACTATGTACAAGAAAGTTCTAAATTGTCAGTCTGTGGACGAATTCTTTAGTATGGCATACCTCAAAGTTCCTTCTTAAACTCTTTGTCATTACATAATCGCCAGCGTTCCTTAAGATGTCATAATACCTGGAAAAGAAATAGCTTTTCATTATAATTCTTTTCGAAAAAATGATAACCTAGGAAGTGACCAAAACGCAAGGAAAGGAGAATAAATTCACTTCAGTGAAGCAGTACTAAAGAACAATGACTTTCACTTACTTTCCGTCAAACGTTCGGTAGTGAGGGTCCCCGGTTCCTTGGCATTTCTTCACCCCTCTGTTGGACGTTATAACCTAGAGAATGAAGGTCCCATCAGCGTATGAGAAGAACAAACGAATGTAGTGTAGAGAGTAGAGTTCCTTTATCTAGATTGGAGACACTTCCTTGTTCCTATACAGTAGAGTTCATTTCAGAGTGCGACCGCAGTTAAAACGATATATTGGAGCACACCATTTGCACCAGTACGTCGAACGTGGCGAGCAAATTTTCACCAAGGAAGTCTATGTTCTGATTACAAAGTTATTTGATATTCGAAAAGCTTGTTTCGACCATGTTCATTTGGCAATCGTTTTTCACATGTTTCCGACGATAAATATGAAATGGCTTCATTAGAATTTTAACCTACGATTGAGGTAACTCATACAAAGTTCGTCATTTCAAAATATTAATTTTACACAACCGATCTACCGTTAAAGCTAAAGTTGTGTGTGAGAAGTTCAAATATCTTGGGATCCTTATCGTGAAAAGAGAGCCTCTAAAATCCACGATGGGTCCTCTTGGACCCTCACAAGCAGGGGATACAATAGGATCACGTGTTTCAGACCCAGGGCTCTAAGTACCCTAAAAGAATTAGGTCCGTCACGTTTTTAGAGCTGTCTTCAGCTTTCATTGTTCGCAGTCCAGTGTCGCTTCACTGTCAGTTTGAAAACAACAGCAAAAACACGCTTGCCATAATGCTTGACTGAAATTACTATTGTATATAAATACAGCCGTGCAAGCCAAGAAATCAACGACTTTATTGAGAAATAAATACACTTTATTTCAGTAGGGTGAATAATTACAGTCAAACTGTAGTCTCCCTTATGGCCCTACGTCCAGGTCGAATTGGAATTTGGAAATGCTGGTTTTTAAGAAATTAAAAAGATAAGTCTTACAGGAGGCAGCAAAGATCTATTCAGCTATTATGGCATTTAAAACTCGTTTTTAAGCAACTAATGGTGGAAATTGTGGTCCAAAAGCGTAAAACGCGCTCAAAGCGCACGTTTTTGCTCAACTGTAGTCTCTGCTCATGAGACATGCGTACTATGTCTGTGCGCATTCCAGAACGCGAGGTATACACAGAAGTTAGCATCACTAAGTAAGCAAGTAAGTAAACAAACAAACAAACAAACACAGTCACGATTATTTACCCTGATGGATGGAAGCCTATACCCCTTCCAGAATCCACAAAATCCAGGTGTAGATCTTATAGGCCGGAACCAGACACGGATATTTCGTCTTTTGAGTTTCCTGAAATCTCGTACAGGTTTGATATAAAATCCATAGTTCCGTCTGTTTCTTTCTGTCAGGCGCATGCTACATTTGTCAGTCACAAATCGATCATGTTGCTCCAGGTTAATCACCACTGCACTGTTTCTGCGCACATGAGATCTGATTGGTATAAAGCTGCGGAGCCTGATAAGTTTCCAGCTTGAACTGTCAGTCATGGTGAGGGACTTGGGATGAACCTGAGCGGAGAATATAATAAATGAAGGAAAGATAAATAAAGGAAGTAAAACTATGCTTTATTGGATCTGCGTCACGACTGCGGATCTTGGAAAAACAACAAAAAAGACCCTTCAATGCCATTTCAAATTTCTCGTTTCAATTTTAACAACCTTTTCCTTATACTACCACCTCTTTAGTATATTCTTATGTAGTTAACTTTCATTTTTGAGCTATTTTGTCTACAAAATAGCCTCATAGTCGGCATGCAGCCTCAAGTTTGTGGGAAGGTTGGTTCTTTGGTTGGTTGGTTTTTGGGTGGACCATGGTCGGCATTCCCGATGAATGTCGAATTTTACCGAAAGGCTAGTTGTCGGGGCCGGAACAAAAATGCAGATGAAAACGCATGGAAAATTCCGCTACTAAAGCGACACGACGAAAGTGTCCGGATTTTATATGTTTGACGTTGGGTATTTATATATCAAAGAGAAATGGCTGGCTTCCTTGTGGTAGACTTCCTTAGAAAACGAATCGTCAGCACAAACCTGGTTTAAACATGAGTGGAAGCGAGTTCTAGTAAATAATTCGTGGGTTATCTGATATTTATGATGTTCGGTCTAGGAAATATTTGTCAGCTTCGTTTGTTTTGGTAGATAAGAATTGGAACAAATCCTTTGTACGCATGCGCATAACTTACGTTTGGAGTTATATGGTTCAACTTTAGAGTGTGAGAAATAACGTGACTTCTGTGCAGGGATGTCTCATCTTAAATGATGGTAAATAGATGGCAATTAGTTTGAAGGTATAAAAAGGGCAGAATCGTGAATTTCGAACTAAAACGAATTATTGTTCGCACCATTTGGTAGGTTTTAAAATTAATGCCCATGCCACTCGATTACTAGGTCCGTCAAATGCACAAGGTCGGCAAGGAAAAAGATTGTATGGGTGGCATAAACGTTGCTCTTACGTGCGACTAGCTAAGCGCAAAGCCAGAGGCGACTTCCCAGAGAAATGGGTTTCTGGTTAGGCTGCGTGGCGGTAGCGGGATTGGTTTGTACAAAGTTTGAGCGGAAAGATCAGCACGACAATCAAATCAAATCAAAACAATTATCACCGCCAATACGAAGACAAAAACGCAATAGCTCCACGCAAGATTCGTTTCACAGTTTTACAGACAAAAAAAATCGGTTATCATTTTCCAGATTAAAAAAAAACGCATAAATTTACTCATTACCCGCTTCCTTTTAAGTTTCTCCCTTTGTTACACAACTCTAGCTGCCACGAAAGCCAATAAAAAGCGCCGAAAACGAACTTTTGACAGTCTCGTGAAAGTCTCGTGACTCGCCATTGAACTTTGTCTCATCACTTGTTTGTACGTGACAAAACACCACTTGTTTACACTAAACAGTAACCTGATCTCACGCTCAATCAACATAACACGTTCTTTACACATGAAACGACCCACACCAAACATTATCACATGACTGCCCGGCCGTGCGATAAAATCCCCCCCACCCCCACCCCCGGAGCTATTAAAGCAAAATTTGGCCTTGACTTGATCACGTGTACTCCATGTGATAAAATTCACGTTGTTTACCACACAGGCGAACCACTCCATTATTCTCGAATTCGCTCATTTAAAATTCCAACGATTACCACCTCTCTACATAAAAAAAACATCCCTTAATTTTATTTTCACCCAATTTTGCATCTTACTTTCACATCAAAACGCTCATGAAAACAAAATTTATTCGCTGAACACAACCACTGATTTTTGCGTGGCTTCAGCGAAGCTGAGACCACTACCGTGTGGCACCAATATTTTTGCGGGAGTTTAATTTTGCGAATGGCGATTTTTTTGTGTGTTTTGCGGGACTAATTTTTGCGATTGGGGAAACTGTTTATTCTTCCTTGGAATTAATTTTTGCGATTTTCTGGAAGCCGCCTTCTATTAGGAATTATAACATTCTCGTTTTTTGAGTATAAACAATCGAATGCAGGTGAACAACATGCAGATGTATAACACGTTAAATCAGTTAATCAATGGAGTACCTTCCGACGATCTTTTTCTTTAAAGCTTTTAACAGCTTAATACTTGTAATGTACCGACTGCAATTTCATCATTTTATTTCTGAATGTTTTGCTTCTAATTTCGTTTTATTTTTGAACGAAAGAGACGGCTTAAATAAATGGGCACCAACATAATATTACATCACATGTAAAAGGCGATGTTTGTATACAAATTTCGACAGTGGGAACTTTTGCAGCGGATCGTGAAAAAACCACGAAAATCCCAAAAATTTGAATCCGGAAAAAAATAGTGCCACATGGTATGTCAGCACGTGCGACGTTTCTGGCTTTTTTGACAGTTTGCTGCGTGACTAGTCACGCAAGAGTTGCACAAGTCACACAATGGCATGATCTTTTCTAACAAGGCACGCTTATTACTCGTGTGTTCCAAAATGTAAGTCCGTGTGAAATAATGTGGAAAATAAAGCAGAGCTTATATATATATTTGTCTGGATACGGGAGTTGCCACGTTCGTCAAGCATGATGTCACGCAAGAAGAAGACGTACGTGACTTTCAAGATCGGCTATTCTCTTCTGGTTCAAACATTACTAAATTAATTTTTGTGACAAGTTACGCTTCCTACTAGATCTAAAATATTTGTCCATGGAAAAATAATCTTTATAATTGAAAGCCACAAAATTAAATTTCAATCCATTGAGCTTCCGAGAAACATCTGAGAATGAGCTTCAGAAAGGACTGTTTTGAATTATTTTGTTTGTCCCATATTCACACTGTTGTCAGATATTTTACAGATTTTATCTCACTTTCTTCTTGTTTTGTCGTAAGTTGAAGCCACACTTGTACGCATTAGCGTACCACCTATTGATCAATGACGTATTCGAATTCGAAACCACTAACACAAACTCATACATTGATCTTTGATCACCCTCATTCTGTAAAAAGCCCTGGGAACGAGGTTGCACAATCTCGGACACAGCTCCACTTATAAGGTAAACTCTGTCTAAAAACCAATACTTTTCGAATGCTCAACGCTACTCAAATAAACAACATCCCAATAGTGTACCTTGGTACACGCACGTTCATTCAACAACCGTTTCTGTACTAACCTGCGATCAGGCGTTATTTTTCTCGCGGCGGTGTAGTCAACGAAAAAATGAACGCTTTCCTTTTTTTTTCGCCCTCCCTCCGCCGCGAAAAAAAAGAAAGCCTGATCGCAGGTTATTTCTGTACCTCTTCTTGACAGCTACAAAATAGCTCACGCACGCTATGCGTGCCTATGTTTATGCGTTAGCTACTATTACCCAGCAAGGGCTGCAGTGAAAAAATAAAAATTTGTACCTAAAAAGTCAACAACTGAACAATAAGGTGATTACAACGTAAACGTTGCTGTAAGAGATTTTAGGGCTATTTTGCAAACCTAGCAAGTTCCTAAGGTAAAAAACTAGTTATCATCATGGTATCGAAAAGCTTAAAGTTACCTGGATGCCTGCGAAGAAGTCTTTACTTCTCTGGTACATAGTCCAGTCCTTTCCATTTGTGTATCGGGTCGTTACTCGACACGCGACCTGAAATGGTTCAAAAGACAAGATAATTACAAAAACACCAGTCAGTCGGTCTGTGAATCAGCCAGTCCATCAGTCAGTCATGTAGTCATTCAGTAGATTAGTCAGTCACTCAGCCAGCCAACCCGTTGTCAGTCAGTCAGTCAGTCAGTCAGTCAGTCAGTCAGTCAGTCAGTATGTCAGTTAGTACGTCAGTCAGTAAGTCAGTCGGTAAGTCAGTCAATCAGTCGGTTAGTGAGTCAGAGAGTCAGTGAGTCAGTCAATCGATCAGCATGAAAATATCCCTTTCATTAAATCTACACACCGTTGTTCCAGCCTTGAATCCGTAAGTGTTCTCCATAAGCTCAGCCTGTGTTCCCCGCACAGTCTGTATTTTAGTCATTCTTCTGTTCACAATCCACTGAACGCGCGCTACAGTTGCGCTCTTCTTCCGTCCCCTAATGCTAAAGTAGCAGCGAAGAGCGATTTTGGAACAGCCGCGACCCCGTTTAACTACGGGACGGATCACCGGACGGGAAATCTCTGGATAATCTGGCGCAGAGAGAAAATAAATAACAAGGCTGCGACAAAATTCCTGGGTACATTCCCTGTTATTTAGTTTCACTTAATTTCATTCAAGATGTGCACCAATTTAAGTTAACTGTTACCAAATTTACCACATACGTTGTGAAGCTGATCTCGCGTCTTGGTCTTCCATTCGCATAGAAAGGATGAAAAGTGTTGAACGTTTTCTCCGAGCCTGAATAATATCTTGGAAAATGGGAATTGTTTCTCGTCTACAGTTGTGATTACACTACACATCACTTTGCCGTCGTGCTGTCTTCAAAACCTGCGTTTAAGCCGTTTAGGTGAACCTGGCATTTAAACTTCAGTTCGCTTTAGTTTATCGTTCTTGAAAAAGTTGTTCTCCGTCAACTGAGAATGCTTATCATAAGTCGGTAAAATATGATCGTCCAGGTGAGCATAGTCCTTAGAAGGACTGTTCAATGTCATCACAAACAGTCCTTCTCAGGACTACGCTCACACGGACGATCATAATTTGCCCACTTATGATGTGACTCCTGGGTTCAAACCATTTACAGTTTGAGAATACTTGTGTTCGTCAGTTCGTTTTCAAATGTACACCCTAACAGACGGGTCCTAACGGGGAGAGGGGGGGCGTGAAACTGTTCTAAAAGTATGGTTTAGTACTGCTGCGCTCGTACAAGAAAGGCTTAACTCTGTTTTTGATAGGAACAAACCATAATCATTATTTTAAAAGAGCTTTTCGAAGGCACAAAGAAAAAGATAGGCCAGCATTTACAAATTGCAATCAATTGCCACCGTAGCTAAAAGAAAGTTAGTTTTTGTGTACTAGCATTTTAAACAAAACTGGACCATTATTTTTTAACTTCGCATTGAAGAAAAGGTGTCTTTTGACCTTGAAAAGTGACAGTTTATTTAACTTTAAGCAAGCATTTACGGATATGGTTACCTAGGGGTGTGTTTCATACTTACCTGCGCGACAGCCATACACTTCCACCCGCATAGAAATATGACCGTGCCAAGAGCGCGGGTTAAATCGTATGTAGCGTCCATTAACAGGCGGGTCGATGGGCTGTTCTACTAACGACCAGCGGTCAAAGTTACCACGGAACAACTGAAATGCACAACAGAAACCTCTTAATGCTGCGGCCGACATGTACATACACGGCAAACACCGGATAAACTATCACGCTAAGGGATTCACAATGTGAAAAACCTTAACGGATTATTTCATGTATATGTTTTAGATTAAAATGAATTTCAGGTCAAAATGATATCAAACTAGTTTGATTTGTATTTTCTTTTGTTTCAGTTTGATGGTTATGACTATAAAACAAATGACATACAAATCAAACTAGTTTGAAATCATTTTTTGACCTTAAATTTATTTTAACCTACAACATATACGTAAATCTGATAACTTTTCAGGCAATATCTTATTAAGTTTTCAACTTCTTTTACCTAATACATTATTTTGCACGCGCGGTTTAATAAATGGACACTTGGCACAACAGTACAAGAGCACAACAGAATTAGCAGCCTTATCGAGTCAGCAAAAAACAAGATTTAAAAAATCCAAAAAATAATATACTAACGCCTAGGTTTGAGCAGCATGTCTCACGTTAACATACCATACAACTTCTGTAAGGTTCTGATATTCAGAAGCATTTATTCAACTTCCACTGAACCGATTGGTTTCAAATTTAGCAGGATCACTAATTTTGTGGTGCTTTTCCGAACGACAGATATAATTTTAATCAATCAATTGATTTTAAGGGGGATTACAGCAAGATGCTACGTTTTCCCAATGATTTAGCCGTTATCTTAATTATCTCCTTAAGGAAAAATGCCATCATAGGTTTGCAGTGAGAGCTTCCTTGAATCTGTAAGAACTTTTAGCGATTTTAAAACGGAAAGAAAAGAAGGAAAAAAGGTGGGAGTATTGAAGAATTTTTGGAAAACTGAAAAATATTAAGAATTAATTGTGAGTTAAAATTAAAATTAATAGATGGACACCAAAACAGTCCGCAAACAACCCCGTGTGCTCTCGCGTGAGGGTGGACGATCTGGTGTTGTGTACACAAAATATAATCCCTCGTTTTATTTCTTTCTTAAATCATATCCTGTTTCCTATAAAACTGACTCTAACTACCCACTAGCAATTTGTTCCTAGTTTACTGTTTGTTTCGTTGGCGGCTGAAAGCAAACGAAAATAAAACAGTTGAAGTTAAGATCGTCTCATTACAGACCTTTATCCTTCCTCCTTCCTTGACAGGCAGGAACGTTCGTCCATTCTGACTGTAATACAGGTAGTAGCTCCTGACAAACTGATTCGCGTCATACCTCCCCTGAGTGGTGACTTTTGTAATCCTTGTGGCCCCCCTGAGGTCGATCTGTAACCACTGGTTGCGGTCGTTACGTCTTGCGCACCACGCACCCACGAGGCGGCCTACGCGTCTGTCACGTGACAAAAGTCATTTTTAAACGCTGTGCTCCCAGATTTTTTAGTTGGTTAAAAATGTTTACAAAGAAAAATAATTAACACTATTAACGTGAGGATAAGAGATTTTTACAATTTAGTATCTGGACATTTCAGCTTATTTATTTAGTTAAATTGTGGCGACATTTTAATGGTCCAAACCCCTAGCAACTATCGTTAAAGAAAAAAGAACAATTAACTATTTAGATATTTTAAACGCCAACTCAGTAAAGGGTGCAACTGGCCAAACGGCCCGTTTTCACACGAAGACAGGCGCAACCACAAATAAACAAAATCATTAGTGATCATAGAAACACTAAGAAAAGCAAGCGCAGCCACAAGGATCAAAACATTTTTAGCCCTGCTCGCCTTTGTTATTGCGTTTTAAAACGGTTTGTTTGGAGTCCTGTGCTTGCCACCGGGGTAAAAAAAATCTAAATTATGGCTGCTCTGTTGACTTACTTGGAGTTGAGTCGAGCCCGTGATGGATTGTGGTTCCTGTCCCACTGTGACGAAGCTCTGATAGCGCTGTTTGAAATGCGGCCATTTTGCATTCCAAGCGGCTGGAAGCACATACGGAACATGGCTAACAGAATGAGATAACAAACAAAGAAATTGGAAAGAAAGATTGGAAAGATTACAAAACCTGACAGCGTATTCATTTCCAGTACAGTCATATTGCTGCGTTTTGAACTTTCGACAGTTTCTAATACAGTGTTCTTAGTTACTGCTTACCGCTGTTACATCCATACAGTTCCACTCTCACCGAAATATGGCCATGCCATTGTTTTGGATAAAGACGGACATAACGGCCTTGGAAACTGGGGTAGAGGCGGTTATACACAACAGTGTTTCTATCACTGTTACCAGGGAACATCTAATAGAACAACAACAACAACAACATCAGAAAAGATACCGACAAATAAACAAACAACACTTTCACTAAGAAAATGTCTATGAGTAGTATAATGGGGAACGAATTAGCAGTTGATTGCCGGGGGATCTCAGTAACGTAGAGTGATGTCATAGGCTATGGTGTTGTGGACATGAATAGAATCCGGTGGAAACTCACTAGTGAGGGGTGCGGGGGTGCGGTATATTAACGCTGATTGACGTTATAAGCTATTGCCCTTCTTCATCACCAATATCATCACCACAATTTAATAGGCGTTGAGTTCACGCCAGATGTACGTCGGGCGTCAAGTTACCTACTAACCGGGGCAACGGTACGTTAGTGCTTTTGTAAACTGGGTGCAATTGTTATGTAACAAGCCACTGGTGAGGGTTTGAACATATGGCTAACAATCTTATTTCCTCAATAAATGAAAATAAGCAACGATAACATCCGGAAGTGATGTTTCTATTTTAACGCGTTTTGACGTCATCACCAACTCAAAGGCAAGCCACCAACGTCAAAAACAAGCATTTTCCTTTCCGTGGTGAGGAGTAAAATTGTGTCAATAAAGAAAATGCAAGACTCCCGGTTGCGGACTGACGATCACGCTGATAAGGGTCCCTATTCTGCTACAGAAAAACAAAATGCAAACGGCGAGAAGTTCCCACCTGAACCTTTCTCTTGATGCTGTAAAACTTAAACTTGTTGCCATAGAAACTGTAGCTCATCTCGTATTTCTTCACCCACTGATTGGCATCGTAACGACCTTGTGTTGCCACGGCAACCACCTTGGACACTTGACCTAGGCTTATTTGCAGCCATTGGAACACGTTGTTATATCGTGAAGACCAGGCACCAGTGCCTCCGCGGTTGAGCTGATTCAGTCGTGCTCTCCAGGGGCCGTGTCGAGCGTCCCACATGGACGATGCCTTCATGGAGTGTTTAGGGATGCGACCATCTTCAAGACCGAGCGGAGCACCGCATGTACCTGTAAAAGTGGGTTAATGTAGAACGATCAACCAAGAATGAAAGTTGACGAGGTTTGATGAGGTTCAATGAGTTCAAACTCAATAAGAGAGGGATGGTGAGAGCGTATGGAATTTAAGAGTTTGAGCGTGGGTTTTAGCGGGTTTTGCCACTGCAGGTACGTCTTCACAAGTGATCACGCAGCAGGCGCGCTACAAAGTTACACGCAGAAAAAGCAAACTCGCATTCACCTCATATAAAGGGATATGTGGCCTGGAAGTGTCCCGGAGACAAATGCAGGAAGCGGTATAGTCAAAATTTCAATATGTACATACACACAAATGAAGCGGGATCAGGGACATATCGCAGTGACAATTCCCTTTCGTGTGTGCGCTGTACTTTTATTCGCCTTAACATATCAAAGAAAAAAATCCTTTAAACGAAATAGGTTAAACGTACGGAAAATTTTCCTAAAAAGTGAGTTTAATTTGTTCATTTCATTGAGTTAAAATGGCAAATGTGCTTAATTAGACGTTTGAAGTGCACACTATTAAACTAGCACATACAACGTCTTATACGTATACAGCTGATGCTCCTGGTGGCCTAAATCTCAGTTTGACTCTCAACGTTTCCATAAATAAGGGAAGGCTTGTGGACACACTGACTAAAAAGAAAAACCAAAAATACCAACATTACCTAAGGCACAGCCAAACACCTCGACTCTCATGGAAATGTGACCTCTCCAGGACCAGGGGTGGATCCTAAGGAAGCGAGCCCGGATGGACGGGATGATGGAGTTGTACACTATAGTGCTCCTGTCACGGTTACCATGGAAATACTGAAAATAACATGTTATTGTTAAATCGTGGACAAAGAATAACATAAACGCACCAGTTCATTCCAGTCATGCCCATTCCTCCACTTCCCTAGCTGGCCATCTGGGACTAGACAGGATCTATGTCACAATACTGCTTTGCTCAGACGCAAAATGCTCGTCGAATGCCAAGACAAAGAAATCTAATTTACGAACAATCTACAATGTGTTTTCAACGTTTTTCCCAGACACTTGAAAGGAATTTGAACAAACGCAATGCGGCTTAGTTTTGCCATCCGTCAAATCCACAATTCTTGGAACAGAACGGCGTGAATAATTATACTTATTAAGTTAAATTTCTGTCGGCCTGAAGTTCTTTTGCAGTGCTCTGATCAAGTTATGTGCCAGCGGAAGACTATTTGAAAAATGAATGAACAGCTGATTGAGAGCCTCACGCAAAGGGGTCGAGAAAAAGAGGCTCTTAATCTTGTTTTAACTTATTTTGGTAGGGAAAATATGTCTTTTAGGGTGCGAAATAAGTTTAGCGAACATTTTCTGAAAGCCAATAGCAACTCAAAATTTGCGAAGATAAGATTCCGTCCCCTAAAATTTCGTGCAGCTTACATTTTATCCCAACAGACCAGCCTGTGTTAGCTTACACAACTGAGTAAACAGAAAAGGACATTTTAAGTATCCTGCCTAAGTTTTCCCGTTGGGTTCTCCTCAGAACAGTCCCACCAAACTAACCGCCCTAATGTGTGTCTCGCTATAGGAAATAAAACTATGATTTGTCACCTCATTCCTCACCTTATCTCTGGAGTTTTGCCTGTATCTAGCAAAGTGAACTCCGTCCACACTGAATGACAAGTAGTATGTAGTCACCCACTGGCTGAGTAAAGCTCTGCCTTGCGTGCCAAGTCGAATTATTTTGGAAATTCGGCCAAGGTCGATTTGCAGCCACTGGTAACGATTGTTGTGCCTTGAAAAAAAAAACAAGAAACTATGAATGTATGTGCCGATAGCATACGTTAACGGTAAGTTAATGAAATCAAAGGTGGATGGTCGTACTGATTGTTTTCCGAGTAAACAAAGCCAAGCTAAAGGTGACTTGGTTACACGTGTTTCGCGCGCTTAGCACCAGATCTATGTTTTCCCACGCTTGGCACCGTTTGCAAGCCTTCCTACGCTTCGCACTAGTTACCAGTCTTCCCGAGCTTGCCACCCGTTATGTCTTTTTCCCGCGCTTGGTAGAGATTTAGCGAAGCTGACACAGGTTACACGTTTTTGCGCGCTTTTAAGGAAAACGGCTTTCGTTATCATTGTAACACTACCAGATATTGTTAACAGTTTATCGCTTCCCCTTACCTGGCTGACCATGAGCTAATGTATCTCCCCATGCGCCGTGCGTTGAGCCTAGCCAAGTAAGGAGCGTGGTATTTATCCCACATAGATGATGCAGTGATGGCGGAATTTTTAATGGCACCATTTATCATGCCAAGAGCTCGATTGCACATGTGACCTGTAACAAATTACAACCAGTATGAAAACAAGAAATGTCTACACCAAATATGATACTGAATAAGCATCTTCAGAAATGTCACGCAAAAATTTGTGGCTACCCTCAACCAAAAGCATTTTCTTTTCCTTTTTTCAGTCAGAAAGAATTTTATTATGCTAAAGAAAAAGACCCTTCTTGATTTATGCAATTTATGAACCTTTGAAATGAATTTAATGACATAACTTGTGTACTCGCTTTTAATTAAAGCAGGAATAACGCTGTTGGCGGTAATGTTGCATATACCAAGGGGCATTTACTTTTCATTTCCCGTTGATGTTCTCTTTTTGACATCACTTTACTGTAAAACTTAAGAAAATCTTTCCACTCCTTGACCGTCGTTCAGTTTGGCCGATCAATGTCAATTTGGAAGGTAATGTTATTCATTTGTTGCCACCGTTACCTCTACTGCAGCCATACAGCTCAACCCTCATTGAAATGTGACCGTGCCAGGACCTGGGGTAGAGTCTTATGAACCGGGCGCGGACTGGTGACCGGAAACGATTTGTAACTATCAGTTGTCTCTCGGAGTTTCCTTGGAATACCTGTATAAAGAGAAATGAGATTGGCCATGAAGCAGACGGATAACGAGGGAAAAGCCCCGTTCAAACTACCGCTGCTTCTACCGGTGCCAACCCCTACTTTAAAACAAAGTAAAACGGTGATGAACACGGAGACTTTCGAGAATGGCTTCAAAAGTGAGGACCTAAAAAGTGAATCGTCTTCAAGGATTACAATGGAATCACATTCTTTCAGTGCTAGGGAGCTAAGTAAACTAAAAAAAAAATAATGCGTCCTTCGTATTTTCAGTTATGTCCTCAGTTTTGCCGTCATTTTAAAAACAGAAAAGTAAAAGCAATGGTACTGAGTTCTTGTGCTTTTCATATCGATCGGTTATCAAATCCTTCAGTGCGCATGCTCGCCAAAAATCATTACTGTACACATGCAGCCTTGCCAGCCATGTTGTTGTCCTCTACTCAGCTGATGTGGAACTTTATAAATTCATTCTAGTGGTCAAAATCTCAGTCCCAAAGTGAAAAAGCTGCTCAAAAAGCAAATTTTTGCGTAACTGTAACCTTTTAAATCACACAACTATGCGAACGCATAAAAACTGAGAATTTCTGCAGCCAACACTAACACCGTTAATCATTTTAGTGTGGACGGTGGGCGAAAACGTATGATGCACGTTCAATCCTAAACGCTATTTGTTCTTTTCTCGTCTCTTCAATGGAATGTCACGGCTCTAAACAATAAGATTAAAATGTTGTTGACGGCCAGCAAAGTCTATCTTTCTAGCTAACAACTTGATGTAGCTTAGAGGATTTCCATTTGATATAAGGTTTTATTTCACATGATTGCCATTTAAGTGGCGTGAAGAAGCTAAAAATTAAGCAAATGATTGATAGACCATACCCTTGTTCTTCCTCCCTCCTTATAGAACCGGAAGTGGAATCCGTTCATGCCGTAACCAATCGTGTAGCTTTTCACCCACTGGTTTGCGTCATATCTTCCTTGAGTTGCGCATTTTATGACGATTGCTCGGTTACCAAGGTCAATCTGGAACCACTGGCGCCTGTTGTTATATCGAGCAATCCACGAGCCGAACCTCGAACCACTACGCATAGCATTCAGCCTGCCTTGATAGGCTGCATAATGGACATTATAGATCGATGAAGCGGTGAAAGCTACGTCAGGTAAGCGACCGTCTTCTGTGCCGAGAGGGATATCACAGCGCTCTAGAATAAAGTGCAAAGACATTAGGCATCATCTTATTTTCATTTTGTTAAATAAGAGAGATCTTCCACAAATGAAGTCAAAAAAATGTAAGGAAAAAAGAGGATGGTATTTACTGCAGGTTGAAAACCAAAAACTGCAGAAAACTGTTGGCCAAACCTCAAGCTGGTTTAAATCATAGCCAATTTGTCTATGTTACCTTTTTGAGGTTTGACCGTGCACAAACCACAAAATAGATTTTCAACTGTATAGGAACAACTTCCCAACAGAATCGTTTCTGTTAAGTTATCAGTTATGGTTTGATGAGGCTGACATTAAAACATGAAACTTGAAATATCCACACAGAGTGCTTATTCGAGGCACTACAAGCTGTAACTTCTTCCGTTATTGTAGAAAATGTGGTGACGACGTGATGAATGTCCCTTCTCGACCTGCCTTACCTGGAGTGCATCCGTGTAGCTCTACCCTCATGCATATGTGTCTGTACCAGCCTCGTGGGTGAATACGCACACAGCGAGTCACTATTGGCGGAGTGAAGGACCGTGTAACAACTGAGGCCCCGTCATAGTTTCCGACGAAGTACTAATAAAAAGAAAAAGAACTGGTATTAAAATAGCTCTATTAAATACATATTTACATATGTATTTATAGGGTAGTTTGATTAATTTTGTAACCGATATAGGAGATTTGCAAACAACCTCCTTCCCTGCCAACCCAATCCGTAACAAATCGGCAAGAGACTACGCAGAACATTACTAAAGCTCAACGATAACAACCGGGCCATTTTCCCAAAAGTTTGGTTGCAAAAAGTAACCAGGAATATTGCCACTACACCTCGATGAGGGTCTCAACAAGGAAGCAGCTTTGATGGTTAACGGTTAAAATAGAGTTCTTCGACTAGTCGAAAGCATCGAAAGCGATATCAACCATTTTCTGTACCATCAAAAATTTGGTTTTCATCACAGTGAACTGAAAGCTTGCTACACCCGAATTTAGGTTAAGAAGAAGTTGACGACTATCGCACAATTTTTCGCACTTGTTAACCATCAGACATTGTTTGAGAGCCAGAGGACCTGTTAACCTAAAATCGTAGATTGACTGGACCATTTCACGACTTAAAATAACTGCTTCCTTTAACTATTGACCGTAAAAATGACCTCTTTTTGACGGTTGACGGTTAATTTTAAGCCGTTTGACAGTCAATTAACCCAATGAGTCAACTTGGATGTGCAACTATTAACCTCAGGGTATTACCCCAAAGTATTTCTAGGTTTTCCTAACAAATCCCTGTTATTTCCTGCTCAGTCTCCTCGTACATAGAATGTTATCCTACTTGACGTTAAGCGCCTTGTTTTCTATGAGCTCATATACGACTCGTTTTCGGAAAATGTTTGTTACAAACTTTACAGACTTTCCTTATACCTTCAGTCGATCTCTCTGTTTGTAAGGCACAAAGTGCACGCAGTCAACACTGTGTGAAATGGTGTAGCGCGTAACCCACTGCTTGACGAGTTTTCTTCCTTGAGTAGCTATCATTGTCAGCTTTATGACACGACGGAGATCAAACTGTATCCACTGATGATGATTATTGTGACGAGCTGCCCAGCCTCCCATGTAGCGACCAGTGCGCACGCGTTTTAGCCTTCCAAGGAATGGCGCGTGGTATTTGTCCCACATTGACGAGGCGGTAATCTGACTGTTTTTCAAGCGACCGCTTTGGATACCAAGTGGATAACTGCAGATTCTCATCAGCTCTGCAAAAGAGAACAAGTGGTTACTGGTAAAGGCAGCGAACTCACAGGTCACAGCTTATCATGTTTCAGAATGTAATTAATATAAAATGTTTCCCTTCCCCCGGCCTTATTATTGACAAAAAAACGGGGACCCGGGCTCCAGTATACCGCGATCTGCCCCTTAACTGCTCCAAAAAATGATTCTCTAAATGAAACCGCACCTTAAAGGGTTTGGATATCAGGTCAAACATTTTGGGTTATCCGCCCTCCTTCAAGTTACATTCGGGATCAAACAACTAAAATTGGTCACTTTTACGATGGCGTTATTTTAATACAACTACTAGAATCCTAGCTGAAATCTCACTGGGGTAACAAAATTTAAGTAAGAAAGGGAAAAGGAAGTCTCTAATAGATGCACTAAGATGAGCCATCGTTTCGTCTAAAAATACTCCGTGGCACAGTATCTCAATTGATGAACAGGTTAGACCTTCTTTTCGTGAAAGCATCATTTAATCTACCGTTGTTGTTGTCCTATTTAGTAACGTTAAAAATCAATCTATACCTTTCTGGCACCCGTAGAGTTCAGCTCGCATCGATATATGGCTTCTCCAGGCTTTGGGGTGAATACGAACATACTGGGCTCTGAATGGTCTGAGTAAAGTGTATGATACGATGGAATGTCTGTCCGAGTTACCACGGAACATCTAAGAAAGTCAAAGGGGGGAACAGTTAAGACACAGGAGAACAAGCTGCTTCTAACAAATTTAAGTGCAAAGGAAATGTTTTGTTAGTATTGCACTTTGACGAAATTTCAGGTGAGGAGGTATCAAATAAAGCGTTTAACGCAAACTCGGCAATTTTTGCCGTTAATTCTTTAAAATTTCCGAGGGATTCACCGAAGCCACAGCTGGATGGCGTCGAGTTAGGCCCTGCATTTTTGGCAGTTTGCCTCGTGTACTTCGCGTGCATGAAAAATAAAAGCTTCCCTCTTTCCCCAGACAGAATACGCGCAATTTACTTGTAATCGAGGCGCGTGTAAAAGTACGAGTCAATTTTAGGCACGCATGACTATTATACATCTTTCAGGTTGTCCTCTGATTAGAATTTACAAACTGTGGTGACTTCTTGACTTGCCAACATTGCGTCCGCAATGATTGGCAATAGTCATTACATTAATTTTGGTTTCATGTCACTTCATTGACAAACCGCTGTTTTTAACATCAAAACTTCATTCACGTACCCTTATCTTTCTCCTTTCTCTATAAGCTTTAAAGCTCGTTCCATCTCCATACGACAACACATATCGAGTCACCCACTGATGTGCATCTCGCCTTCCTTGTGTCGCGATTCCCGTAACACGCGCGATGTTGCCGAGGTGTATTTGGAGCCATTGTCGCGCGTTATTCACGCGCGCACTCCACGAGCGAATCGAGTTGATTCGTCCAAGCCACGGTGTTAAGTAATGGTTGTAATACGTTGAGGCGCTGAGAGCTCCGTCGACAATTCGTTTGTCCTCCAAGCCAAGTGGAAGAGAACAACGTCCTGGAAATTTAAAACAAGAGACTTTGTTAGCATAACAGTTCCGACGGTTTGGTGTAATACCCCAGTCATAATTCTTTGTAATGCTACATAAGTCCATCATTCTGATAACAAAACAAATGAGAAGTAATAATAAAATAAAACAAATGATATGCCATAAAAAGCACTCTCAGGAACTAAAACTGTGACATTCCAGTAAGACGTTCCCAGTAATAAAAACCCCAGCAAGTAAACAGATAAGAGAGTCTGTAACTCACCCCGTAGAAAGATCGCTCAGTGTGTAACACTAAATTTAATACGGAAAAGCGCTGTGTAAATTTTTCAACAATTACCTTGACGCACTAGGAGAAACTCGAAACAGTTAGAGAATGCAAAATCCTTGTTTTACTTGCAAAAGGGGTCTGGCAAGTGTGGTCTTTAGTTTGGAGTCATTCCTGCGTTAGTTTTAAGAAGGAGATGTCCGTCGGTATACAGAGTTTTGTTGGGTGCGTTGGATATGACGTAATAAAGAAAGGAGAGCTGGTTATAAATCACCTCAGGTCCAACAAGCGGGAGTGGAATTATTATTTTATTACAGTCTCAGCTTCGTTAATCCTTGCTTAATTTTTTGCCATATGTTTGGACAAAACGTTTACTTCACGTTTATAACTATTGAACGCCGGGACATGGCATTTGATTTCCATAGTAAGCAAAACGTCGCAGGTTTTCTGCTGATAATCTCTGCAAGGTGGACCAGAGAGCTAGAAATTCAAGATTGAGGATTTATTAAATCAAAGTTGCTGACAAACAGGAAAAAAAGAAGATGAAATATTTACCTGCTGGGCAGCCATAAACTTCCACTCGCATGGAGATCCATCGATGCCAGCCCTTTGGAAGGAATCGGATAAATCTAGCGCGAGCGACCGGGAATAGTCTTTGCTGTGCGATGCTGTTTCTGTCGCGATTCCCAGTGAAATACTGATAAAAAAAGAGGGAACGAGAAAGAGTTATATGCTGGAACAAAGTTGCACACAAGACGTTTATTGACGTTTTTGGAGTTTGCGGGCCAAAACACAGGTTTGTTGGTGGAATTCGTGATTAACAAACTTATCAATGGCAATTCTATTTTGCTATACTCTACGGCGACTTTGGGTAGTTCATGTTAGCCTAGGACATTTAACACCATTGAACATTGCAGAATTAAATATGTTAAACGCGTTTGGAGAACCTGTTGGACACCTTCGTTTAACATCTTAGAACAAATCCATACCCAACAGTGTTGAATCATGTTAAATCTTTTGGACCGAGGCATCAGAATAACTTTACAGAGTGCAACTAAGAAATCTGCTAAATCGAATACCACACGGTAGAGTCATTGTCTTCGCTGACAAAATCGTTTCTTTTGGGACTCTTCCGTAGCTGTCGCTATCCCCAAAATGTCCCCTTTAGTAGGAGGCAACAGTTCTCACTACAGGAACATTCCTGCTAACTAGACCTAGACGTACCCAAGGTCTGCCTTGCGACCAGTAAGTCGTAAAGTGTGCTCCGTCAAGACTGTATGACAACAGATACCGCGTCACCCACTGATTAGTATGATCGTTCCTTCCTTGAGTTGCAACACCCGTGACTTTCATTGGCCCTCTCATGTCAATCTGCAGCCATTGATAATGGTTGCTGATACTAACTGACCATGCCCCTATAGCTCTTCCTGCACGCTTCTGGTTGAGTCTTCCCAGGCGCGCACCGTGGTTTTTGTCCCACTCGGACGAGGCGCTGATCTGTTGGCTGCGTATTTTGCCACTTTCCATTCCCATTGGTCGATTGCACTGTGGACCTAAAGATTACAATGGGAAAGAAAATGACTTAATAATAATAATAATAATAATAATAATAATAATAACAATAACAAATAATTTATATAGCACTTATACGGGTTAGCTCTAGGCGCTTGACAGTGACTAATTAATTAAAAAAATCACTGAGATCATTAATTAGATAGGAATAGTTAATTAAAATAACAACAATGTAGTGAATGACCTAGCCAGGATAAAATACAGACTTAAAAAAATAAGTCTTAATCATAGGTTTACAAGAAGAAAGATTTGGACATAATCTTATGTTTAAAGGTAAATTGTTCCACAATTTTGGAACAGCAACAGCAAATGATCTTGACCCATACAATTAACGCGGTTTAAAAATCGGACCAGACGAGGAGCCATTGTAAGGTTCTTGTTGGAATGTGGTTGGAAACCAAGTCTTTAATGAATTTCACTTCAATTTAGGAAAGACGTTTCTCCGGCGTTACAATCCCTAGTAAGTTAATAGCGGAGCCTGCGGGCAAAGCCCGCCAGCGGAGCTCCATTGCTAAGCAAATTTGGTAACCTATCGATCCGAGAAATTTTGGTTGTGACGTAATAGTCACGTGACCGTCCGTACGTACGTACGTACGTCCGTCCGTCCGTCCGCACAGACTCTGCGGGAGGGGGAGGGGAGTCCCAAGACAACCCGACGGGGGGATAGAGAATGCCATCTTTTCTTGGCGGGAAATCGCGCAGTGCTTTTGGGCAACCGGCGTTTTTCTTGGCGGGAAATCGCATGACCATCGTCGCTTTTGAAAAAGAGGTTTCTTTCGAAAGGCTTAAGCTTCTTTAGCAAAACGATTGTACGAGAGTACTGAAGTACTTGACAAAAAAAAACATCTAATATCTATAAATGGAAAGAAAAAGTTCAAAAGAATACTGGTAGAAGGCGAAAAAGTTTAAGTTACAAAAGCTGCCTTCAAAGGACTTCATCGCTTTGTTTTCTTCACGGCGGAGACCTTGCCCTGTTCTGAAACATAACCGAGTAAGTGAAGTTTTTTAAACGGTCGTAAGGTACATGATTTTGAGTATCACGGTCAAAGACATTTCGTTTTGAAATGGGAATTTAATTTATGTCATTAGAAATGTGTCATTTACTTTTGACTTTAAAAAATTATTTGAAGACACGCTCAGATTTGTGACAGATGTAAGCTTATATTTTGCCATGCTCAGCCGATTTCACTCACGTGGACCGATCCACGATTTTGGAAGTGTAACGCGAATTGCATTTAAGTATAAACTTACGGCTTTTCGAATAAACTTTTTTCAAAAACGATTTCTCTGTCCATTATTTTGTGTTTGTTTTTTCATAACAGTAGGTCTAAGCACAGTCGCAAGACAACTAGCTGCACAAGCATCACTTCAGTGAGATTACGACAAATAATTACTTTCAATTTTGACTTTCGGGTACATCTCTTTGTGCAATTGTCGATTTTCTTGTCCTAGAAGTTTTCAATAGTAATAACTTTTTAAGCGAAGCAGTTGTCGGTTTAAAGCTATTTTATACCAAAAGCTTCCGAAAACAGTTTTGTGCGTTCCTCAAAGCGGGTAACTTTATATAGGCTTACTTCGCATCCGCAAAACTTATGCCGGCATAATTTAAAGCGAGTTTGGTGTTTGTTTTGAATCTCGATGGTCTCTACTGAGTTAGAGAACGAAATATAACAGTTATTTAAAAAACTATAAGCGAAGCAGTTGTCGCTTTAAACCTATTATATCCGAAAAGCTTCCAAAAACAATTCTGTGCATTTCTAAAAGCGCTCAAATTTCAAACAATTTGCAGCCGCAAAACTTATGCCATAGAGTTAAGAATGTTTGGTGTTTGTTTGTTTTCAATCTCGATGGTCTCAAGTTACAGAAAGAAATATAAGGGTTACTTAGGTAGCTATAAGCGAAGCAGTTTTGAGTTTAAAGCTATTTCATCCGGTAACTAATGAGTGTTCTTCAAAGCGCTCGAATTTTTTCTCGGCTGCTATAAAAGCCTACGCGACATTTCTTCGATAAGTTTATTACAAGTGCTTCGAAGCTCCAAAATCCTTTCTTTTGGATAATCCCAGTAAAATGCAGGTGAAATGCCTGTATAAATTTTTGACCAGACTAATAGTGGCAGTTCATGTTGTTTGTTAACATCCGAACGCGATGAAGATAACCCATTTAAATTTTGTTGTTGTAATTGAGCGCCGGTTGAAGTTCATTCAATGGAACAGCCAATAATCCAAGGAGATTTGACAAGCCTTGACAGTTAACTGACAGGATATGGAAACATTGCAAAAACCAAGTAAGACGGCTCGTGAGTAAAATATGTGTTCAGTTTGATGCCCGAAAAAAAATAAAGCTGTGCTCAGCCTCTAGAATGACTTTTCGAGCTTGGTTTTACAGAACAGATCCCCAAAGTATTGGAGGACAATTCGGAACACTTTTGGGCTTATTTTGAAACACTTTTCGGAAGCGAACGAGCCAAAAAAAGCCCCGAAATATATTTCAGACCGAAAAGTTTCGGACTATTTTTGAGAAACGAACACCAATTTATTCCTTAGCGGCTCCGCTTTTAGGCTTGGCTAAATCTATATATTACGTCCTCAAACGAACTATCTTCATCGGCAATAGTGTTTCGCACATGTTTCCACGTTTTCCTATAGAAATCTTAGAGACAAAATAGACACTGCATTGCACTCTATATGCAGGCCATAATGTCAAGATGTGACATGTATTTTATTCTTCTTCTTACAGGTTACTCATTGGTTCAATACTCGGCATTTCCTTATGCCGTGTGGGGTTACCATGGTGACTTGTTATCGCTGGTATATGAATTAAAAACATAACATTTACTGACCTATGATGCAACCATAGAACTCAACTCTCATGGACATCCACCCGCGATAGGCTCTGGGGTGTAAACGAACATATCGAGCGATGATTGGCTTGTTCAAGGTATGTGTTACCACAACGTAGCGGTCATAGTTGCCTCGGAATAACTACAGAAGAAAAGACATTGGAAAATTAGAAAATGTTAATATGATTCAAACAATGCAGGCAGTAGTTTGACTATTCTATCTACAACTCTTTAACGTGAGTGTATGCTCGGAAACGGATGGTTGCTGACAATATTTACGTACATACTGGCACTGTTCAAAAATTCATTATGTAGAATTCTACTTTACATAATCAATCGGCACGCAAATAGTAAACGGCAAAATGGTTGTCACCAGTTTTGTTCGCTTTTTTAGTACCTGAAGTGCCTAGAAAACTGCAGAGCATGTTGTCGACTCTTTGTTAAGATTTACGATAGTATTGTCGCCTTCTTCCATTATATTTTCTACCGGTTTCTTTTACTCGAACACTAAACCCACCCCTCCAGGGACACAAGTTTCGTCACTGCTCCTCGTTCTTTGTAACACTCGAGGCTGGAGCCATCTCGACTGTAGATCATTGTCTGGCTCCTGACCCAGCCACCCATAGGCCATGCCCCTAGAAACACAAGTTGCCTTGACTACTCCTCGTTCTTTGTAACACTCGCGGCTGGAGACATCTCGACTGTAGATAATTGTGTGGCTCCTGACCCAACCACCCCCTCCCCCCAGGAACACAAGTTACCTTGACCAGTCCTCCTTCTTTGTAATACTTGTAGTAAGGGCCATCTCGACTGTCCCCCCCCCCCCCCCAGGAACACAAGTTAACTTGACTACTCCTCGTTCTTTGTAATACTCGTAGTTAGAGCCATCTCGACTGTCCCCTTCCCCCCCCCCCCCCAGGAACACAAGTTACCTTGACTACTCCTCGTTCTTTGTAATAATTGTAGTTAGAGCCATCTCGACTGAAAGTGATTCTGTAGCTCTTGACCCACTGTTCCGCGTCATACCTGCCTTGAGTGGCGACCCCTGTTACACGAGTTGCCGCTTCAAACTTAACCTGTTAGGAGACAAGAAACCGGGCAGAGCTTCAATGATTAGTTTTAGATAGGTCAAGATCTGTGAAAAGATAGTCGAAATGAGGTGTCCATATCAATGGTTTGAGTTCAGAGGTATCGATAGGTCAAGTCGTTTCCGAGATGCAAGAAGTGTGTCACAAGTTTAAGGGACCTTGCTCTAAGACCCAGCACCAGCATTCTGGGGTACCAAGTACAGTCGAAGCTCTCGTAAGCGACCACCTCTGGAATTCAGAAAAGTGGTCGCAACTAGAGCTGGTCGCCTACGAGAATGGGCTCTTGTAAGCGACTGACCACGTAATAAAACAATAGAGGGTGGTCGCTTACGAGAGAATTTAGCAGAAAGCTTGGAATATTGTTTTGGTTACCGATAGTACTGTATTAACAATATTGAATAATTTTTTAATTGCCTATCACAAAAGAAGTTCGTGTATGCACAGGCCAACGAACCATTAGCGCTTATATTTTGTATTACTCTAAATTTGATCAAGAAGTGAATACTTTTATTTAAGTGTTGACTGAGTGGTCGCCTACGAGAACTTAAAAACAAACGAAAAGACCGGCTGGTGATTCACAAAAGTGGTCGCGGTCGCTTACGGGAGTGGTCGCTTACCAGAGCTTTCAATTACAGAGTATAAGTGACAATTCAAATGGGTTTCACAAAGGTGGTCGTAACTACAGCTGGTCGCTTACGAGTTTGGTCCCAAGGGGAGCTCCGACTGTAGGTTGGGTTTTATTCCATATTTTAGGTAATGTGTGCATTGAACAAAGTCCTAGTTAATCACTTGATTTGCTTGTTAGCACAAAACATGTTACCAGCTTTTCAATAGCACGCGAACAGCATTCACACTGCATTTGCTCTGCATGCAATTTCGACATTGCTTAAAAAACACAAACCTGTAACCACTGCCTGAGATTGTTCTTGCGCGCGCACCATGACCCGCCCAATCTAGCTACTCTTCTCTGGTGCAAGCGAGCATTCCATGGTCCACAGTAAAAACTGTGATACGACGAAGCTGTGATCAGCGGATTGGCAATACGGCGGTCTGCAACACCCAGCGGCATGTTACAACGATCTAAAGAGAAAGAGAATCGGATGGGGAAATATTCAGTTAAGTTTTAAGCCTTTTATTCTTTTTTACAAAAAAGGTTGAAAGTTGAACAGACCAGAAAATTATTGAAACGGCGCTCACTACAGTTCGACATACATACCTATATATATATATATATATATATATATATATATATATATATATATATATATATATATATATATATATAGGGCATTTTACATAGTCTCAATGCCCTTACAATACTTAAAGGAAAGTTTAAAAAAATCTCGAAAAAAGAAAAGAAAAATTTACAATACATAGAATAAATCCTAGAGAAACAAACTAAGAAAACCTAAAAAATTTTATATTTAGAAAACTATAAACTGTAACTATAAACTATTGTATATGTGGAAAACCATTAACCATTCACAAATTGAAAAGATAGGATTTAAGTTGTGACATACCATATAGTGTGATAGAACATTGTATCGCAAGAGCAAAAAGCAAGGTAAATTACATCACCCACTTATTTCTCCCCACCCCCCTCCCCCCACAAGATAACAAACGAATAAACTTTATGTGGGCTTTGGGAGACAGGTTTAGAATAGGTACAAATAAATGCTTTCAAGCACATAAAAGTGCTTATACAACTGATTCAGCCAATTTTTACTACTGTTCCACTAAATGCGAACTCAGTATTTTTCGTAAAACAAACGATACAATTCACGTAGACAGACAAGATTCAAAGTCGAATTTGAGGGTTAACAACGTTACGCTAACGGGGTAAGAGGAACAGAATACAGAACCAAAATAACATACTTTCTAGGCATCCGTAAAGTTCAAGCCTCATCGCGATGTAACTGTACCAGCCTTTAGGTATAACACGGAAATAAAGAGCTTTGATTGGTGGAGAAAATGCGTGGTTCCTCACTGTGTATCTATCACTGTTACCCGGGAAGTACTGTAAATGAAAATACCACGGACAGGTGAAACTTAAAGAAGAGTGTACAAAAATGGACGTGAGAGTTACATAATATGACTTTTCATCAGCATGTATCTTAAACGAAACAATTTTTAACCCTTTATTGACCGTTCAAAAGACGCGAAATCCTTCTGGGAAGTTTATAAGCAATCGATAATTAATACGTTTTCCTAATTCGTTTAGTATAAAGAAAGAGACAAACGAATAATGGGTCCATCAGGACTGCGCGTCTTTTAAGGAACGCTGGAGCCGTTAGCTCATCTGGACACATAATCCGTCTCGTACACGGTGGTTTTCATTACATAGCTGGCGATAACTGCGGTGATAGACATCACACGTCGATTTTACTGCAGGAAGGTTAATCTGTTCAAAAATTTGTATGTACGTCGAAATGTTGCATCAAGCTGCATCACAGGTTGCCAATGATCGGTAGTCTTATTAACCATGAGGAACTCGGCCGAATTCGGAAATAGGTCTTAAAAAGGGTCGTTAGCGATCATAAGGAAACCAGTCTTATGTTGCAAAAAGATTAGCCATCACAATCACTCGTGCAGCTTTTGAAGCTGAGATTTATCACCGTACACAACTACGTGGCTTTACCTTGTAAGTTCCATACTCCATGTAATATTCGAAATGCATGTTATCCTGACTGAAAGCCACCAAATACCGCGTAACCCACTGATTGGCATCTTGCCGTCCTTGCGTGGCAATTCCAGTGATTTTCATTGGTCGACCCAGAGCAATCTGCAGCCATTGGTTGGAGTTCCTGATCCGTGCGACCCAGGCTCCCATATAGCGGCCAGTGCGTGTGCGGTGAAGTCGGGCGAGGTACGGACCGTGAAATACGTTGTACGAAGAGGAGGCTGTCATGGCGGTGTTTTTTATTTTGCCGCCCTGGATGCCTACAGGTGCAGCGCAAGGTCGAGCTGGAAGGGAAATTGTGAGGTGAGTCAAACAATAACTACGAGTTGAATTATTTGGCCTACTACAATTAGTTCTACACTCAAGCACGTGCTTACGTCCACGTGCTTAGAGCCTTTTGTGATGTGGAATCTCATCCGTACTGAATTCTTTTGTTTGAAGCTACAATAGACACCGCTGAACCTCTTTTAGTGATAAATGAAACAGATGAAAAAAAGTAGTTCTCGCCGCATGTAACGTAATCCGAAAGGGTCTTGGATTCCACAGTCCGGACCTTTGGATTTCAAGTCCGGCGCCCTAACCATTCGGCCAGGCTGCCTGCCAATTTTACCAGCGTCCTTCTCAAAGCAAACTCCATTACGTGACCGTTGCACCAAGCACCAAGCAGCCACACTCTTTTTTCTTCCCCCCCCCCCCCCGGTTTCTTAGCCAATGAAATCTTAGTATAGTTATTCATACATACCGGCCAAGCACCCGTAGAATTCAACTCTCATTGAAATGTGACTGCGCCAGGATTTGGGATGTATTCGTACAAACTGCGCTTTAAACGGAGGAACAAATCTGTAGGCGACCACTGTATGTCGGTCAAAATTACCACGGAACAACTGCAAGAAATACGCTAAAATTAGTTTACTACATCCTACTACCCGGGCGTTCTCCTGCCGCTCACTCGACTTGGCGCGAAATGTCGTGGCCATTAAGTGACGTCACGCAATTTCGCGCCAAGTCGCGGGCGAGAAAAGACGCCTGGGTACTAGGCTGTGTTTGCTACTCACTTTCATTATAAAACTGGAAAGGGTAAACTCGCTCTTGTGCCCCAGGCGGCCCATGTGGTTGGAGTTTGATCCATGATTGAGAACGAAGCAACTATCCGCCAATAAATGCCAGTCCTTTGCAAGGTTACTGCCAGAAATTTGTAAGGTTTCCCTAACGGTTCAATTCCAACGTTTTCGCTAAGAAAACATCACGAATGTAGAGGATCATCCAGATCAGATAAAAAGTCCAAAGCCCTAAGCCCTAGTCCATTGAGCATGCCTTGAAATTAAAAGAGCAAGCTCTTAAATAGTAAAGTTTGTCTCTTGTGTAATGGAATGACATGCAAAATTGAAGCGCGTGCGAGAATATTTGTTGTAGGCACATGTAGGCACATAAACCACTATACGAATAACAGCCAAAAACCGCTTTGTTTGCTGGAAAATGGAACCAACTAGCTCATCTTGAAGTGAACTATTTTTAAGGGCTTTTCAAAATTCTCTTTTGACTTCAGTCACAACTTTCAACAAAGAAATAACCGCCAGAAGTTTCTATCAAGAAAAAGAGAAAAAATAGACATTGGTTACCCTTGTTCTTCCATTTTGTTTGTAAGAGAAGAATGTCCTTCCATTTCTGCTGTACGAAACCACGTAGGACATCACCCATTGATGCGCATCCTGTCTTCCTTGTGTGGCCACACCAAACAAACGACCTAGTACTCCAAAATCGACCTGAGAATAAAAAATAAATGTTAAGGTAAATTTGTGACTCTTAGACGTCGAGAATTTGTGACAGGTCTCGCCGATTTAGAGCCACTCAGAAATAAGTACACTTCCTACTGATAGGACTTTTATAAGCCTCCAATATCATGACCTAAAATGTGCCCTTCATATATGCGAACAAAGATGTTAATGAGGCGATTACAGAAGCTGTAAAATAGTTTACAAGTTACGACAGGCAAACATAGGGACAAAAGGAAAAGCAAAACACCCAAACAGCTTGGTAAATATGGTCACGCTGAGGCCACGATAGTTTTCTAGCTTACTCTAGTAGTTCACATCACTGTTTCGTAATAGACTATTCCCTTTCCTTTCTACCTACTGATGGTTTAAATGAAAATCACCATTATACAAAAAGAATATCATTACGTTCTTATAACAAAATTAGACGGTAAAAACCTTTTCTTTGACAATTACAAAATAAGGACAAAGCTTATAACCTGCAACCATTGTCTAGCATTGTTTCGCTGTGCGCACCAGGCCCCAGTTCTACCGCGACTAGCGACCTGGTTGAGACGAGCGCGATCTGGGCTGTGCTTGGAGTTGTAACTCGATGAAGCAGATAAGGCACCGCTTGGGATACGCCGATCCTCTAGACCAATAGGAACCTTGCATCTTCCTGGAGAGTAAATAATGCGCGAATACTTGAGTAGTGGGAAAACACACGAAAATTGAAAAAAGTCCGTACCATTTACTTCTTGACTTTACTTTCTGAACAAAACGCAAGTACGACAATTACAAATAAGCGCAAATGCCATTCTTGTGACATACAAATTTTGAACAGTTCTTCCAAAGTGGACCACTTTTCCACCTGTAACGAACCACGCCCGCATTTCATTAGAAATTGTTTATTGAATTTTAACTTTCATTTCTTCAATGTATTGATATAGTCCTACAGATGAGAGAACTGTACGATCTCCTTCACTGAGCTGATATATTTCGAGCGTTTAATTTTCGCGTATAATTTGCGACTTGAAACCGGAAATATAAGAGAAGCCTACCGATTACACAGCCGTAGAGCTCCACTCGGATGGAGATGTGTTTGTACCATGACCGAATGTGAAGTCGTACGTAGCGGGCTCGGATTGGTGGAATAAGGGCGTGTGAGACAACTGTGTTTCTGTCGCGGTTGGCTTGGAAAATCTGATGAAAGAAAAGAGCACGTCAGTTACAATGAGAGAGTTCCAGCGCGGGAATTATGTTCTGCACCGTTTAGACATGCGTGTAGTAACAATGTAACCTTGGTTGTCTGATATGGTTCGTTTGCGCATGGTTAATTGCTTCCCCAATTTAAGGGTCAATTAATTGATGAACCGGACGTCGATCAAGAAAACAAACAAGACGTGTACAAGAATAACAAATTCGACAATTGCGGAAGAACTCCCCACATTTTCCAACACTATGCACTTTACTAAATAAGTTGGAAAAAGCAGTAGAAAATGGAAGCGATGTTTAAAAATTTGGCCTAAAGTTTTGATTCATCTAGAAAGGAATAAAATTTTCCCAAAAAGTGCTAGTTACTGGCGTCGCAACAAAAGTTGGGTGTTTTATATCAGTTACCATAATACATAAAACCCTTCTGGCGGCTGGTATATCGGATAATGCCCAAGGCTGAAGGATTGTCCGAAAAATGAACAGTTGGCCGAGAAACGAAGTTTCGAGGGCAGCTATGAAATTTTGAGGACAATCTTTCAGCCAAGGGTTTCATCCTCCGATAAACCAGCAAGCCAGAAATGGGTTTATTTATTTCGTAACCCTCCGATTAATTTCTACAACGTGCACACTTTATTGTGGTAAAGAGAAAACATTCAGTGAGGATCACAGCAAAATTACATGATCATTAGCATTGGGGACTATTCAAATATCACATCTATACGTCAGGAGCACCTGTATACGTTTAGTACTTTTGCCACACTAAAATGAGAATTAAGCATTCATGAAGTCCAACTTAAAACTTACCTTCCTGGTGTTTCTTTCAAAATAAGTCGAAAAATAAACTCCGTCCTGGCTGGACAGTAAATAATACGAGGTAACCCATTGGTTAACTGTAGGTCGCCCTTGAGTCGATACACGAACCACCTTATGGGACCTCCCTAAGTCGATCTGTAGCCACTGATAAGCGTTATTAGTCCTTGCAGACCAACTGCCCATGTAGGACCCCCTGCGTCGGTTGTGTAGTCGGGCCAAGTGAGCAGCATGTCTATTGTCCCAGCGAGATGATGACGTAATGGCTGTGTTTCTAATGCGACCGCTTTGCATTCCTAGTGGGCGATTACACAGTTTACCTGTGAAGACAGCAATGAGAATGTATTTAGCTTTTTTAAGGCCCCCGGATGGGTCAGTTCTGAGTAAAGTTTTGTACGGGAGTCTCTGCCCCAAGGATTAACCCCTTACCCTCTAATATAAAAATAAATATTTTTACCGAAATGGTTACCCTCTAATATGGTAATTTTTATCGAAATGGTACCCTTTCGATACACCTAGAACAAAGACTACACCTTTTCATACCCTTTTTATACCTCAAAGATAAGCCTTAAACAGTAGATAATTGCGGGCTTTTAGTCGATCTAAGGCTCTAAGCCTTCGTATATTTTTGCATTGTGACTTCTGCCAAACTTTTGCAACACGATGACGAGTTTTCCTCTATCTGAACTGAAACGCCGTCCCTGCGGATTCAACGCCTGGACAATTCGTTTTTTTAAGACAAAATAAGCGAGTTAGCGTAATCGCGAAGTGGTTTAAGAGAACGTTAATTCACTATTTACGAGACCTTTCCCTTGTTGGTCCCACCACCTGCTTGACATCTCTAGCTACAAGACTAGATCCACCCAGACTTTCCACTATTTGTTGACAAAATCATCAAGACTGCCCAAGAAGGTTATAAAGAGGGTCGACCAATCGTCTGCACGCAGTCGATTGATGATAGTGACATATGAACACAACAATATGCTGTGCTTTCACGAATGGGTAACGCTCAATAGCCATGACCAGCTGCTTTAACCTTTTTACTCCCAAGAGTACCTAAAATCAAACTTCAAGACAAATCCCAATTTCATTTTGTAAAATACTTAAAAATGAATAGTACCAAGTGAAAGTACCACAGGATTTTATCCACAAACTCAAAAGCTCAGTAGAACCACCTTAAATGTCTCCGTAACTGACTCTGGGAGTGAAAGCGTTAACATAAAGCAACGGTTGCAGAATTTGCAATGGTGAGCAACTCTGAGTTGATGAAAGGCGAGTGTCTTTCGTTCAAAGAAGAACAGTACGTTGCCTCGGGGTCACACTAGAATAGAAGGACAACTTTACGTGAGCTTACCTAGCCTGCATCCGTACAGTTCTACTCTCATGGAGATGTGGCCTCGCCATGTTTTAGGATGAATACGAACGTAGCGCGCTTTGAATGGACGACCGAAGCGGTGTGTTACTATGAAGTTCCTTTCAAAGTTTCCGCGGAAAATCTGATGAAATAAAAATGGAATTAGACTGTACTCAGTTTTTTTAGCACAAGTCCACAAAGAAAACATTCTGTGCTCCTGACGGGAGTGTAACAAATAACCTTCTCCACGCCTCTCCAACTTAACTTAACGTTTGCCATCTTTTAGTCGTTACAAAAAGAAACTTATTGAAGAATATACTTCAGTTGATGAGTAGTCGTTCCCAACATGATCATTTGCTAAATACTGAGTTCCTTTTCTATCGACAAAAGAAGCCAAATATTATTTAAATGGGCTTTTGTTCCTTTTTTGCGCTGGCAAACTAAGGTTTATGATTTTTGTCAGCTCTCATTGTAACGGACAGATCGGGACAATTGTTTGGTATCGGCAATAAATAGAGAGAGAGAGTCCGCGTTCGCAGTAAGTTGTAGGCAAGGCTTAAGTTGACTCTACCTGGTGAAGGGGAGTTAACTGTTTTCTCACCTTAGTCCCTCTCCCCTCCCTATACGGGAAAAATTTGATGTTGTCCAAGCTGTAAGAGACCGCGTAACTTGTAACCCACTGGTCAGCGTCGTACCTCCCCTGGGTGGCGATTCTCTTCACTCGGCTAACTGTACCCAAGTCTATATTGAGCCACTGCCTGGCATTGTTATGCCTGACGGGAAATAAGGAAGAAACAAGAGGGAACTTGAATACCGCAAAATGCGGATAGCTTCTACCATTGATTCAACTATTCGAGGGAAAATAAATAAGTTAAAATGCGGATATCTTCTACCCTAAATGCAGTTATATCGCTAATGACGGGAACTCACAGATCTATTTCTTGTAATATTCCAAAGAAAGTCAAGCCAATCTCAGTACGGATTATAGCTTGGTTCAATGAATTTTCAACCTCAGAAGACCATTAAGTTTTTGAATCGTTTTTCGACATTCAATTCAAAGCCGCGCTAACATCTAGTGTATTTAAGAAAGAAAATACAAAATATTGTCATGTGTTTACTTGGCAATCCAGCCTCCGCGCACGTAACCGTGGTTCCTGGACTGTAGGCGAGCGTTCCATGGTCCGTAGTAATAGTTCCACATGGATGAGGCCGTGACAGCCTGTTTAGTGACACGACCATCCTCCATTCCAAGGGGAACATCGCAAGGATCTAATCAAAATACGAAGAAATAGAAATTGCTCCTACTATCAACGCGGATTTGTACGAGTAACAACCCTGATAGAGCTGTTAAAGATGTACCACCAGAGCGGATCTCGCCCCCCTCCATTGAACACCTTTACTCTGCCTCCCATCCTACTATTTGTATTTCAGGTGCCTACTCTTAAGCAAGTATGGACCCGCTAGTAATCACTGACGTTTAAGAAGTCTTCTTTGTCCGAAACTGGTGTATTTTCAATACGTTGATAATAGCTGTGTATGGTTGACTGGAAAGAGATACCACGCAAAGGGGATTTGTTCGCTTGATCGCATGTCTTAGCCGGTTGCAGTTGTTACCGCTTCTTATCTAAGGGAATGTTTAACAAATATTCCACAAGTGTGCTTTGGATTTGAGGTGAGAAATAACCAAAGAGGCGCGTAGCACCGAAGTTGATTATAATCGACTCATATCCAACAAGTGCGAGTGGAGTAATTACTTTGTTAAACTCTCAAATTCGATGATCGTTGCTAAACAACTTTACCATATATCTTGACAAAATTCTTGCCCGCTCTGAATTGTTCCTTACCTGCTCTGCAGCCATAGAACTCAGCTCTCATGGAGATGTATCCATACCAGCCCCACGGGTGTAAGCGGAGGTACCGGGTCTGTATCGGGGGATTCAAGGCGTTTTCTACGATACTCACACGGTCACGGTTGGCGGTGAAATACTATGAAGTATCAATAAAAAGGTCGGTCAAAACGTACTTCATGATCAGCTGCTAGCTAAAGACACACACATTGCTAACCAAATAAACATGTTGACTTAAAGATGAATTACTAAATGATTCAATCAACTTTGGCCAAACACAATTCAAATCCTTCTTATGAAATTTCCAAGAACAGAATGTTAACAACTCATGGCATGTTATTGAACAGCTGTTTGGGGCCGCAAACTTTCGTGCAGGTTTTGCAATTATTTTGACTTTTGAGAACAGGCGTACGAATTGTTTCTTCAAATGACAGTGAGAATAAATCTAGGAAGTAATCATAAATGTGAACTGCGGATGAAATAATGAATTGATGACGACCATCGCAGCAAAAGATGTCAAGTTGATATCTTTAACTGCGATGGTCGTCATCATTTCCTTAAATGACAGTTTTAAACAAATATTAAGGGTGGAATATTCAATACGAAGTTGGGAGTATGTGAATGTTTCACGCTCTTGACTAGTTGAATCTTACAACTTTCACCTTTCTTCACTTTACAATCTTTCTTTATTTATCAACGTCATTGTTGTTTGACAAAATGTTACAGAACTATACTGACCTTGTCTTGACTTCTCTGTCTGTATGTTGCCCAGTGTAGCGTATCCAGACTGTAAGTCAGCTTATATCTTGTCACCCACTGGTTTGCATCCCTTCGTCCCTGCGTAGCAATCTTCCTTATGGTTGTCGTCCTACCAAAGTCCACCTTAAACCACTGATTATGGTTATTGTATCTGGCAATCCAGCAGAAAGGTTTGTTGAGTCGGCCATTCGGGGCTGTGTAGCGCGCATTGTACGCTGAAGAAGACGTGAGGCGTGCGTTTGGGATTCTTCCGGATTCCAAACCAAGTGGGCGGTTGCAGAGTGGTGCTATAATTCAAACATAGTAAGAATATCGAATAATAAGTTGCTTGTTTAAGCATATCAAAATTAACGTGAGTCGATGTTTCGCTGTTTCTCGTAACATCATAATCAAAACCAAATTAAATTAGTATTGGAAGCTGAATATAAATAAGAAAGATTCTTCGGTAATTCTTGCGTGGCATGAGTTATCTGAATAATTTTGCACGTAATGAGAGATAAATTTGAATGCCTCATTCACGAAATACTTTTTATTCAAGAACTTAATACAACACTCAATGAACAAAGTGACTTCTTACCTACGGAATCATTCACCTACTCACGCCACGCGCGAATGTCCGAAGAATCTTTCTTAATTTGTGTTCACTTTCCAATGTTAACTTTATTTAGTCTTGATAATGATGTTACAAGAAACATTGAAACGTCGACCCACGTTTATTTTGTTATTTCTTTTTAAGGTAAAAATGATCAATAAAAAATACATTCAAACTAAAACGAGAAAAGAGAGAATTAAAACAGCGTAGACCAGTAGGCGAAGTTTACCAGGATCTTATCGATTTTGTAAATGTGCTAGGTCTAAATTCTCATTCTGTGACGTTTGATTCCCTTCTATCGAATAACCGAATATTACTGAATCGTTCCCTTGATATACAACAGTATCTCGGGTTTTTTTTCTTGTTCTCTTCTTCGGGTGCACACTAATAAATAGCAGGGGCAGATTCAGGGGGAGGGTGAGAGGGTTGCACCCCCCCCCTCCCTGGGAAGTTTCCGAACTTGTCTGACTTCTCGTGCCTATCGCTAGATCCTGAACAGATAACTCAGTATTCACTCAGTATAACACAAATGTGCAGGAAAAGAGAGTCTGCTTAAAAAATACATTATGTATTTGGTGCACCTGACAAACGAAAATTTTATATACACTACCCGAAGTCAAATTTGAGGAAGAGCTATGACAACCCAGGAGTTACAATACGATACGATACGATACGATACAATACAATGCAATACAATACAATACAATACAATACAATACAATACAATGTAATACAATACAATACTTTATTGACACTCCCCTGGTGGGGCTATAAGGTATGTTGGTTTTCAATAACTCACCGATAGGGCACCCAATAAACTCTATTCTCATAGAAACCCACGAGTACCATGTTTGAGGATGAACTCGGATGTGTGAAGCCACGATTGACCTGGGAAAAATGTTGGTCACTATAGTGTGACGGTCACTGTTAGCTTGGAAGACCTGTCCAACAGGAAAGTAAAAAAGATATATAATTTCTCCCAAACTACTAGTGGAGAAATTGGTACTTGATCCTGTCATATTGCATCAAAACAAATCAGGTTTCTTTCACAGGATGCAAAATTTATGTGAACCGTGACAACGTCACGTCAACGTCAAACTCCATCACTTGATAAAGATTCCGCGACGGAATCGAAAGCTTGTGGTTCACATAAATTTTGGTTCCTGTGAAAGAAACCTGATTTGTGTTGTTTCTCCCAAACTGTAAGGTAAAAATTTAGAGACAACAAAAAGCAGCATTTGCGTGTTTCAACATCATAGTTTCAGACAAAAGGTCAACGAAAGTATAGATTGATTTTACACAGTATGGAAAATCTAAACAACATATTTTGTTTGGCAGCAGAGTGCATTCAGTTGATATTACTTAGACTGTCATGGACGACACCTTGACACGTTTAATAAGGAAAAACGACGGATGACGTCGTGATTCCCGCCATAATGGGCAGCCTGCGTCACAGTTTCAAAGTGTTTTACCGCCATAATGCGCTACTTCCTTCTCAACGTTCCATGTTTTTTTTTCGCCTGCAATCTGCTGCGCTTAGCACCGCCTCCAACTGTTTCCCGCCATAGCGTACCACGTCCATAACAGCTCCCACTCCCTTCCGCCATAACGCCCGGCACGCAACACAGCTCCCTCTCTTTTCCCGCCATAATCGGCCTCTATGTTAACATGAGGAAGTTATCATAGATTGTAACTGCGCCATACCTTTGGATATTTCACGAAATTTAATCCATCTCTACTGAAGGTTAGTACAAAGGTCTTCACCCACTGATTAGCATCTTGCCGACCTTGAGAAAGAATTCCTGTAATCCTCGCCAAGCCTCCAAAGTAAACCTGCAACCACTGGGTACGAGTGCTGCGTCGCGCACTCCAAGACCAGCGGTGGTTTAGGCGGCCATGCCATGGTGCCAGATATTTATTGTAGTAAGTGGAAGCGGTAATAGCACCTCTGCGCAGGCGCTTGTCTTCCAAACCAATCGGGATGGAGCATCGAGCTGCAAAAAGAAAACCAAAGGAAGTTATCTACTTACCAAAGGACTTCTAAAACATAATTTTAAACAAATTATTTAGGGTGTTGCACCATTTTTGATTAACATTCGACAATCTTAGAGTTAAACCACACGTTTCGTAAAGTTACCTTTTTGTTTGCGATTAAAGTCGTGAGCTGAGGGTGTGAACTTTCAAGTAAAAGCTACTGAGCAGTACTTTTCTGTGGCACTGTTTGTTATGCTTTACAAGATGGGTGCCTCAAGGTTTCCCTATTCGGATGAAAGCTGCCGAGCAGTACTTTCCGGTGACACTGTTTACTAAGCTGAACCATAGTTCCCAGTCCCCTCTACTAAGGTAGTTCTAACTTTTGAGTCTGTGGATGAAATCCTAAAGTGTGACCATTCAAATGAAAGCTACTGAACAGTACTTTCCTGTGGTGCTGTTTATTATGCTGTACAAGGGAGTTCCAACTTTTGAGTCTGCGGTTAAACTCCTAAAGTGTGACCATTCAAATGAAAGCTACTGAGTAGTACTTTCCTGTGGTGCTGTTTATTATGCTGTACAGGGTGGTTCTAACTTTTGAGTCTGTGAATGAAATCCTAAAGTGTGACCATTCAAATGAAAGCTATTGAGCAGTACTTTCCTGTGGTACTGTTTAATATGCTGTACAAGGTAGTTCTACCTTTTGAGTCTGGATGAAATCCTAAAATGTGACCATTCAACTGAAAGCTATTGGGCAGCACTTTCCTGTTGCGCTGTTTGTTATGCTGCACAAGGTGGTTCTAAATTTTGAGTTTGGATGAAATCCTAAAGTGTGACCATTCAAATGAAAGCTGCCGAGCAGTACTTTCCTGTGGTGCTGTTTATTATGCTGTACAAGGTGGCTATAACGTTTGAGCCTGTCAACGATAAATTGAATGTTGTATCTGTTATTATACCTTCTGGACATCCATAGAATTCCACTCTCAGTGAGATGTGCTTGTACCATCCCCATGGATGAACCAGGATGTAACGCCCTATTATGCGCGGGAACAAGCGATATTGGACAACGGAATTCTGGTCTCGGTTTCCTGTAAAATACTGAAATGCAAAACCAAAAATATATGAAGACTGCAGGACGAAAAAACGAAAAGAGTATATTGTGTTCACTTTCCTAGAGATTAACAGTCCAACCGGAATTTGAGGAGGTAATGAACGTGACTTTGTTTCGTCGTGGAATTTATCCTCGCATTCTGCATTGAATAGTCAATCTCCTTTAAGGCCGCGGGTGACAAGCTGCTCATGAATAAATTTATAAGGCAAAAGTTTGGTGGAGGTCTTATGAGAAAAAACGTTATATCTTGTACGTTTGGGAGCCGATTCCGTTTAAACTTAACTTGGTCAATGGTGGAAGTGCAACAAGGTTGCTTTTGGTTTGATAGATTGCGCTTCTTTGCGATGCTATGAGCTCCTAAAGTTAAGATTTTGTAAAACGCGACTCCGTGTCCAAGTTTTCTCCTCGTGGAGAAGACAACACTTCTTGATTTTACCACTCATTGATCAGTTAAAACCTCTATTGTGTCACAACAGAAGCCGATTTTGTGATTTCAAGTTCCACTGAAAGTTATAAGCCCTTAAATGAGTAAAATCGTCCTTCTTTAAATTTGAAGCCTTCAAAATTCTGTTGAAAAGCCTGTTTTAAAAAAGTGCTTCTGTTGTGACAACCTACAACACACCTATTTTACCTCTCTGTTGTGTCAGTTCAGGAAATTCTATATCCGCGCTGTATTCTTGGACACAAAATTGGTGGTTTTAGGACCTCCGAAGGCTTACCGAATAAACACGAATGTTTGGGTAAGATTATGCTAATTATGGAAATTAAATTCTAGCAGCTATTTTTCACTGTCCAGAAAAGAACAATACGTTGCAATTTAGAGATCGCAAATAGTTGGATTGAATAATATAAGCGTTTCCGAAGCTCTATGTTAGCTATAAGAAGTATTGTTTTAGTTTTTGCTTTGATTTTTGGAAAACTTCTCAAAAGTTTCTATTAACATTCGAACGTAAAAAAAGCTGGACTTGACAATATTTTTTGTATAAAATGCTTAAGAGTCACAACTCCGTAGCACACGATTTAACGCACGTGCAATTATTGATTCAGAAACTGAAAGTTTTACTGAAGAGCCTCTTCATGAATATGTCGCACAATGTCGCTATCATTCGTCGCACTTCGTGCATACACTTTAAATAAATAAATGCTGATGACTTAGTTTCTCACCCGCGGCCTTAACCCATGCGAATTAATTAAATTTGACCCCCCCTTTTACGCTTCGCGTTGTAAACTTGTCCAAATTCTGAACTTCTTACCTTTCTTGCGCTGTTCTGTTTGTACTCAGCAAAATTAACATTATCCTGACTGAACGACAGATAATACTGAGTCACCCACTGACGGGCGTCGTGTCGTCCCTGAGTAGCAACCTTTACCACTCGCATTGCACGCCCAAAATCGACCAAGAGCCACTGGTACCGATTGTTGTGACGTGCGCACCATGCACCCATCCGGGAACCTGCCCTTTGGAAAAAGAGCCTTCCATTGTTGGGAGCGTGATTTTTATCCCAGCTGGAAGAAGCGGCGATCTGCGTGGCTCGTATGCGGCCATTTTGCATCCCAAGTGGCTTGTTGCATTGTGGACCTAAATTAAGAAAGTCGAAGTGAATATAAGTGTTAGTCCTTGATATATTCTTTGGTGGCTGTGAATTGGCAAGTTGCATTAATCATCAAAAGATATCCTCTTTCATTTACACCATTTACACATTTCACTTACCGACAATGCATCCATAAAATTCAACCCTCATTGAGATCCAACTTCGCCACGTGACCGGGTGGATTCTGAAGAACCGAGCCTTTATGGGCCTTAAAAACCGGTTGGTAACAACCACAAATCGGTCATAGTTTCCAGAGAAGATCTGTTACAAAAGAAAGAAAGAAAGATGACAAACTAAAGTCTCTGTAGAACCAACAAATCCAATGTACACCCAAGTAGGACCAAAAAATAGGAAAAAATATTCAAAGAAATATTTGTGAAAGGGAACTTCAAAGACCATATATAGACAGACTGGCAACTTGCTTTATTTTCCAGAAAACGGTAAGATACTCGTGCAGGCACGATTTTGCCGTTCCTAGGTAAAGCTGGATGTATTTAATAAATTGTCGGGGAAACAACAAAGCAAAAAGAAGGTGTTTTCATTCACAAAAATTACTTCTCAATAATTGAAATTCTGACTAGCTATAAAAAGATGCAAAATAAAAGGCCCAACACTTCTGTCAAATCACAAAACTCCAAACAAAAATATGCCACCAGAAACGGCAATCTGCCAAATCACGAATTCTTGGATTGTAGGTACCATTTGGTTAAAAATTCTGAGAAAGGCATAAGACGTCATTAAGTACTCCCCGTTATCGAGTGAGGTCACACTTTCACACTTTTTACTACTACGAAGATGAATTCACTGTAGCCAAAGTGTTTTTTGTGTCCGGCATTTCTAACTTTGCTAAGGTAAACACACATCCAGTCTGTTGCATTTAAAATGACAGATAGATGAAAGGAAAGCTTACTATTGTAAAGGAACCTGAAAAACTAGCGCCCATCACCCGTTATTCTGACTTTGTTTGTTTCACTGATAACTTGATATCACGAAGAGTTTAAGTTAAAAAAAAGCATTCACCCGTCATAGCAAACTTCATTTATATCTTTTTATACCACCATACTTAAAGAACTTCTGGCAAAGTCAACTCTTACAACGTAAGAAGTGTAGGCTTGTCCACATTATGCCGACATAATTTTTTTAGCATAATAGTGAGGCAAAGAATCGAGCATTATGCTGGAATAATAGTGCAAAGTTTCTTCGACTCATTGTGTTTTATTAAGACTTTGCCAAAACCATAGGATTCCCACACAAGACAGTGGCCAAGGTACCACATTTTGACCAGGTCTGGTTACAAATTAGAAAAAAAACATAGCTTCCAGCAGTTCCAGTTCTACAACATTGTCAGCTGCCTCCTGGGATGAGTCGTCTCAACAATCGAGCGAGGAAAATCACGAAAAAAGAACAGCAACGATACTTGATACCTTAAGATCTCCAACAGCTTAGATTCTGCACTGTTTCCATTTACACTTGTAATCAACATAAACCTGTCTTCCGTGGTCTACTCATTTATTTCATTTATTTTTATGTTAATTATAATGGAGCATAATAGTGATGCTATTTGAGCATAATAGTGACATTTGTTGGGCATAAAGAATTAGCATAATAGTGTGAAACACTGAGCATAATGTGGACATAAATAAAAGCTTGTGACATACCTTCGTTCTACGGCCTTCCTTATAAGTTATGAACCTTTGACCTCTACTGCTGAACGACACATAGTAGCTTGTCACCCACTGGTCCGCGTTGTGACGTCCCTGAGTGCTGACCCTCGTGACCAACGTGTCGGTTCCAAAGTCCACTTGAAGCCACTGCTTCTTATTACGCGTGCGCGAGCACCAGGCCCCTCCATTTCTTCCAGCGCGGCGCTGGTGAAGCCTGGCATTTCTGGCTGCACAGTAATAGTTGTATGAAGACGATGCTCTAAACATTGGGTCTGGTATACGGCCGTCTTCTAATCCGAGCGGCATGTCGCATTTGCCTGCCAAAAGGGAACAGAGCACAGGCTGAGAAATGCTACCCTTTGCCGTTTTTATTTTTAATTATTTCTTTATTTTCCTAATGTACAGAGTTGCCTTCCAACCGAAGGAAATTTTAGGGTAACAATTGAATAGTTCAATTGCAGTTGCTAGTAGGCCAAGAGTTGTTAATAGGGATAAACAATGGTGTTGACTTACAGAGAACATAGAACCAGTTTAAAAAGTGTTCTAAGAATTGTTCATTCAATTTAATTATATTTCGCCCGTATGCTATACACTCACAGTAAAGGTGCTGGCAAAACCCATCGTTAATTAGTGTGCGTCCGTTTTCCCTCGCTAGTACTGTCTACAAGTTTTCCGCACTTGGCAGCGTTTGTATGTTTGCCTTGGAATCGGTCCGTGATTTCCAGGGCTTGCTAGTTTTAGTTTTCCTGCGCTTGGCATTGGTTCCATGTTTTCTCACGCAAGGCATCACGTGAACGTTTATCCTTGCTCGGTACTGGTTCCATTTTTCGCGCGCGCTTGCCACCATGTTCATGTCTTTACTTCAGGTTTTGATTGGTACAATGCGTTATTTGATTTTTTGTGATTGGCCAGATTTCATCACTTTGGTTTTGGCTGAACGACAGCAAACCTATTCAAGAGTTCCTTATAAAGCAAGCGATGTAATACTTACTCCAAGGGCAGCCGTACAATTCCAGTCTCATAGAAATATGAGATCGCCAGCCTCGCGGATTCAAGCGAACAAATCGTCCATAGATTGGCGGATCGAATGATTGTGTTTGAACTCCATTTCTGTCATAATTGCCGCGGAATGTCTGCAAACAAAATCCACAAATATTACATTGATACACGAATTTGAAAAAATCAATCAATGAAGAAGTCTTGTCTGAGACTTATCGCCTGGATGGGGAATGTACGCCCTAGAAATTTATTTGATGGCTTCCATGGGAGCCTGTGCAACTATTTGAACCACTATCTATTGTAATAGCCATGGAACCGAATCCTAATGATATTATTATTTATTTTCGTTTTCTTGAAAAAAAAAACGTTTAGCTGCGAATATCACTAAAGCACGTTGTCTTTTCCCTTATTTACAGTTGACGTGCTATGTAATTTTTTTATAAGGCCCAGTTCAAACGTCCTATTTCTGGCCTGTCGAATTCAGCTTAATTCAGGCGCCAAGTATAGTTTTCCCACACTTGCGATACAAGTTGTATTTCAAGCACCAATAAAATGAATGCATTTGGGGGAGGGGATCGGCATTAGTGGTATTGGATGTTGGGATCAATGTCGCATTTTTGTCAACGCACGAGACGGCCAGTTGAACTTGCGACATAATTCGACCGCTAAAGCTGACGTCGAACAAATCTATAGAAAAAATTTAGTTGAAATGAATTTGACACCAAAACAACTAATAACCATGCGTGCGTCAACGTAGCGCCGATTGAACAAAAAAATGCAACAAGAACAACAACAACAACAACAACAACAACAACAACAACAATGTAACAATCCCGACAGCAGCAGCAGCAACTTTGTAACCTGAACTCACCTTTACATTATCCCACCATTCTCGAACATACGCGAAACGCGCACCATCTGAACTGTAAAGGATATAATACGCCGTTACCCACTGGTCAGCGTCCTGGCGTCCCTGAGTATTAATACCCATAACCTTCATTGACCTTCCCAGGTCAACTTGCAGCCATTGGTTGTGATTGTTATGACGAGAAGACCACGCACCCATCAGCCTACCGCGGCGTGCGCGGTGAAGTCTCGCTAACCATGGGCCGTGGTTTTTGTCCCACTGAGACGAGGAAGTCATTGCAGAGTTCCTGATGCGGCCATTTTGGATACCGACTGGACGGTTGCAAAAGTTCTCTGTAAATACGAAGTCGAAGTATAAGCAACACTACTCACACAACATCATACAACAACAGGACAACAATGGGACTTATAAATTAATCTGTCCCAAGTGTAGCAGTTCAAATGTCTTTACAGTCTGCTCCTGCATTTCTTTGTGATTACTTCTTTTTACTTGCTCACTTTTTTGTTGCATAAAATATCTTATTAGTTAGGGTGTAACAGGGGGCGGGTAAATTTTATTGTGGGTAGGTTCAAGGTGTATGGACCTCGTAGGGGACTTCCTGTCCTCTTGTCCTAGACCCAGCGCTTGCGCTAAATCAGAAAATAAATAAATCATACGTTGGTTCGAAATAGGGTTAAGGTTTTTCTGCTATCGGGTCGACACCCTCCTAACCAACTGAAATTCTTAAAAGAAATCCGCCAATATTTACTTTGTCTCTGTTGTAATGAGTCCAATATTTGACAGATGGTAAGAATAAAGTGAAATTTTGATTCAACAAGCAGAACGTTTGTCAAAAAGGTTAACCCTTTCACTCCCACAGTCAGTCATGCAGACATTCAAGGTGGTTCTAACTTTTTAGTCTGTGGATGAAATCCTATGGTGTGACCATTCAAATGAAACCTCTCCAGCAGTACTTTCACGTGGTACTATTTATATTACAATATTTTACGAAACAAAATTTGGGATTTGTCTTGAATTTTAATCATTTGTTTTGGGCACTCTTGGGAGTAAAAGGGTTAACTGAATCTTTTCAGTCGTTGTAAGAAAAGTCTCACCTCGAGCTCGGCAGCCATACAGCTCTACCCTCATAGCAATATAACTTTGCCAGATTCTTGGATGTATTCTGATGAAACGGGTTTTGATCGCCGGGATTATCTTGTGCGACACTGTGTGGTAGATGTTGTAATTACCGCGGAAGAGCTGGAACATAAAAGAAAACTTTTTTAATGGCATTTCTGTTAAAGCATTGATTACAATAAAAATCATCATCATCATCATTATCATCATCACCACCACCACCACCACCATCATCATCATCAGCAGCAGCAGCAGCAGCAGCAGCAGCAGCAGCAGCAGCATCATCATCATCATCATCATCATCATCATCATCATCATCATCATGCGAATTATATAGCGTTAAATCCAGGTAGTTCAAAGCGCTTCACAATGCTCAAACATAAGTTAAAAACAATTAAAGCAATTTGAAAGAAACAAGACTTCTGTTGGTAAATTAAAGAGTTCCTTCATTTTAGTTCGCTGTGAATGGTCACACGTGAATCTAGTTTCACGACAAACATAAGAACAGCGCCATAAGATAACTCACAATGAACTCCCTTGCTGTTTTGTGTCTAAACATGTCAACTCGAGTGTTCTTACCTTGACCCGACCAAACGCGATATACATCCTGAATCGCAGACCCTTCACACTGTAAGATATGGTATAGCTCTTCACAAATTGATGGGCTTCTCTCCGTCCCTGTGTAGCGATACCTTTGATGATACTCAGCTGCCTCAAGTCAATCTGTAGCCACTGCCTGACGTTGCGGTACTTTGCTACCCAGGCCCCTGTTCGTCCGTGACTGGCGTAGATGTTCAGACGCGCTCGGTCAGGTCCGTGATTATAGTTGTAGGACGACGAGGCCCGAAGATGACCCGACAGGATTCGTCGGTCTTCCATACCAAGGGGCATTGTACAGCGACCTAAAGTGATATCGGACAAACAAAAGAATTTAGAACAAGGGATGAACATAAATACGACAAATGAGGAACCAGATACACGATATGTACAAAAAGGCAAAAAACAAGCAACATACTCATTAATACCTATCGATCGTTCATTAAAGGGTTAACCCTTTAAGGCCCAATATTAACACCCATATTCTCCTCACTATGCTCCTTCTATTTCTTATGTTACAAGCTGGGAGAATGTGATTAAAAATCAAGACACTTGATCATTGGTGATCATGTCCTTTAATCTCGTGACCTGTATGTTTGATCAAGTAGAAATTCTGTAAGGAGAAATTAGATGCTTGTCACTATTGGGGCTCAAAGGGTTAAAACAGTGAGTTCAAAACAACGACATAATATGCCAAATACGACAGTTCGTTGCTATCTTCTGACACTTGTAAGCAATTATAAACTTTCAATCAACTATCTTAAAAATTGTCAATACCCGTTAAAAAGAAAATTCAATTTTTTTTATTCGCGTGGAGACCCAGAAAATTCACCTTAACTTTTATGTTACTTTTCATCATCATCGCAATCTGTCAAAGAGAAGTAGACCTAGAGTCCTGTGAAATTAATTAAGCCTTCAACGAGGAAAAAAAGGTTAAGAAGACAACAAACTGTTTGCATGAAAAGTCAGTTCTATATATTTCGTAAAGAATGACATTTTACAGACGAAAGCAATTCGTACCTGTGTAGCAACCATAAGCCTCAACTCTCATAGAAATGTGACCTCGCCATCCCCAGGGGACTACCCTGAGGAAACGGCCTCTGATTGGTGGATTAAACGGATACATGACCACAGTGTTACGGTCTCGATTTCCTGTGAAGTACTGTTTGAAACAAAAGCAGAAAATATTTAAGTTTTAATGAACGTATTTTAATTTTTCTTATCTTTTCTTCAAGAAAAAATGATGACGATTACTGAAAGGTTATTCTCGCAAACTGTAAAGTTGATGTTTCAAGGGACGATTCACAACCACAATTTTAGTGCACCTCAGCGTTGATTTTTAATGTATGTTACACGGGACGATATTCAGCGCAATGTGCGCGCGAAATCCGTTGGAAACGGACGTATTACAAGGGACCATTTTTAGAACAACGGGGCAGCAAATAGGTTCGTTACACGAAACAACTCGAGCAAATTTGTGATTTGGCGTAGCAAGTTTTGAAAGCTGGTTCAAAACCTGGAAGGCACCCATGTTACACGGCATCAACTTTTAGCGTAACAATGTTGTGCTAGAAATCGTCGTTGCGAATTGTCCTGTGTAACATCACCTTAGCGACCAATTTACAAAAGCAGAATCTGATATTGATAAACTCTACCTTAGCATCAGAGATAACTTCACATAAACTAAAGCTAAGTCCAAAATAGCGTGCCTTCTGTTTCACCTAAAAGCTTCGATGAGACCATAATAGTGTCTAGAAAAAACTTGTTCAATTAAGTTAATGCTAAATGTTCATTAGGTAAATGAATTCCATCTTCCCGGCTGATCGGGTTCTTGCAAATCTTAAGGGTGGATTCATTTGCAGCATACGCGTATAGCTGTCGCTTTGGCACGTGCGAATTTTCTATTGTTTTTTGGCTAAAAAACAAAAGAAAATTCCCACCCGCTAAAGCGACAGCTATACGCGTATGCTGCAAACGATTGACCAGAACGTCATGGTAGCCCACATATAGGGCAAGAACGTCATGCTAGCCCACATATAAGGCACTAATGTGAAGGTAAGTGAGTACAATTGAAAGCAAGTGAGTACAAATGAAGGTAAGTGAGTACAAGTGAAGGAAAGTGTGTGTTAGTGGAGGTAGGTGCGTTAATCACTTGGTGTATATATTCATATAGGATTGTAATGTTATTAGTGCCTTATATGTGGGCTACCATGACGTTCTTGCCAAATGATTCCATCCTAATCTCTCAAGATCTTGTTATTTAACTTAACTGTAATTCAGGTTCATGTTTCCTTCTCTCTTAACTTACCCTTCTATTATTGCGCTCTTTATAGTCAACAAATCGAATTCCGTCCAAGCTGTGCATGACATAATACTGTGTAACCCACTGATCCGCATCCTGCCTTCCTTGAGTCGCCAATCTGATAATTTTAGCCGCCTTCCCGAAGTCTAACTGTAGCCACTGATATCGATTGTTGTGTTTCGCTGACCACGCACCCATGTACCTTCCCCGGCGTCTCCAGTGGAGCCGCGCTAGGTACGGCGCGTGGTAGTTGTCCCATTGAGATGATGCTGTAACCAGGCGGTTATTTAACCGACCTGATTGAAGTCCCATTGGTTGATTGCACTGGCGGCCTGTGTAAGGCACGTAGTACCGCTAGTTAGTAATAACGGCAGCATTTCTGTGCAACTTGTCGTGCAACAACTGTTGCATTGCTAATCGTATCTATAACAAAATGCTCGATTGTGATTGGTTATTCGCGGGCCTATTTGATACGTAATTGGAGGGTGATCACGTGGGTGTCCAATTTCAGCTGTCCAATTTGAACTTTCTGTAATTGGATAGCTGTAATCGGACAGCTATGCTGTGCGCGCGTCAATCGGGTGCACTGAAATGGGTTCTTTTTGTAGCTGTTTCTCCACCGCTTGTAAAACTGACAATAAAAAATATGGGGCACGTAGATTTTCTAATCTAGCATTTTGTTATAGATACGATTGTATATATATATATAGATATACGAGGAGATGGTTATAGGCGCAACACATGGTCGCATTTTGCAACACAACTTTGTTGCGCGAAAAGTTGGACGAAAATGTTACCAGTAATACTTGGCCTTGATATGTTCAGTCACAAACAAACACCGTACCTTTTTGCGCGAAAGAAACGATTTCGCTGAAAGTAAGGTCTTAATAAGTTCAGGAAATTGTGCGCAAGGGCATAGTCTATTAAGCCACGCTTAAGCACTTGCCAGGAGTTTATACTTTTATTAAGTTCGCAGAATTACCCAAACACACAATACTCCCTTTAGTTACCTGAAAGAAACCTAACTGTAATCAACGACAGTAAATTAAGTTGGTGAAGTATGATCATCCGGGTGAGTGTAGTCCTGAGAAGGACTGTTTGTGATGACATTGACTGACCTGTTTCGACAACCTGAGCGGAAGTCATCATCAGAGTCAAGTGATGACTTCCGCTCAGGTTGTCAAAACGTCAGACAATGTCACCACCAAGAGTCCTTCTCAGGACTACACTCACCCGGACGATCATACTTCTCCAACGTATGATATGACTCTTGGGTTTAAACCATTTACAGTTAGTGATAGTAAAAGAAGTCTGTTATGTAATTTGGGCGTAAGAGGTTGGTTCTTAAAAGTACTAAGTAACGGAAAAAGGAAGCCTCAAAACTTTCTTTCGTTAGTTTATGAAGTGACATGCTCTGACTTACCCAGTGTACATCCATATAGTTCCACACGCATAGCAATGTGTCCATACCAGGACCTCACGTTCATACGAACATAACGCGCTGCAAACGGCTTGAAGAAACGGTGGGTAACGACGAAGTACCTCTCTTGGTTGGCTGGGAAGATCTGATTAGATTTTAAAAGAAAACAATTACTAAGCAATTAGCTTTGAACGAATAAATAGTGTGGGTGGAGAGGGAGGACAAAACCAAACGTCCGTTTTGTGGTATAGGGTAATCTTTGATAACGCCATTGTTTGCATCGTGGATTAGGATATTAACCCAATAAGAACAGAAAACTACAAAGAGTATATGTTTTCGCGCCACGTTTGAAAGTGAGCGGGTGAACAACTGTAATCAAAAGTTCCAGCCTTAACAGCCATTTCTGAAGACGCTCTTACAACACAGCCAAAATCTCGTTCAATTCCTCGTTCATTTTCTTCTTACACAGTTGCTATTAATTTTGTGGCACAGTCGAAATTAATATATCGCATCTGTACGTTTGCGAGACTATATTTAATTTATGCTTATGAGGACATCAAAAATTGCCCCATAACGTGTCTCTTCAGAGTGCAACAGTATCGTCTGTTTACCTTCTGCGAAATAAGCGTTTGTGGCAGTTGTGAATAACAGCAATACAGAAAGCATCTGCGAAGAAATACAGACTCGTACCCATTCGCTTCTCTTGTCCGCGCTGTGGTTTATGGGTAGGATTTGATGAGTTCGCGGTGCTTCAAGGGAAGGAGGGAGGAAAATTGCGAAGTTTTTGTCCCCCTCCTTCCCAAAAGGCTTTGCGCACATTGATCGCCTTCCCATATTCCAACACGAAAAGGAATAAATAAATGGCGACTGGGTACGAGTCTGGAAGAAATATTCTACAAAAATAGACTCTTAACCTACCCTTGTTCTTCTATTCTCCCTGTAAGGATAAAACCTGACTCCATTGTTACTGTAAGACACAGTATAACTGGTGACCCACTGATTAGCATCATATCTGGCTTGGGTAGAAATCCTCTTCACAACTGATTTGGCGCCCAGGTCGATCTGTAGCCATTGTCGATTGTTATTCACCCTGGCTAACCAGCCACCTCGAGTCGCACCTCTGTTCCTGGCCTGCAGTCTGGCTGACCAAGGGCCGTAATATCGGTTGTACATGGAGGAGGCGGTGAACATGGATTGCGTGATGCGGCCATCTTGGATACCCAGCGGTACGTCACACTTGTCTGTAATTATAAGCGTGACAGTAAATTAGGAAAACAGTTCACCGGCAAAGAAAGAGTAGAATATTGAAACATGCTTCGAAAACGAGACAGCGCCACCAAGTAAATGTACGTTTTAGCTTGAGAAGGCTGTACCGTACCGACGTAAAAGACACCTCAAAGAGCTATTTTGTGGGCAGCTGTCGATTTCTATAGTGTTCATTTATCCTATAGACACACTTTATGGGAATTTGATGACAATCGGCTGAAAGATACTGCCGATATCAAATGATTAATTATGTAATTCTTTGAAAAAAAAACCCACGTTTTTCAACCCGAACAGTATCTTTTTATGGGAAGAATTGTACAAGAAACAACAAGACATTTGTGTCGTTTAATACAATTATATTCTTGATTTCTGGTACGTAAAACTTGCAATTTCTGCACTTTCTAGAAAAAACAGAAGCCCAGCCCCAGTCGTTCAAAGAGAGGACAACTTTACCAAGTGGATAAGTCGCTATCCAACGGAGCATTTTAGTTCAACTTACACATTTGGCCAGAATTTTGCAAAGCCACACACTTGATTATAGATAAACTCTTGCTCTTGGCCTGATTGCCCAAAAAAGTGAAAATTGACTAAACACCACCACCAAAGAGTACGCCAATGGGCGACAGCGACAAAATTTAAATCAACCTAAATGCACAGTATTAGCATTATATTGTAAAGGAAAAACAAAAACGCCATTAAAAAGTAGAAACCTTTTCAAACTATCGTAACACAAAAGAAAAGAAGGGTCACATAATTCCGCTCCGACAGCACCACGATGGAAGTATGAATTCGTGCTATAAGGTTCTATTTGTTCACGGACAAACAGCACAAACTACTACGTGAGACAAATTACAGTACGATCTTGCAAATACCTGCTTTGCAGCCGTAGAACTCCACCCTCATACAGATATGGCGATACCAGCCTCGCGGGGTGATGCGAATGAACCGGGCTATGATTGGTGGGTTGATAACGTTTGAAACTTTACTGTGCTGGTCACGGTTGGCTTGGAAATACTTAAAAACCAAGAAAATAAAAGTGAGAATGAATAATCTAAAGCGACATATAGGTTGTTTACCATTTACAGGGGGAAATCGGTAGTAAGCGAAACCGCCCGAACGGAAAATTCGGTTCGACATTAACATGTACTATTTGTACAGTTCACTGTTATTAACAGGGAGTCTGGACTTAGTTTGACTATTGGTCCAGGACCTGGAACTGGTAGAAAAAAGTAAATGGAAGCACAATTTTCCGTTTGGATATTCCGGTTGGGAATTTTGGACTACCTCCGTTTCAGATTTTGGAAATTTTCCGGTCAGGCAAACCCAAATAGCCCTACTATTTACAGTCCAACCGAAATTTCTAGGCTTTTTTTGGAAATAGTAAACACTCAGTGTAAGTTTGAGCCATTTCTTTCTCACAGCCACAGCCAAACACAACTTTAAACTCAAGTCATCGCCAAGACCCCGGTAACGAGTTATTGCGGTGATTTAATTAAAAAAAAGCGCATTGCGTTATTTAGCATTGTCACCCTAGTTAAATCGCCAATTATTAAGGGTAGCAAAGGTGGAGGTATACAGGTTGGAGAATAAAATCAAGTTGCAAATTTAGTATCCAAAACGGCAAATTGTCTTACTGCTAACTACGACTAAATTCCAAAACATCTTGATATTGTAGCGCAGATACCCTCTAAAACACGATCAACTCACTTGAATTTCAAATTGATTTCTCTGGATAGGAAAAGTCAGGAAACGTAATTTGCATTATTCTTGTCAACATATTAATATTCATATATTCAATTTTATAATATTATATTATATATTATTATATTAATATTATATGTCAGCATATTAATATTATTTTATATCTACCTTATCATTGCTCTTGTATCTGTACAAGCTCCAGTGAATTCCATCCTGACTTGAACTCAAAAGGTATCTCGTCACCCATTGGCCGTAATCCTGCCTTCCTTGTGTATCTATTTTCGTGATTTTCATTGGTTGGCCAAAGTCAACTTTAAGCCATTGGTTGTGATTGTTGTGTCTTGCGCACCATGCCCCCACGTACCGACCGCGCTTGGCCCGACCCAGTCTTCCGAGGCTGGCTGCATGATATCTGTTGTACGATGAAGAAGCTGTGATTTGGGCGTTCTTGATAGCACCGCTTCGCATGCCCAAGGCACCGTTACAGAGCGCAGCTGGAGAAAAGAACAAAATTCTAGCGTTAGTCCAAGTAAGACTAACAATAAGTTGCTGATAAATAAATCAAAGAAATGGAAGTTCTGAACAGGTGCCTCGTTAGCGCAGTAGGCAGCGCGTCAGTCTCATAATCCAAAGTAGACATCTGAAGGTCGTGAGTTCGATCCTCACACGGGGCACATTATTTTACCTTTTTTTCTCTTTTTGATCGACCAAAACAATTTTTTATCAATTTGCTCAGAAACTGGATCTGGGAGAAGAATCTTCTTATCTCATAAAACGCCAACATTCTCTAGTAGCAGCACCACATGTTACGCCATGTCTGCCCCTATTTTAATAAACGACTCAAAGAATGGAAAGCTTTATTCCTGTGGTTCTCTCTCTTTCATTACTTTGAGAATAGTATAGACACTGGCGTTCTGAGCTTGATATTTTCATTGTGCCGTGACCAAAAATAACAGAATAATAAACGGAAGATCCGAAACCACAAGAAAGGAGTGATTGCTACTGAGACGTTCGGTTTATTTGTCTTGTTTTCGATTGCTTGAAGGCCCGTGGCATACTTGGCATTCAAGACTGGATAGTGTTCACCCTTTTTAACCCTCTCACTCCCAAGAGTGCCTAAAATCAAACTTCAAGACGAATCCCTAATTTCATTTTGTAAAATACTTAAGTATAAATAGTACCATGTGAAAGTGCTGCTGGCGAGGTTTCATTTGAATGGTCACGCCATAGGATTTTATCCACAGACTCAGAAGTTAGAGTCACCTTAATGTCTCCATGACTGACTCAGCGGGTGAAAGGGTTAAATCTCAACTAAAATGCCGTTGTAATATTATTGGTCCTACCTGAGCATCCAAACACTTCAACTCTCATTGATATCCAGCCGTACCATGACTTAGGATGCACCCTGACAAATACAGCGGCTATTCGCTTTCTGAAGCGCTGATACACAAGCGAATGGCGGTCTGTGTTGGCTGCAAACAACTGCAGATATAATGAACAAACACCAAATTATACACAAATGCCCTATTGCAATTTACTTTAAGTGGGCTATGTTTCCCTTCTTTTTTGCAGGGTTTAAGACTTAGAAAATAATCTTGCGAAAAGTAACCCACAGAAAGGAAATGTTGAAGTACTGCGCGCTCTCCTGCTTGCCAAAACTCAAATGTGGGGCGGTACCGTAAACTGCCCCTCATAAGCCCTGGGCTTATACAACTTTCGTAAGGGGTTTTGGGTAGGCTTATAAATGGAGGGGCTTATATCTGAGGGAGGGGGGGGGGGCTATAAGCGGAATTTAAAAGTGTTTCGAAATGAGCCACAGCAGTGTTGATCGAAATACATTTTTAATTTAAGCTTACTTGCTTTTAATTAAGCTTTAAAACATCATGATAAATCGAATTCATTTTAATTTTAAGAACAAAATCAAAACTGTAACAACACGAACGTAACCGGAACGCAACAAAACAGAAGCTCAGAGTTCATCTTCGCTATCATTGATAAAGGTTTTAATGTCTAGTTCACATTGCTGAGGCTTTCCGCACTTAATTTGAGGTCATCTTCGCTATATAAATTGGCAGTGTTAATGTCTAGTTTACTGAGTGGTCTGGCTTTCTTCCTCAAACTCACCAGGAAACAAGAAAACTAGAGGGGGGCTTATATCCAGGGGGACTTAGAACCAGATGTATTTTTTTGTTTACAGGTACATGGGCCTACAACCGGGGGGGAATATAAGCGGGGGGACTTATAAGTGGCAGTTTATTTTGAGCGGAGACCTTAACCCCCTATTGGTAGTAATGTACCGCACCGTCCTTCCTACCATTTCTAAAAATGTAATTTCACTTGATTTTCTGTTGTACTTCTGCTCATCACAACATAAAGGGATACTTAATTCCCCACGTAAATTTTCCAGCCGGTTTGAAGGAAAGTTTACCTCAACCTTTAAAATGACATACTTTTAGCACTCCCATCTTTCAATTTCTGCCCAAAAGTCTGCCCACGATGGGTAGTAACGAGGCGCTCGTATTAACGAAGTTTTCACAAAATAAAATGACCAGACGAGCTTTTGTTCGGAACTTTTAAAAGAAGTTAAAGCGGCCGTAAAAAATGGTAATACTGTAGTACAAACGATGTGGAAGTAAGGTGGAGTCTCACTGCACTACAGTTGACTCTCGGTGACTCGATCCCTCGGTAACTCGAAGCTCGCGCTAACTCGAACCAAAATTGATTCCCCCCTAGATTTGCTCCATATATTTACGGTAAATTTACCCTCGATAACTCGAATCTCTCGTTAACTCCAAGTAAATCCGTTTTCCCTTCAGGCCATTTTCTTACTAATTTTACCCTCCACAGCTCGAACCTTATTTGACAACTGTGTTATGAACATCATAAATTGTGTATTAGCACTCTCGGAAGCAAGCTTTGCATGAGAAAAACTTCTGTTTACCATTTGCAAGTAAGGCAAACAAAATAACAAAGGATTGGTCAAGTTGAAGTTGATTTGGTATATTTTCGCCTCCTACTGTTAGACGGTTAGCTCACGTTTCCAACACTAGGGCTGCAACGATACATTTTCTCACGATACGATACATATCTCGATACAAGGGCCACGACACGATACATAACTGTGCGTGACATAACTAGTTACCAACAACTTACACTACTTTTAAATAATTTACTTCCATAATAATAAATTTAACACTGTAATAACACAACATCAAATCGCCTTACAAGGGCTAAGATGTAGAGCTTGGGTAAGGAATATTGAAGACAGTGATTTCCCGAATTTGCTGATGTAGCATATTTTATCGTGTCGTAATATCGCGATATCTTATTTAAATATCGATATTCGTATCATTGGAAAAAATATTGTGGTTCACCGATGCATCGGCGTATCGTTAACACTGGGTGACTGCTTTCTCTAATCTCTGCAATTCTGGTTCTTTGATGCCATCTCTCGATAAATCGAATTTTTTTCCATTGGCCTTGAAGGTTCGAGTTATCGGGAGTCAACTTTACACATGATTTCTCATTCACCGTACCTTAACTCTTCCGTTCTCTCTGTACTGAGCGAAGTCCACGCCGTTCATGCCATAAGACAGAGTGTAGCTCTTCACCCACTGGTTGGCATCCTGTCTGCCTTGGGTACCAATACCGCTGATGCGGTAAATTTCCTGGAAATTCACCTGGAACCACTGTCTGTTGTTGCGATGTCTTACGCTCCAGGACCAGCGATGATTCAATCTGCCGTGCCATGGTGCCAAGTAATGGTTGTAATAGGACGAGGCGGATAACTGGCCGTTTGTGATCCTTTTGTCTTCAAGGCCGAGTGGGACATTGCATAGGCCTGTTTGCAAGAAAGGCGAAATGGATATAAGAGACGCAGTATGTAGCTGGATGTGACCACGTTAGGGACGGACCATTAGAAAAGTTAAGGGGGGGGAGGGGCGGGCGAATTGCAAAATAAAAACATCATGGAAGAGAAAAGTGTGAGAAAAAATTCATGCACAGCGAGTAGCCCAGAAAAATGTTCTTGCATACGGAAAAAAAATTCCTGCAAGGGAAACGTTAACGAAAAAAAAATTCGTGCAGCTCGAAAATTCCCCAGCGCCCCTCCACCCCAGAAACTTTTCTAATGGTCCGTCCGTTAATGGGGTATTTGCCCATCCTGAAATTACTGGCCTATAACATTCACGTTCGTCTTTCGTAAACTGTCTCAAGCTTTCACAATATTAACCACCTTGTTTTCTATTTATTATTATTTACTATCTCAAATCAGTTCAACAGCATTTTTCATATCTGATCTGAAGGAATACTAGTGAGCATGACATTTTTAAATGCTACTAAATGCTATTAAAATTCATGCCACAGCAATAAGCACATGCATAAAAATTATCGTTTGGGAATCAACCTGAATAACAAAAGAAACTTCTCCCTCTTTCTTGTGCTTCTGATTGTGCGTTTGTCAGGAGTTTTTATGCTAATTTCATAAGTGCCAACTGGTTTGAAATAACCAGAAACATATACAGGAGATTTCGCAGCAATGGGTGCGAGTTTGATGCTCCGTCCATTTTCTGCAGCATTTGGATATTCCTTTGGCCTATTTCCTTTTTGCTTCTTTGTCAAATGAGAATGTCGCAAAATAGAAATTGTTCTGTTCCTTATATCGCGAATCAGAATCATTGCAAACAGTGGATCAAGATTTTTTTATGAACCATGCACATCAACGTTACCTTCTGGACATCCATAGAACTCAACCCTCATGGAAATGTGTTTGTACCAGCCCCAAGGGCGCAGGCGTATGAATCGAGCTCTGATTGGCGGGAAGAGGCGATATTGGACAACACTATTCTGATCTCGATTTCCTGTGAAGTACTGAAAAAGATAAAGCGAATGATAACTGGTATTATTATTCAACAAATTGTCACTATGCCCATATATGGTCAGGAAGCCCTCAATATCTGTCATCCGTACATGACAGATATCCAGCGATACACGTAGATGACCATATTTGGAAGTGCAGTGCGGGGATTGTTAGGGCGGCCATTTTGAAAAGCGAGAAAGTTTTAGTGGTGTTTTCCAAAGATTTAAAAACACCCTGAAAGATTTTTTCCAAGAATTAACACTCAGAGAAAGTCGAGGAGTATTTGCTTCAGCTTACGAGGATATCCAGCGGTTGATTTGGAATTTTTAAAATCGCTAGCGAAGCAGAATCTTCAAACTCACTTGCTCACGGAAAGTTGTAAAGTTAAAAAGAGTTTAATTCACGAGGAGAGGACTTATTCTCGGTAAGGTAGCAATATTTTTCTACTACAAATGAACTTGCCATTACCAAATATGAGTTTGTAAATGAGTCTACTTGAAGTGAACGGTAGTAAACTTTGATTTCTTGAAATTTTGCTTTTGTGTTTATCATTTGTTGCTAGCTTTAGGCGTTTTTATCATACAACTGAAGTTTTTCTTGTTGTGAAAATGGTAGACGATGAGAATTTGTTGAATAACAAAACAATTATCCTGCTCAAGCTTGCGGAATATTCCCTGATTTAGGATCAGGTGATATTCCGCGCGATTTCGCAGGATAATTGTTAAACGTTCTTATTTACAAAGTACGTTCTATGTTCAACTAAATATTATGCAAACAAACAGTCGTTAACTTCTGGAATAATTTCACTCGTGTTTTCCCAATACCAAATTTGCTAACCACTTGTAAAATTATTTTTTCATCATTTAATTAATAGTTAAAACAAATCTGATAGAAAAGTTAATTTATAGCATGCCGTGAAAATTATTCTTCAAAGAAATGTTAATTTCTAGTCACGTGATTGCACACGGGCTTCAAAAAGTAAATCCTCGCGATTAAAAAAAAGGTACAAAAAAAGCACTTAAAATATGGGAACACAGACCAAGGTTGAACAGGTGCCTCGTTAGCGCAGTAGGCAGCGCGTCAGTCTCATAATCTAAGTTAGAAATCTGAAGGACGTGAGTTCGATCCTCACACGGGGCACGATTTTTTTTTACATTTTCACTGACTTTTTAAAAATTAGAAATAACCAAAATTGCTTCATCGCTTTTGAAGGTGAAATGAATTTACGCTAAATTGTTTTCCTTCTGTGCAAGCCACTTTTAAAACGGCGCAAAAACCCGCGATCTGTGGAACCAGTATCGCCATCCCTACCTTTCTATTACTGTTCTCCTTGTATTCAGCAAAACTCGCGCCATCCTGACTGTACGTGACAAAATATTGTGTGACCCACTGAGCGGCATCCTGTCTTCCCATGGTAGCTATTTTAACTACACGCATGGCACGACCAAAGTCCACCTGATACCACTGGTACCGGTTGTTGTGTCGCGCGCACCATGCGCCCATCCGGGAACCTGTGCGGCGGAAGTGCAGGCGGCCATTGCGCGGACCGTGATTCACATCCCAGCTTGAAGAAGCTGACAGTTGTGTTTGTCGTATGCGGCCATTCTGCATTCCTAATGGCCGGTTACACCTTGCGCCTAATAAAAGAAAAAGAAACCGTGAGTAAGAGGGACTCTTTGAAAGTAGCGAGGTGATAACTCCGGGTTAAGAAGAAGTAGCAAAAGGAACCATACAAAAGAACCAGGCATATTGAAGAAAAGTACGTATGAGAAATTAGCCCATTTTACAGCTGTGTGCTTAGCGACCTGGCCTTTGAATGGAAGCGAGGCTGGAGTTGACCTTGTTTTGACACAAACCCTCCTGCTTTCCATATGTAAACCCAAACTTGTTAGCATGAGAACAACATGGTTTACATGTGAAAAGCAGGAGGGTCTTTACCAAAACAAGGCCAACTCCAGCCTCACTTCCACTCAAAAGCCAGGTCACTAAGCACACAACTGTAAAACGGACTATTGATATGACTTACTGGTAAAAAGTACTTTTCAGAGAGGGAAAATTGACTTCGAAAAAATATATGCAAAACGGGGAACGCAGCTACAAGTAACAAAGCCAAATGTCATAAAACGTCTTCCAAGAGTCACATCTGACTAAATGGTACCAGAATGAATTTCTAAAGTGAGACCATTTGAATAACCAGTGTTTTTTATCTGCGCTGTTTGTTTGTTTTTATTTGTTCTTGTTTTCTGTAGTTTGTTTGTTGTGTGTGTGTGTGTGTTTTTTTTTTTTTGTTTTTTTTGTTTTTGTCTTTGTTCATTTCCCACAGGAGAGCAAATGGAGGAATTTTAAAATTTGTTGATGAAGTGACTTTACGTACCGGTAATACAACCATAGAATTCCGCCCTCATTGAGATCCAGCTTCTCCAAGTAACAGGATAAATCCTGAAGTATCGTCCTGATAGCGGCCTCACGAATCGATTGCAGACAACTATATATCGGTCGTAATTACCGACAAATATCTAAGGAGAAATGGGATAACTTACAAGTTAATACGACGCGTTTAAAGTAAAATATCAATTATTCCTTCATGAAGTTTTGAAATAGAATAGCTCCTCTACCTTAGTACGACGCCCTTCTCTGTATGGTATGAACCGCTGACCATCTTTGCTGAACGTCACGTAATAACTGGTGACCCACTGATCAGCATTTTGCCGACCTTGCGTGCAAACACGCGTGACACGAGTACGACCTCCAAAGTCAAACTGAATCCACGTGTTCCTGACGCTACGCCGCGCACACCACGCCCCTCCGTACCGCCCCACACGTCGCTGATGCAGCCGGGCGTTTCTCGGCGCGCAGTAATAGTTGTAGAACGAGGAAGCGGTGATGAGCTGATCAGGGAAACGACCATCTTCGATACCAAGTGGAACGTCGCAGCGACCTGAAAAAAGGCTATTGTTTAGTGCCGTTTTACGCAGAAATACTTGTCACATGAAAGATTACTTCTCAGGCAGATTTGAAGCCATTTTCTCACTTGAAAAGCATAACAGTTAATTATCAATGATCGAATGTTATTACTTCTTCTGGAATTACAACGATTTGTTTTTTGTGTCAATAGCGCAAAGAACATGTTTTTATGACAGCCTTTTTTTCCCCAGGATTAACTTTCCAGTTTGTATCTTCGTTTGGCTTAGAACTCTAACCATCGTTATCGCTGTTTTCTCGGTATTGGCAGTTAACTCATAGAAGAAGGAAAAAAGGACGACCTACTACTACGACCTTCTCAAATGTCATAAACAGAAACACTAGTCTAGTCAAGACACACGTTTGCAAGATAGCTATCAATCGTTTCATTAATGATCAAACTAAGATTCGTTAAGCAAATTTGCTTACTCCATGGACATCCATACAGCTCCAGTCTCATTGAAATGTGTCCACGCCAACCACGAACTTGCAAACGAACAAAGCGTCCATATATGGGATACGGAAGAGGATTGTTCCGAACTGAATACCTATCCACATTAGCAGGGAAAGTCTATAAAAAAAAGAAGATCGTTTCAAGAACCGTCAGAAAAATATCAGAGCTGAAAATTCGTATCGTCATTCCGGTCTAGTGAACTTTATCGTCCAATGTTACACAATCGACGTTTATATTTCAGCAACATACACAAAGTCTAGAGCCACCTACAACATAAAAAACAGCAACCACAAAAAAGTACTGCTTTCATTTGAGTGGTCACACTTGAGGATTTTATCCACAGACTTAAAAGTTAGAACCGCATTGTACAGCATAATAAACAGCATCACAGGAAAGTACTGCTCAGTAGCTTTCATCTGAATGGTCACACTTTAGGATTTTATCCATGCACAGACTCAAAAGTTAGAACCTCCTTGTACAGCACATTTAACCGCACCACTGAAACGTGCTGCTGTTTTATTTGAATTGTTTAAAGGGGCTACTTCACGGGAATTTTCTCATGTTTTGGGGTGAAAATGTGTCTAAATTCAAATTCTTTTACACGAAATGCACCCTGAACATCAAGAGAAAGAAATTTAATGATTTTCGCAAAAGTAGAAGAAACCATAATTAGTTTCTGGCGATTTCTATAAGAACATTTGCCTCATTTTCTCAAGTTGCAATCCATTTGAATCCTAGCATCCGCAGCCAAACAAACCAGCGGGATTCTTTGTCCTTCGCTCGCCACATTCCGAAATATTCCATCTTTTCTTACACTTAACTACAGTTTCAGAGTTATTCAAGTTTAAAGAAAACGGAATCACTCTTTTCTGGTTTCCTTTAATTGTAATATGTCCTTAAACTTTTTAAAATGATCCTAAACATAGGTAACCGAGCGTCTTTAACTATACTATTTGTGATACACGCTTAACCCTTTCAGCCCCAATGGTGATCAGCATCAAATTTCTCCTCATCATATCAGTGCATTACAAAACATAAAGGTCACGAGAATTAGGGAAATGATCACCAAAGATGAACTGTCTTAATGTATAAACAAGTTCTCCCAACCGGTACTTAACAAAATGTATGGAGACTAGTAACGAGAATTTGCATACTGATATTAACGGGTAGAAAACGGCCGGAAACTACTCACCTTGACGACATCCCACCAGTTCTTAACCTTAGCAAACTTGACTCCATCCGAACTGTAAAGCACATAAAACGCAGTCACCCATTGGTTAGCTTCCTCTCTGCCTTGAGTAGCGACACCAGTGACCTTCATTGCCCTTCCAAGGTCAACCTGAATCCACTGGTTGTAGTTGTTGTGGCGGGAACTCCAGGCCCCCATTAGCCTGCCACGGCGCAAGCGCCTTAGTCTGCCCAGATAAGGGGCATGATTGTTGTCCCACTGTGATGAAGCTTTGATGGCGGCATTTCTAATTCGGCCATTTTGCATTCCCAAGGCTTTGTCGCACATTCGTTCTGAAACAATAACAACAACTTTATTGGCACTAATTATGAAAAGAAAAGCTGCAAGTCATAAAGCTCATATCTTGGTGTGAATGAAAGGGGTGTCTCTTGGTGTTACGGAAACCATTGTTAGTTAGCTATTGTGTTGACGTCTGATTATTGTTTATTGTCTTTTCAATTTCATTTGGTGATCACATCAATGAAAAACCCAAAATCGAGAGAGACTGAGTATGAATGGTGAAAGAGGCGGAGAATGGGGGATCAACAACATTAACTCCTTCATTAAAGGAGCTGTGTCACGAAATTTAGCCAAATTTAGCCACTGGAAAATAGATATCATATTAAGAGAAACATAAAAGTATCTACTTAAAATATTGAAGGAAGGTTTAAATAACACAGCAAATACAAATGAAGGCACGGATGGGCAAAATTGAAGAAGATTAAAATGGATTACAATGGGGGTTTTAAAACTGTTCAGCCTAAGAGTCAGTTTTCAAAGTTCATCTTTGGTGTTTGTAACTTTAAATGCAATGCTAAGAAGACATATTTGTTTGTCACAAAACTGTGGTTTTGTCATTTATAAGTAATTTCTTCGCTATTTTTAAGTTCCATGAAGAGTAAGGGCAAGTAATAAGCGAAACTAAACAAAATGGACTGGACAACCCCTTTAAGTTCTCCCTCTTCAGGTAAAAATTTGAATGGTACGAGTCAGAGGTATTCAACTACGGAAGAGAAACGGTATAAGCTTCGCTGTTTCAGAACTTTAATAGTGGATGAAGAGAGAATGCCAAATAAGATTTGGTTTATGTTAACATGTCGAAGCAACAGTTGGTGATGAGAATACAAATGTGTAGACTATTAATTCACCTTTATATCGGCAGCCATACAGCTCAACCCTCATAGCGATATAAGATCTCCAGCTCTTGGGGTGTATCCTGAGATACCGCGCTCTTATATACGGTGATACTCTCTGTGCTACAGTGTGATAAATGTCATAGTTTCCACGGAATCTCTGAATGAAAAATAAAATAGATTTTAAAAAGTTTAAAATTCTAGATATGGTTTCCAATGGTTGAGTTTCTCACCCAACAAAAACAACTACCACTGAAATATACATTAAATATGATGCGTTTTTGCGTGTCTTGAATGGCAACGTAGACTGAGAGTTTGCCGCAATATTTCCTGCCCCTCAAGCAGCGTATGGGCTGTTTCTTTTAAAGTAGACATGAATTTATATTGATTTCTACTTTTTTTAGTTTCCGTGGAAAGTTTCAGTGGATTAAGATGTTACCTGATGTTACCTGCGCATTGCTATAGACACAAAAGGTTTTTCTAAAAAATCAAAAAGTGGTATCTTCAAGACATCGAATAGGGTTCAGAAAGTTGCGCCATTTTTTTGCGTGGAAGAAAATAAGTACTGAAAATAGAAAGTTTTCTGTTTTCTGCTGAAAGTCTTCTTTCTTCTCTTTTACTGGCGCTACGTGATCAGGAGGATGAAAATATTTTAAAAAGCTTCTTCGTTGGAATTTCTCTGATGTAAGACTACAATGTAGCAACTGCCGTTGATTTTGAAGAAGGTAGAAAACACTTGATCTATGTTAACTATATTTCCAATGGAGCTTACAAAAAAATATTCCAAACCACACCTTGAGTCGTCCACCAACTGAATAACCTCTAAACCTGTGGCCATCTTTACTGTAGGAAAGTACGTAACTGGATACCCATTGATGGGCTTCTCTCCGTCCCTGTGTAGCGATACCTTTGACGATACTCATCTGCCTCAAGTCAATCTGCAGCCACTGCCTGACGTTGCGGTACTTTGCTACCCAGGCCCCTGTTCGTTTGTGGCTAGCGTAAATGTTCAGACGCGCTCGGTCAGGTCCGTGATTGTAGTTGTAAGACGACGAGGCCCGAAGATGACCCGACAGGATTCGTCGGTCCTCCATACCAAGAGGCATTGTGCAACGGTCTGTGAAGAAAACGAAAGACGCACAGCTGAGCGAGCTTATTCGAAGACGTATTACTGCCAACTCAGAATTAAACGTTTACCGAGGATTACATTTCTTTCGATAAAAATGTTTTCAAAAAGTAATTTGACGTTAAAGTTAGAATCAACATCGAACCTGAAGGGCAAAAAATCAATAAAATTTAATTATTTAACTGGATTCAAAGTGGATGCCGCTTGATAAGCGAGGTCAAGCTTTTTTAAAACCTAGCCCTTGATTTCACTTCAATATATATATGAAAAGGTGAAATTAAAGGTAAAAAAGGTTGATGAAAATGTGGTTTCCAGGCGAACGTATACGTTGACTCATCTCGCACGATAATTACGTGAAGCCAGTGTTAAGCACATTTCTTTACAACTTACAATATCCTTCAGCGTCCAAAATAGTTCAAAAAACAAATAAGTATCGCAAAACAGAAATACCATTTGATATGATAAATTATCACCTGTAAAGCACCCATAGAATTCCACTCGCATTGAGATATGTCTGTACCATCCCCATGGATGAACCCGGATGTAGCGACCGCGAATGGCGGGAATAAAAGGGTTGGTGACAACAGTGTTACGGTCTCTGTTTCCGGTGAAATACTGCAAAAAGACGAAAAGAAGGTTTTAAACACTATATTGAGGGGGAAAGTCATTCGCCCGAGAAAGAAAAACATCAACAACCTAAGAAATAACTTAATTCTTTTTCGGTGATACCAGAGCATGGTCGGCAAAACACTTTTGCGAAATTTGGTGTCTAAATATATACACGTTGCACTTAACTTTTAAAACGAGTTGTGCAAAGTGCCCCGTTAACGTTCAGTTTTGGATTCAGTCTTATACTGACCGATAATATTTTCCCGCTGGTGTGTGAAGATATTTTTCATTTCAGAGTTTCGAGCTAATTTGTTGACCTTTGTATCCGTTAACAATACACCTTTTTTCTGGAATCGAATTGTGAAATCAAGAGAGTAAGTTATGCCACTTTCGTTACCTTCCTATTGTTTCGCTCTTTGTATTCCACAAAATTGATCGCATTGACGCTGTATTTCACGTAATACTGCGTGACCCACTGACTGACATCCTGTCTTCCCTGGGTAGACATCTTGATTATCTTGACCGGCCGAGTGAAGTCTACCTGGAGGTACTGGTACCTATTGTTACTTCGTGCGCACCAGGCCCCCATGTACTTTCCATGCCGCGCGCGATGTAATCGCCCCAGGAATGGCGCATGGAATCTGTCCCACTGAGACGAAGCTGTCATTTGACTGTGCCTGAGTCGCCCGTTCTGTAATCCCATTGGCTGGTTACACAGTTTTCCTGGGTTTGAAAAGAGGAGTAGTTTACAGTGTATCAAGAAAGGTATTCATTAATAAATTATAGAGTGTGGTGTCAACACTTTCTTGGTTTAATCCTGAAAAAGATTAATCAAATTTCGAGTACCATTATTTGAGAAAGTTAAAAATTTCAAGACAATATAGTCTTATGTTGCCATAAATCTATACATAATCTATTGACATGTTCCAAAATTCCCACACAAAGTGTCAAATTTTATCACTGGTTTATTACATAATAAGTCACTTGAAAATCAAGACATTTCTAAGGCAGTTTTTAACTTTTGAGAACCCGTCTCTCAATAGCTTATTGCTCTATTGGGGTAATATTTTTTTAGGCGTGGGTTTAACCACTAGTTTTTAAAAAAATTTCAAGTCTAAAATTTTTGAATTAAGTTTTTTGTAGAGTCATCACTTTACAACTCCATTTGTTCGTTCTTTTATAGATTTTTTAAAAATGCATCTTATTGAGACATTTTCTGGATGCCCCCAAATTAGAATACTTCGAAATGGCGTACATAATCATTTTTCCAAAACCCTTTTAAAAAAAGTCGACACTTTCGCTGCTTAGAGGTTTTTTAGTGCGTGGCATTGGAAAAGTTGGGTATTGCTCTTTCGGAATACTCTAAAAATGTACCGAAAAAAAAAACTGCTGCTTCGTTTCCATCTTTAACTGGAAATCGTTCTTTTCATACCTTTCAGGAAATAATGTCATAAATATCGACGCAATTAATTGAAATACAGTGGAATCCCGATTTTTCGAACCTCCTCGGGAAAAGGGAATTGGTTCGAATTATCGAGGGGTTTGAAAAATCGGGGGTAAAATTGCAGTGTTTGACTGGTGAGGGGAAATCAGTTTTGGTTTGAATTATCGGCAGTTTCGAAAAACCGAGGGTTCGAGAAATCGGGATTCTACTGACTGTAGAAAGAAAAACTATGAGTATGGTGATTGCAGGATGTAGCATTATGTCAGTGGAATTGCTCAGGCTTATTGGACATTATGAGTTACCTTACCAGCAAAATTTATCAAAGTCCAATTCTCGTTGCCTTCGTATATGTATGATAGGAGCAAAAAAAAAACAGGAAACTCGTCGGATACAGTAGACTCCCCATCCATAACCTCGGTTATTTCTCTCAAAATCAAAGAATGTAGATTATCGCCCAAGTAATTCCTATTTGGATTTTTTTATTATAATTTTTTTTTCATTTTTTGTATGACAACATCATTGAAATTGGATGTATACTAAGCGCTGACAGTACTTTTTGACAATTACTTATTGCCATGTATTATAGTCTCTTACCCAATCTGCAGCCGAACAGTTCAACTCGCATAGCAATGTAGCTGTACCAACTCCTGACATTAATGCGTACATAACGGGCCACAAACGGTCTAAAGAAGCGATGACAGACCACAAAGTACCTCTCAATATTGGCTTGGAATAACTGAAATAAAAATATAGCAAAAAATAAGGCTCGTGGCTGTCTTGATCGTAACTGAGGTCACTTGGGTCTAAAAGGAAAGGCGATATTCTAGATCTTTAAGACTTGCGTCCAACCTGTGTCTACTTGCGAGTGTTTTGGCCAATCTGCACAATTCTACAATCAAGTTGGCAATTTCAAATCTTGCGTGGACTTGCTCTTTTAGCCAAAGCTTATGAAGTCTTCGCAGCCATTGTTTAAGTCGTCACGAAGTTGCGTGACAGCACAAATAACGGCGTACAAGAAAAATTGGGTTTCAGTTTTGGTAAAAGAAAAACTTGCCGAGCAACAGCGGTTTTGCAGTTGTCACTCGGCAGAATTCCAACATAGTCCAAAGGTTTTAATCCCATACCAAAATAAATAATATTGCTACATGCTTTACTTGCGTTGGGTAAACAAACGGTAAGAAACTTGCTTCATCTTCCGTGTGAACTGAAAACTGATCAAGGTGAACGCAAGCCATCACAAAAAGTGAAAAAATGAAGGTGTCGCAAGTCTACGTAAATTCTGACAAAATGGTGTCAGACAAACGACGTAAGTTTTGGCCAGATGGTGCCGCAAATCGACGTAAATTTTGAGCAAACGGTGTCGCATGTCGGTGTAAATTTTGCCAAACGCTTTCGCAAGCCAATGTAAATATTTGGGCAAATGGCGTCAGAAGTCGATGTAAAGTTCGGCCAGGGTTCACACAGAAACTTAGAAAGAAAATTCCATGACTGTTAATCTAAGTCCATGACCCCAAAATCGACAAGAGGACTCGAGTAAACAATGAGTGACATGCCCCACTGGCTGAACGTTTTGATGACACAAAGAGGAGGAACGCAGAGGAACGCTTGACACAAAGTTTCCTAAATTTCTTTACTTTTCAATCATCAGATAAAAACAATTTTGGAAAAATATGAAATTCCATGACCTCTCCATGACCCGGCAAACAAATTTCTCTAATTTCCATGGCTTTTCCAGGCTTGGAATGCAAATTTCAAATTCCATGACTTTCCATGACTTTTCCATGACCGTGTGAACCCTGTGGGCCCATGGTGTCAAAAGTCGACGTAACTTTTGGTAAAACGGTGTCGAAAGACAACGTAACTTTTCAACGTGCGATGGCTCGCGGTTACGTTTGACAAGGGCTTAAGTAATGGTCCTAGTAAGAACTAGGCAACCCAACGACAAGGAATGTAGAAAGGTGTTAATTGTGATATTGTTGAAACGGTCCACCTCATTGGCTAAAACATGAAAATCTACTATCACTTCATCAGGTGGCGCATTTATTTCTCTCTAGTTTACTTATTGATTCCCTTTTGGTGAAACTATTCTGAGTTTTAATGTAGCAAAATTTCTATGTGGGAAACATGGAAAATTAGAAGCCTTTCTTGGCCATTGTTTTGAACTCTCATGATTGGATAAAATGTTGTAACACAAAAGAAATATCGCTTTAAAATAAAGTTTCAGTACATTTTATTTCAAAAACGTGTTGTCCATAGGTTGATGTATTCTCAGTAAGAAAATCTAAACAATCTTATGTGGGGAAAGCGAAATGCCGCAGAACAATAGAGGATTGCCTAGTTCTTACACGCATTGTTACTTAATGTGTAGCGTAGTTTCCTCTACATACCCTTGTCCTCCTTCCTTCTCTATAAGTCACAAACTTGTGTCCCTTCCCACTGTAAGACACTGTATAGGACTTCACAAACTGATTGGCATCGTACCGACCCTGAGTACAGATTCTCTTCACACGTGACTTGGTTCCCAAGTCAATCTGCAGCCACTGCCTCGTGTTACGGTACTTAGCAATCCACCCTCCTAGCGTGGATCCGTAGTTTCGTGCCTGCAGTCTGGCGCTCCAAGGACCGTAGTAGTGGTTGTACATGGAGGAGGCAGTTAGCATAGATGGGGTGATACGGCCGTCTTGCATTCCCAACGGGACATCGCACGGATCTGCACGAAAATTAAAACGAGAATTGTAATAAATAGTAAGCAAGAGTCCTTATTAGGTAGCTAATTAAAACAAGCCTGAAAACGAAAAGGGCCGGGTTATACTTTATTTCATTTACACTTTTTTACATAGCTTTCTTCAAATGGGAGAAAACCACAAACTACATACAAAAAAAGTACTAAAGAACAAAAACGCCTTAAATGTGACAACCAACCATACATTAAGTAAGGATGGGGAGATTGAGGTGGATTGAAGACAAGGAACTACAAAAATTTACAATTTTTTTTCTTTCACGAAGCACAAAATGACGTAAAATTCTTCGCTCTTTTGCTTACAGAACCCAACCTTAAATCAAATGCTGAAGTTTTAAGTTTTAACCTTGTTGAATAATTTTTCAAGTGTGAATATTCAAATAGAAGCAAGGGAGGATAAACCATTGAACAATACTTTCCGTCGGTGTTGCTTGTTTATCAATAGTTTGCAACTGCTACTAGAGATTTCTAATTTAAAAAAGGCCACCCTCAGAGATCAGTGGGCTTTATCATAGAATAATGCCAGCTCAACTAACCCATTCTGCATCCATAGAATTCCGCTCTCATGGAGATATGCTTGTGCCAACCCCACGGATGAATACGGATGAGCCGCGCGTAGACTGGTGGCGAGAGGGCTTGCATTTTGATGCTGTTTTGATCATTGTTCCCACGAAAAGTCTGAAAATAAGTAATGGCACAAAAAGAACTAAAAAATGAGCTGGATGTGTTTGTTGCGTTCTCACAGCTTTTCGAAAATATTCGGATATCAAAGTGATAGCGATCCGCAAACTACTGCAGTCATCCGCAATTGTAAGAAACGGCGTAAATGCAGGAATGGCCTCACTGGACTGCACACGTACAGCATTCGGGGGTAAACATACAAACAGCAATGCTATAGGCCATTTCGAGGTCGAGCAGAAGTCTGCGACGATTAAGTTGATAAATAAACCTCATCTATGACAGACTACATTAGGATTAGTAACTTTGCGAAGTCTTTGCAGTGGTCCGCTCGCTGTTCGTTTTCCCCCACTATCATTGAGCAGAAAGAGAGACTGCCCGTAGTCTACACAGCAGTAAGCCGTTGACTTTCCAACCAATGAAATCGTTTAATTCGGAATTTGGAATGTTGTACTTAGCCGCTCAGCATGGCTATATCTAAAAAATATTCCTTGAGAAAACTTCTGATCAAAATAGCCATGGAAAAAGTTAGGACGCTCTCATAAAATAAGTTATTGGTCAGGCTCTAAACTATAATCCATATTTTCCCGCCATCATGTGATATCCTCATTTCGCAGCCTCATCTTAAACCTTTGAACCCCGATAGTGATCAACATCAAATTTCTCCTCATCATGTCAGTCCAGTATAACACAAAAAGGTCATGAGAATTAAGCAAATGATCACCAAAGAAGAATTGTCTTGATGTTTAAACAAGTTCTCCCAATTAGTGCTCAAAGAAATGTATGGATATCAGCAAGGAGAATTTGCACAATGATGCCGGGACGTCCTGAAGGGGTTGATTTTTCGTGTACTCTGAGGTATTTTTGGTCACCTTACCTTATCGTTGTTTTTGAATCTATAAACTTGCCAATGAATCCCATCTAAACTCGAGGACACCCTATAATAAGTGACCCACTGAGCAGCATCCTGTCTTCCCTGAGTAAGTATTTTCGTGATTTTCATTGGTCGACCAAAATCCACCTTCAGCCACTGATTCCTGTTATTGACTCTTGCGCACCAGGCCCCCACGTATCTGCCTCGCTTCTTTCGCCCCAGTCTACCGAGCCTGGCTCCGTGGTAGACGTTGTACTCGGAAGATGCAGTGATTCTGTTGTTTCGGAGTCGACCACTTTGTAACCCCAAGGGAGTATTACAGAGCGCGCCTGACAAAAAAGAGGTATATTTTAACTTGGTAAGTTTACTAACTAACAAGCAATCAAACTACATTGTCAACTAATATCTAATTTATGTTTTGTAATTTTTTGTATTTCATTGAATTTTGCCATAAACAAATATCAATTCTCTGTAGAAACTTACAAGAGACTTCGAAAATGCAACACAGTTAATATGTGAAAACTACTCCTATTAAGACAACGCTATTTTGAGGGCTCATCTGAAAATTGCCTTTTTTTCAACACGTTTACGTAAAGTATTCTGCTAACACGAAGAGACCAAGGAGTTTATGATTCGGGTTCGATGCCTAACACGTATCCGATTTCCTTTGCTATCGCAGTTCAGGTGTAAATAACTGAGTACGATCGCAAACGCTACTTTGTAAGTTATTACAAACCTCCACTTGCAATAGTTTTCGTTTGCAAGGAAGGCGAAAACGTGCACAATAATCTACGTTTTAGTTAGCCTGCGTGCAGACGTCTCCTATTTCCTTTGCGTGAAGCAAAAGAAATAGGAGACGCCTGCACGCAGGCTACGTTTTAGTCCCATTTTGGCGTCAAAACTAGTTAAACGATATACAATAATTTTCCGTTTTTAACATCTCGACTTTGGTTAAGGTCCCTCTCTCACTAAAAAAGCTCAGCCGATTCAATTTTCCGAAAAAGATCCAGGATTTACTTCAAGACACCTTGCAGTTTGAAGACAACTATGTTGAAGTTCCCCGTCTTATACAACTTTCTATCTCTATTGTTATTCTGCAGTAACGTTTCTGTAACTGTTGTTATCTAATTGTTAAAATTAGACAGTTTTATCGCTGCTGCCTAAATGATTTTGTGAAATCTCTTTCTACTATAATTTATTACTATTTCTATTGTTGTCATTATTGTAGTTATTTAGTTGTTAATTTAGTCACTCAATTGTTACCACTGAAATCTCGTTTCATTGCTATCTTGTCCCGCCTTGAATAACATACATGCTACTTGCGGAGGACAAACATCTCACTTTTGTGCAAAAACCGACATGCAATAAAAATTGTTGTTGTTGTTAAAGTTTTTGAAAATCTGCACTTTTCGAGCGTTGTTAATTGCTTTACGTATGAACGGGTAGCCTAACCGTACAAAAAACATATATTTTTATCTCAAATATAAAAAAAAGGAAACGAGGACTAAGTATTAATAAAGGGAAAATCGACTTACTTGTGCAGCCATAGAGCTCGACTCTAATAGAAATCCAACTGTACCATGTCTTGGGATGGATCCTCACGTAAGCGGCACTGAATGCTCTCAAGAAACGATGATATACCACAGAATGCCTGTCACTATTGCCAGAGAAAATCTAATACAGAGTAACAATATATTGTGTAATTTAGTTCAGTACAAGATGTAATAAAAACTACAAACAATTTCAATAAGGTCCAACAGCCGGATTAACATATATAAGCTGAGCGGGAAAATAGGTCAATAGTTCCCTACAAATATTAATTTTCAAACTGCAAATGAAATCATCCTTTCATTTCTTTCCTTTTTTCTTTTCTGTTCTTTCGTTTTTGTTTTGTTTTTTTGTTTTGTTTTTTTTTTGTTTCTCAGTGATTCAACAATAAAACTGGGTATTTTCCTTAGCACATTTTAACCTGAGTGCTATCAATGAAAGTTTCTTCTCAGTACCTTGGATTTGAATGTTCGCAATTTCGAATTCCATTCAGACACATAAAAGAGAACCGCCTTTACAGCACCACAGGAAAATAGTGCCCAGTTAGTTCTCATTTAAAGGTTATACTTTGAATTTCATTACAGTAGATCCACATTTTATCAGTGATCGAGACATCTCTTACCTTAACACGTCTGTTTTCCTTATAAGGAACATAAGTAACGCCATCTCGGCTATACGTCACTAAATAGCTCGTCACCCATTGGTTGGCATTCGATCTTCCTTGAGTGGCTATTCCTTTAAATCGTGTTATATAACCGAAGTTAACCTTTAGCCACTGCTTTGTGTTTCTAGTGCGCGCGCTCCACGAGTAGACGTGGTTTAAGCGGCCGTGCCATGGGCCGAGGTAATAATTGTAGTAGCTGGAAGCTGATATATCTCCTGAAGTTAGTCGCTTGTCTTCCAAACCGAGGGGCATGTTACAACGGTCTGCAAATAAAAAGGAAACGCAGCAGTCACCCTGTGTATGTATTACTCAGTCCTTATAAGCGATTTTATACGCGGCCTTAAAGTAAAACACGTGGCTTTAACACGCCCTAAGGTGTCCAGAAAAACACGTGCTATAAGGTTTTCAAAATTCATTTCAAATGCACCCTAAACCGTTTAAAAACAACGGCGACTTTTACATGACATGAACGTGTTTCAACCCCGACAGTAGCATGAAGCAAAGCAAATAGGAAACGTCTGCACGCAGGCTACCCCGACAGGCGTCTTAAGAGCGTTTCAAACGCAGTTCAAAGTTTGTTAATTCTTAGTCCTACCTTCAGCACAACCGTAGAACTCTACTCTCATGGAAATGTGTCCGTACCAGCCCCACGGGCGAATCTGAATGAAGCGCGCCTTGATTGGTGGGTAAAATCTATGTTGCACCACTGTGTTTTGGTCTCTGTTGCCAATGAAATACTGAAAAGATATCGTGAATATTAAAGGCATGTCAAGTTAAAGACTGCATGAGAATTAGTATGCGTGGTATTCGTATCATTTGACATTTGAGTGGACCTCAAACTTGTTTAAATTCAATCAAAGAAAATAACCTTTCTGTTGCTGTTTTCTTTATACTCGGCAAAATGCGCGCCATCTTGACTGTACGTCACGTAATACCGCGTGACCCACTGGCGGTAGTCTTGTCTTCCTTGTGTGGCAAACTTCACCACTCGCATGGGCCGTTTGAAATCCACTTGTAACCACTGATAATGGTTGTTATGGCGCGCGGACCACGCGCCGGTTCGCGCACGGCTCTTACGCCAGTACAGCCTGGCGTTGCTCGGTCCGTGGTTGCGATCCCACATTGAAGAGGAAGTGATCTGATTGGAACGAATGCGACCATTCTTCATTCCTAATGGTCTGTCGCATCTTGGACCTACGATGTGTTAGGAAAAAAAGAGGCCTTGATGTATTGTTACTGACGTGATGTCAAACGGGCTTCCATCGTTAGTCAAGCTACATCTACAACTTAATACTTCAAAGCCCTAATTCCTTTGCTGAGAATCCCCCTTCCTTTAAGCCCTTGGAAACAGTATAAATTAGTCCTTTTTCTCTGTAAGAAAAATAACGACAAAGCCAATTCACTGACGCTTTTTAGCCCAATTAGAGATTATCAAATGAAGGGACATCTAAATCAACCAGATTTGGCATTTTGTTTGCTTCACTGTACAAACATCTCGTTCCGCAAGCACGATTTCAAGGATCTTGTGCAGCTTACAACTGTCCCATACTTAACACACTAAAAAGATTAAATTTTATTTCTCATTGGGAGATCCAGATATTTATTAATATAATCACTCACCAGTGACGCAACCATAGAATTCGACTCTCAATGAGATCCAGCTACGCCACGTGACCGGGTGCACCTTAAAGTAACGACCTTTCAGCGGTCGCAAGAAGCGGTGCCTTACGACGATGTATCGGTCAAAGTTACCTTGGAAAATCTGTCAGAAGAGAAAAAGAGTTATTATACTTCTAAAATGTTGAAATTTCTTGCCACCGAAGTTTCATCGACAAGACACGTTGCACAATAAATGTTAGTGTTATTAAATTGCATTAGGTTTTATTTTTCTAGCCGCATTTTACATTCGATAAACCGTCACAAATGTCTCTTTACCGTCCACTAGTACTGTATTCTTAAAAGCTCTATAGACCATCCTTGGAGAGGGTACGAACGCATTTAAATGAATCCCAGAAAAAGGGTATCTTATTCTTATTTTCTAAGAGGGAAGGGAGCGCTGCTTAATGAAGAGTGAACAGATTCCAAGTGATAACTTTCGGAGAAAACTCAAAATGTTACGCTACTAATGGGTTGACTATCACTGTTTTGTACCTAAAACAGAGATTCTTTGAGGTTTGACTTTCTGTCCGTAACGAAAGTCTCGAACGCTTCTTTGTGTTTCTCTAGCAGTTTAAGCAATAATTCAATTATTAAAACACAAAGAGAGCAATGAAAGGGCAATTAAGCAAATCGGGGGGAGGGGAGCTTACACGGTAGTGTACCTGATTTGAATTCAGCGAATTCATTGGTCTTCAAAGTAACAGTTCTATATTGTAGCTTTGCATGTACTTCTGTATCCAATGGCTATCAGCCAATGACAGCAATTTAACATACATTATACTTATTACTAACCTTTGTCCTTCTATACTCTTTGTAGGTCACAAACCGATATCCCTTAATACTGTAAGACACGTAGTAACTAGTCACCCACTGGTCAGCGTTCTGTCGTCCTTGAGTAGCAATGCGTGACACACGAGTAAGCCCTCCAAAGTCAATCTTAAGCCACTGACGCCTGTCGCTCCGTTTAGCGCACCACGCCCCTCCGAGGCGCCCCACGCGTCGCTGATGCAGACGGGCGTTTCGAGGCGCGCAGTAGTAGTTGTAGAATGAGGAAGCGGTGATGAGTTGATCAGGAACTCGGCGATCTTCCATGCCAAGAGGAACGTCACACTTACCTAAGATAAATCACATTGCAGAAAATGAGTAACAACAAGTTTTGGAAAAGAAGTTCCGTGTTGTAAAGAAGGAGGGGTCCGTTGACGTTTTCCCGAAAGGAAAACTTGTCCCCTCTGGGAAAGTCGAACAAGAAGGATTTGCCAACGTACGCGAAAGTAGACCAGCACCTGAAAACGTAACCCTACAAGCTCCAATATCAACATGCAGATTCGCTTCATTGTTCCCCATATATGTCTTAATGGCAATAGCTGGGAGAATTTGCTTAGACATCAAGACGTCTTTCCATCGTTGGTGATCATTTCCTTAATTCTCCTAACAAGTATTTGTTATAATGCACCGATATTATAAGGAGAAATTTGATGCTGATCACTCCATGTTCTTCTTGAACGACCATCCCTGAGCAGAAGAAAAGACTCCTGGTCGTCTAAAACACATATTCCAGTTGGACTAGCTCATCAGCGATCACTAACTTTTGTCCGGTGGCTACAAAATCACAGCTTGATGCAGCGACAAGCAATGCCGTTGCGATTCAATCCGACTCGCACGTTTTTAGTGCTGCAAAAAATGCTAAGGGGATCTGTTAAACGAGTAGTATTATTTCAGCCTTGGCAATAAAGATATAACGTTTAAGTCAAATCAACTTTCTCAAGTGAACACAGCTCATTACAACCTGAACGTCAGCATCGTCCATTGAATTATCCCTAGTTGATTATTTGCAGGTGTCTCTCTACACTACAAAGACGTGGTAACCTCAACAGTTATACCAGCAGTTTTGACGTGCTTGGCATTAGAGGTACGATTTTGGGGGAAAAGTTAATTTCCCAAAGAAACAGAGCTTGTTTTCGACTTCACTATACCGTCTATTTTAACTCCTTGAATTAACGACGCATTCTTCATTGCATATTAAAAGTATTCCGATCTAGAGACAACAAAATACAACCAATAACAATTCACAGAATAGAGAATATCCGGGAATTGAAGAACTACTGACGCAGATAACCTGAAAGCTACTCTCAAATCCGTGAAATGTTTAATTACGTAAACGAAGTTTATTTTTCGTCGGCTTCTTGTCTATACGTCAAAAATGTCGGGTTTATTTACTCTATCGGCTCAGATTTTGGTTTTTGCTGTGATAAACTGATGCGGATCCTGAATCTCATCCTACTTAATTTCGAGTTTGTTGTAAACGCTTTGCGATAACCAAAGACGACCGTGAAGGGAAGGCCCCGTGGCCCAATGGATAAGGCATCTGACTACGAATCAGGGGATTCCAGGTTCGAATCCTGGCGGGGTCGTATATTGTTTTTGGGAATTTCGGTTCTTTTTATTTTTGCTCTTTCTATATTTTGGGGGTTAAATTACAAACGTTTCGAAATTAGAATGGAAGAGCTATTAACGCAGATAATTTGAAAACTACCCTAAAATCCGTAATTTCTAACTTCGATCCGTTAACGAAGTTTATTTTATCGTCGGTCGACTTCTTGCCTATTCTAAAAAAGATCTCGGCTTGCCCTCACAGTTCACCGGATTTCGGAATGGGTGTAACTGGAGCGGATTACGGGTTTATCCACTTTATTGGTTCGGATTTTGCATTTTGCTGTGATAAACGGATGGGGATCATAAATATTATCCTTCCTTATTGTGTGTTTGTTGTAAACGGTTCGCCATGAACAAAGACAAACGTTTCGCAATATAAAAGAATCCCCCATGAAGGCCCCGTGGCTCCCGTGGCCCACACTTTCACTTCTGTTTTCGAGCGGACATTCGATTTAGGGAAACTAGCAGTTCACAGAATTTTGGTCTGAATGTAACTGAAGCGAATTACAGCGTTATCCATTCTATCGGTTCGGATTCTGGCTTTTGGGGTGATATACTGATACTTGTCCTGAATAGTATCCTTGTTCTAAACGTTTCGCTTTGTTCTAAACGCTTCACCATGAGCAAAGACAACTCTTGACAGAGACAAACGTTTCGCGATAAAAAAGGATCCACCACGAAGGCCCCGTGGCCCAATGGATAAGGCATCTGATTACGAATCAGGGGATTCCAGGTTCGAATCCTGGCGGGGTCGTATTTTGGGGAAATTTCGGTCCTTTTTATTTTTGCTCTTTCTCTCTTTTAGGGGTTAAATTACAAATATTTCGAAATTAAAATGGAAGAACTATTAACGCAGATAACTTGAAAACTACCTTAAAATCCATAATTTCTAACTTTGTAAACGAAGTTTATTTTATCGTCGACTTCTTGCCTAGTCTAAAAAAGGTCTTGGCTTTCCCTCACAGTTCACAGGGTTTCGTGAGGAGTGTAACTCAAGCGGATTACCGATTTATCCACTCTACTGGTTCGGATTTGGATTTTGCTGTGATAAACTGATGCGGATCATACATCTTATCCTTCCTTATTATGAGTTTGTTCTAAACGCTTCATCATGACCAAAGACAAATGTTTTGTAGCATAAAAGAACCTTTCATGAAGGCCCCGTGGCCCAATGGATAAGGCATCTGACTACGAATCAGGGGATTCCAGGTTCGAATCCTGGCGGTGTCGTATTTTGGGGGATATTTCGGTCCTTTTTTTTTTTTTTTGCTCTTTCTCTCTTTTGGGGGTTAAATTACAAATATTTCGAAATTAAAATGGAAGAACTATTAACGCAGATAACTTGAAAACTACCCTAAGATCCATAATTTCTAACTTTGTAAACGAAGTTTATTTTATCGTCGACTTCTTGCCTACTCTAAAAGAGGTCTTGGCTTTCCCTCACAGTTCACAGGATTTCGTGAGGAGTGTAACTCAAGCGGATTACCGATTTATCCACTCTATCGGTTTGGATTTTGGATGTTGCGGTGATGTACTGAAACAGATCCTGAATCTTATCCTTCCTAATTGTGAGCGTTCTAAACGGTTCGCCATGAACAAAGACAAACGCTTCGCGATATAAAAGAATCCACCACGGAGGCCAAGTGGCCCAATGGATAAGGCATGTGACTACGAATCAGGGGATTCCAGGTTCGAATCCTGGCGGGGTCGTGTATTTTTAGAATTTCGGTTCTCTTTATTTTTGCTCCATCTCGAGTTCTCTTTTGGGGGGTGAAATGGTCGGTTTTCTTAAACCGAATGTCCGCTCGAAAGCAGAAGAAAAAGTGGGGAAAGTTCAAGTAGCTTTCTTAGCCGTTTCTTGTATTAGGGACAACAGAATACAACCAACATCAATTTACAGAGTTACGAATATCCCGAAATTAAAATGGCAGATAACTTGAAAACTGCCTTAAAATCCGTAATTTTCAACTGCGTAAACGAAATTTACTTCATCGTCGACTTCTTGCCTATACTGAAAAAGCTCTCAACGTCCCCTCACAGTTCACAGAATTTCGGTCTGAGTGTAACTAAAGCGGGTTCTGGATTTATCCATTCTACCGGTTCGGATGTTGGATTTTGCTGTGATAAACTGATGCGGATCATAAATCGTATCCTTCCTAATTGTGAGTTTGATCTAAGCGCTTCATCATGACCAAGACAAATGTTTTGCAGTACGAAAGAAACCTTCCACGAAGGCCCCGTGGCCCAACGGATAAGGCATCTGACTACGAATCAGGGGATTCCAGGTTCGAATCCTGGCGGGGTCGTATATTTTTTGGACTATTGGTTCTTTTATTTTTGTTCGATTTAATCGCTCTTTTTAAAGTTCAAACGGTCGTTAGTTTCCCTAAAGTGATTATCCGCTCGAAAAAAAAAACAAAAACAGGCAAAAGGTCAAGTAGCTTTTTTAGCCGTTTTTTGTATTTGGGACAACAGAATACAACCAACACCAATTTACAGAGTTAAAAATATTCCGAAATGAAAAGGGCAGATAACTTGAAAACTACCGTAAAATCCGTAATTTTCAACTGGGTAAACGAAGTTTACTTCATCGTCGACTTCTTGCCTATACTTAAAAAGCTTTTAACTTCCCCTCACAGTTCACAGAATTTCAGTCTGAGTGTAACTTAAGCGGGTTATGGATTTGTCTATTCTATCGGTTCGGATTTTGGTTTTGCGGTGATACACTGAAACAGATCCCAAATAATTGGGAGATTGTTCTAAACGCTTCGCCATGAACAATGACAAACGTTTTGCGATATGAAAGAGTCTTCCATGAAGGCCCCGTGGCCCAATGGATAAGGCATCTGACTACGAATCAGGGGATTCCAGGTTCGAATCCTGGCGGGGTCGTGTATTTTTAGAATTTCGGTTCTCTTTATTTTTGCTCCATCTCGAGTTCTCTTTTGGGGGGTGAAATGGTCGGTTTTCTTAAACCGAATGTCCGCTCGAAAGCAGAAGAAAAAGTGGGGAAAGTTCAAGTAGCTTTCTTAGCCGTTTCTTGTATTAGGGAAAACAGAATACAACCAACATCAGTTTACAGAGTTACGAATATCCCGAAATTAAAATGGCAGATAACTTGAAAACTGCCTTAAAATCCGTAATTTTCAACTGCGTAACCGAAATTTACTTCATCGTCGACTTCTTGCCTATACTGAAAAAGCTCTCAACTTCCCCTCACAGTTCACAGAATTTCGGTCTGAGTGTAACTAAAGCGGGTATGGATTTATCCATTCTACCGGTTTGGATGTTGGATTTTGCTGTGATAAACTGATGCGGATCATAAATCGTATCCTTCCTAATTGTGAGTTTGATCTAAGTGCTTCATCATGACCAAGACAAATGTTTTGCAGTACGAAAGAACCTTCCACGAAGGCCCCGTGGCCCAACGGATAAGGCATCTGACTACGAATCAGGGGATTCCAGGTTCGAATCCTGGCGGGGTCGTATATTTTTTGAACTATTGGTTCTTTTATTTTTGTTCGATTTAATCGCTCTTTTTAAAGTTCAAACGGTCGTTAGTTTCCCTAAAGTGATTATCCGCTCGAAAAAAAAACAAAAACAGGGAAAAGGTCAAGTAGCTTTTTTAGCCGTTTTTTGTATTTGGGACAACAGAATACAACCAACACCAATTTACAGAGTTAAAAATATTCCGAAATGAAAAGGGCAGATAACTTGAAAACTACCGTAAAATTGTGAGTTTGCTCTAAACGCTTCGCCATGAACAATGACAAACGTTTTGCGATATGAAAGAATCTTCCATGAAGGCCCCGTGGCCCAATGGATAAGGCATCTGACTACGAATCAGGGGATTCCAGGTTCGAATCCTGGCGGGGTCGTATTTTGGGGGATATTTCGGTCCTTTTTTTTTTTTTGCTCTTTCTCTCTTTTGGGGGTTAAATTACAAATATTTCGAAATTAAAATGGAAGAACTATTAACGCAGATAACTTGAAAACTACCCTAAGATCCATAATTTCTAACTTTGTAAACGAAGTTTATTTTATCGTCGACTTCTTGCCTACTCTAAAAAGGGTCTTGGCTTTCCCTCACAGTTCACAGGATTTCGTGAGGAGTGTAACTCAAGTGGATTACCGATTTATCCACTCTATCGGTTTGGATTTTGGATTTTTCGGTGATACACTGAAACAGATCCTGAATCTTATCCTTCCTAATTGCGAGCGTTCTAAACGGTTCGCCATGAACAAAGACAAACGTTTCGCGATATAAAAGAATCCACCACGAAGGCCCCGTGGCCCAATGTATAAGGCATGTGACTACGAATCAGGGGATTCCAGGTTCGAATCCTGGCGGGGTCGTGTATTTTTAGAATTTCGGTTCTCTTTATTTTTGCTCCATCTCGAGTTCTCTTTTGGGGGGTGAAATGGTCGGTTTTCTTAAACCGAATGTCCGCTCGAAAGCAGAAAGAAAAAGTGGGGAAAGTTCAAGTAGCTTTCTTAGCAGTTTCTTGTATCAGGGACAACAGAATACAACCAACATCAATTTACAGAGTTACGAATATCCCGAAATTAAAATGGCAGATAACTTGAAAACTGCCTTAAAATCGGTAATTTTCAACTGCGTAAACGAAATTTACTTCATCGTCGACTTCTTGCCTATACTGAAAAAGCTCTCAACTTCCCCTCACAGTTCACAGAATTTCGGTCTGAGTGTAACTAAAGCGGGTATGGATTTATCCATTCTACCGGTTCGGATGTTGGATTTTGCTGTGATAAACTGATGCGGATCATAAATCGTATCCTTCCTAATTGTGAGTTTGATCTAAGCGCTTCATCATGACCAAGACAAATGTTTTGCAGTACGAAAGAACCTTCCACGAAGGCCCCGTGGCCCAACGGATAAGGCATCTGACTACGAATCAGGGGATTCCAGGTTCGAATCCTGGCGGGGTCGTATATTTTTCGGACTATTGGTTTTTTTATTTTTGTTCGATTTAATCGCTCTTTTTAAAGTTCAAACGGTCGTTAGTTTCCCTAAAGTGATTATCCGCTCGAAAAAAAAAAACAAAAACGGGGAAAGGTCAAGTAGCTCTTTTAGCCGTTTTTTGTATTTGGGACAACAGAATACAACCAACACCAATTTACAGAGTTAAAAATATTCCGAAATGAAAAGGGCAGATAACTTGAAAACTACCGTAAAATCCGTAATTTTCAACTGGGTAAACGAAGTTTACTTCATCGTCGACTTCTTGCCTATACTTAAAAAGCTTTTAACTTCCCCTCACAGTTCACAGAATTTCAGTCTGAGTGTAACTTAAGCGGGTTATGGATTTGTCTATTCTATCGGTTCGGATTTTGGATTTTGCGGTGATACACTGAAACAGATCCCAAATAATTGTGAGTTTGCTCTAAACGCTTCGCCATGAATAATGACAAACGTTTTGCGATATGAAAGAATCTTCCATGAAGGCCCCGTGGCCCAATGGATAAGGCATCTGACTACGAATCAGGGGATTCCAGGTTCGAATCCTGGCGGGGTCGTGTATTTTTAGAATTTCGGTTCTTTTTATTTTTGCTCCATCTCGAGTTCTCTTTTGGGGGGTGAAATGGTCGGTTTTCTTAAACCGAATATCCGCTCGAAAGCAGAAGAAAAAGTGGGGAAAGTTCAAGTAGCTTTCTTAGTCGTTTCTTGTATTAGGGAAAACAGAATACAACCAACATCAATTTACAGAGTTACGAATATTCCGAAATTAAAATGGCAGATAACTTGAAAACTGCCTTAAAATCGGTAATTTTCAACTGCGTAAACGAAATTTACTTCATCGTCGCCTTCTTGCCTATACTGAAAAAGCTCTCAACTTCCCCTCACAGTTCACAGAATTTCGGTCTGAGTGTAACTAAAGCGGGTACGGATTTATCCATTCTACCGGTTCGGATGTTGGATTTTGCTGTGATAAACTGATGCGGATCATAAATCGTATCCTTCCTAATTGTGAGTTTGATCTAAGTGCTTCATCATGACCAAGACAAATGTTTTGCAGTACGAAAGAACCTTCCACGAAGGCCCCGTGGCCCAACGGATAAGGCATCTGACTACGAATCAGGGGATTCCAGGTTCGAATCCTGGCGGGGTCGTATATTTTTTGGACTATTGGTTCTTTTATTTTTGTTCGATTTAATCGCTCTTTTTAAAGTTCAAACGGTCGTTAGTTTCCCTAAAGTGATTATCCGCTCGAAAAAAAAACAAAAACAGGGAAAAGGTCAAGTAGCTTTTTTAGCCGTTTTTTGTATTTGGGACAACAGAATACAACCAACACCAATTTACAGAGTTAAAAATATTCCGAAATAAAAAGGGCAGATAACTTGAAAACTACCGTAAAATCCGTAATTTTCAACTGGGTAAACGAAGTTTACTTCATCGTCGACTTCTTGCCTATACTTAAAAAGCTTTTAACTTCCCCTCACAGTTCACAGAATTTCAGTCTGAGTGTAACTTAAGCGGGTTATGGATTTGTCTATTCTATCGGTTCGGATTTTGGATTTTGCGGTGATAAACTGAAACAGATCCCAAATAATTGTGAGTTTGCTCTAAACGCTTCGCCATGAACAATGACAAACGTTTTGCGATATGAAAGAATCTTCCATGAAGGCCCCGTGGCCCAATGGATAAGGCATCTGACTACGAATCAGGGGATTCCAGGTTCGAATCCTGGCGGGGTCGTATTTTGGGGGATATTTCGGTCCTTTTTTTTTTTTTTTTTGCTCTTTCTCTCTTTTAGGGGTTAAATTACAAATATTTCGAAATTAAAATGGAAGAACTATTAACGCAGATAACTTGAAAACTACCCTAAGATCCATAATTTCTAACTTTGTAAACGAAGTTTATTTTATCGTCGACTTCTTGCCTACTCTAAAAAAGGTCTTGGCTTTCCCTCACAGTTCACAGGATTTCGTGAGGAGTATAACTCAAGCGGATTACCGATTTATCCACTCTATCGGTTTGGTTTTTGGATTTTGCGGTGATATACTGAAACAGATCCTGAATCTTATCCTTCCTAATTGTGAGCGTTGAAAACGGTTCGCCATGAACAAAGACAAAGGCTTCGCGATATAAAAGAATCCACCACGGAGGCCCCGTGGCCCAATGGATAAGGCATCTGACTACGAATCAGGGGATTCCAGGTTCGAATCCTGGCGGGGTCGTGTATTTTTAGAATTTCGGTTCTTTTTATTTTTGCTCCATCTCGAGTTCTCTTTTGGGGGGTGAAATGGTCGGTTTTCTTAAACCGAATGTCCGCTCGAAAGCAGAAGAAAAAGTGGGGAAAGTTCAAGTAGCTTTCTTAGCCGTTTCTTGTATTAGGGAAAACAGAATACAACCAACATCAATTTACAGAGTTACGAATATCCCGAAATTAAAATGGCAGATAACTTGAAAACTGCCTTAAAATCCGTAATTTTCAATTGCGTAAACGAAATTTACTTCATCGTCGACTTCTTGCCTATACTGAAAAAGTTCTCAACTTCCCCTCACAGTTCACAGAATTTCGGTCTGAGTGTAACTAAAGCGGGTTATGGATTTATCCATTCTACCGGTTCGGATGTTGGATTTTGCTGTGATAAACTGATGCGGATCCTAAATCGTATCCTTCCTAATTGTGAGTTTGATCTAAGCGCTTCATCATGACCAAGACAAATGTTTTGCAGTACGAAAGAACCTTCCACGAAGGCCCCGTGGCCCAACGGATAAGGCATCTGACTACGAATCAGGGGATTCCAGGTTCGAATCCTGGCGGGGTCGTATATTTTTTTGGACTATTGGTTCTTTTATTTTTGTTCGATTTAATCGCTCTTTTTAAAGTTCAAACGGTCGTTAGTTTCCCTAAAGTGATTATCCGCTCGAAAAAAAAAAACAAAAACGGGGAAAGGTCAAGTAGCTCTTTTAGCCGTTTTTTGTATTTGGGACAACAGAATACAACCAACACCAATTTACAGAGTTAAAAATATTCCGAAATGAAAGGGCAGATAACTTGAAAACTACCGTAAAATCCGTAATTTTCAACTGGGTAAACGAAGTTTACTTCATCGTCGACTTCTTGCCTATACTTAAAAAGCTTTTAACTTCCCCTCACAGTTCACAGAATTTCAGTCTGAGTGTAACTTAAGCGGGTTATGGATTTGTCTATTCTATCGGTTCGGATTTTGGATTTTGCGGTGATACACTGAAACAGATCCCAAATAATTGTGAGTTTGCTCTAAACGCTTCGCCATGAATAATGACAAACGTTTTGCGATATGAAAGAATCTTCCATGAAGGCCCCGTGGCCCAATGGATAAGGCATCTGACTACGAATCAGGGGATTCCAGGTTCGAATCCTGGCGGGGTCGTGTATTTTTAGAATTTCGGTTCTTTTTATTTTTGCTCCATCTCGAGTTCTCTTTTGGGGGGTGAAATGGTCGGTTTTCTTAAACCGAATATCCGCTCGAAAGCAGAAGAAAAAGTGGGGAAAGTTCAAGTAGCTTTCTTAGTCGTTTCTTGTATTAGGGAAAACAGAATACAACCAACATCAATTTACAGAGTTACGAATATCCCGAAATTAAAATGGCAGATAACTTGAAAACTGCCTTAAAATCCGTAATTTTCAACTGCGTAAACGAAATTTACTTCATCGTCGACTTCTTGCCTATACTGAAAAAGCTCTCAACTTCCCCTCACAGTTCACAGAATTTCGGTCTGAGTGTAACTAAAGCGGGTATGGATTTATCCATTCTACCGGTTCGGATGTTGGATTTTGCTGTGATAAACTGATGCGGATCATAAATCGTATCCTTCCTAATTGTGAGTTTGATCTAAGTGCTTCATCATGACCAAGACAAATGTTTTGCAGTACGAAAGAACCTTCCACGAAGGCCCCGTGGCCCAACGGATAAGGCATCTGACTACGAATCAGGGGATTCCAGGTTCGAATCCTGGCGGGGTCGTATATTTTTTGGACTATTGGTTCTTTTATTTTTGTTCGATTTAATCGCTCTTTTTAAAGTTCAAACGGTCGTTAGTTTCCCTAAAGTGATTATCCGCTCGAAAAAAAAACAAAAACAGGGAAAAGGTCAAGTAGCTTTTTTAGCCGTTTTTTGTATTTGGGACAACAGAATACAACCAACACCAATTTACAGAGTTAAAAATATTCCGAAATAAAAAGGGCAGATAACTTGAAAACTACCGTAAAATCCGTAATTTTCAACTGGGTAAACGAAGTTTACTTCATCGTCGACTTCTTGCCTATACTTAAAAAGCTTTTAACTTCCCCTCACAGTTCACAGAATTTCAGTCTGAGTGTAACTTAAGCGGGTTATGGATTTGTCTATTCTATCGGTTCGGATTTTGGATTTTGCGGTGATACACTGAAACAGATCCCAAATAATTGTGAGTTTGCTCTAAACGCTTCGCCATGAACAATGACAAACGTTTTGCGATATGAAAGAATCTTCCATGAAGGCCCCGTGGCCCAATGGATAAGGCATCTGACTACGAATCAGGGGATTCCAGGTTCGAATCCTGGCGGGGTCGTATTTTGGGGGAATTTCGGTCCTTTTTTTTTTTTTTTTTTTTTTGCTCTTTCTCTCTTTTAGGGGTTAAATTACAAATATTTCGAAATTAAAATGGAAGAACTATTAACGCAGATAACTTGAAAACTACCCTAAGATCCATAATTTCTAACTTTGTAAACGAAGTTTATTTTATCGTCGACTTCTTGCCTACTCTTAAAAGGGTCTTGGCTTTCCCTCACAGTTCACAGGATTTCGTGAGGAGTGTAACTCAAGTGGATTACCGATTTATCCAGTCTATCGGTTTGGATTTTGGATTTTGCGGTGATACACTGAAACAGATCCTGAACCTTATCCTTCCTAATTGCGAGCGTTCTAAACGGTTCGCCATGAACAAAGACAAACGTTTCGCGATATAAAAGAATCCACCACGAAGGCCCCGTGGCCCAATGGATAAGGCATCTGACTACGAATCAGGGGATTCCAGGTTCGAATCCTGGCGGGGTCGTGTATTTTTTGGAAGTTTGGTCTCTTTATTTTTGCTCGATCACTCCTTTTGGGTTTCAGATGGTCGTTTGTTAAAATGATTATCCCATGGAAAACAGAAGAAAGAATGGGGAAAAGGCAAGCAGCTAGTTATAATAACTGTTTCCTGTTTTAGGGACATCAGAACGCGACCAATACCAGTTAACAGAATTACAATTATTTCAAAAATTGAAGAAATATTAAGGCGTGTAAATTGAAAACCACTTTGAAATCTGTCTTTTTTTTTTTTACACAAACGAAGTTCATTTTACTGGTGACTTATTTCCGAAAATGGTCTTCATTTGCCCTCGACAAGAGAACAAAGCACATGGTCCAGCGTTCGACCATTCGACCCAAACTGCCTTTTGAATCATATTCTGGAATTCTAACACCAACACAAAGCATCACAGGTTTTCTCTACTTACTCCATGCTCCACCAAATAGCTCAAGTCTCATGGATATATGTGAGCGCCAGCCACGAGGATTGATTTTAATGAATCGCGCGTATAATGGCGGGTTGAAGGAGTGCGTTTGAACGCCATTTTGATCGTAGTTTCCTCTGAAAGTCTACAATACAACAACAGCAAAAAATACAATGTTATACTGAGAACCTATGTTCAATCAATGGCTCCACGATAACACGAGCGGAACGGAGCAAATTTTGTTCACTATGCTCTTGCCCAGAAGAGTGGTCATATAGGGGCTACAAGTATTGCGAAACACTTTGAATAGAATGGTAGTCCACCGCTTGCTTAACTTCTACCAGGTCCCAGTTCGTAAGCTGTATAAAGTTGCTCGACGTTTACAAACTTTGCAGCACGAAGAAACAAGCAAAACTCATTTGAATCGCTAAGCCAATAACCGCAGAATTAGTTCCGTTACTGGACTTCGCAATTTTCCAACATAGAGTATATTACAACTAAAACAACATCTCTGAACTGCTTATGCCAATGGCCCTCTCAACACACAAAAGAGTAGTATCTGTCCCTTCAGATATAAGCAGATCGGAAGAACTTTTGCATCAAAGATCCAAAGCACCTACCCTTATGTAATCCCACCAGTACGTGACTCTAGAAAAGTGCAACCCATCTATGCTGTAGTACACATAATACGCCGTCACCCACTGAGCCATATCTTGTCTTCCTTGAGTCGCTATCCCCGTGACCTTGTTTGTCCTTCCTAGGTCGATCTTCAGCCACTGGTTGTGGTTGTTGTGACGCGAAGACCATGCGGCTATGTATCGACCTTGTTTTGTGATGTGAAGACGTGCTCGGAATGGGGCGTGGTATCTGTCCCACTGAGATGAGGCGCTCATGGCTGCGTTCTTTATAGTTCCTCTTTGAATTCCAACGGGTCGGTCATAGAATTGCTCTGATTGAAGAAATTATGTGGATGATTGAGACAGCTCAGATAACACCCTTTTAAAGGGTGAAACTGTTTATCTCCTCAGCAGGTTAAGATATTTGTCATTCGAAAGCAAACTGTCGTAGCTAGAAAACTGTTGTATTTCAAGTTGAACAACAGATTTGAGAGTTAGGCCCAAGCCAAACGGAATTAAAATTTCCATTTAACACGATTCAACCTGGTTGAATTCGGCAATTTAACCGTCTTTAGGCACCCAATGACGTAAAATGATTGTATCTAGTTATTATTTGACTATGTTGATTGTTGACTGTGGCAAACATTCGTACAACAAAACTGTATTCAGCAATGGTGGATGATGTTGAACCTGTTTCACCGAGGCACCTTGCCTGTCCAAAATTCGGATGTGGCAACCAACACTTGAACTGGAACAAAGACTAGAGAGACTTCAATTAACTACAAAGATGCATGATAAAGGACCGAAAAACTCAGGATAACAACGGTGGCTTAAAAAGCTAGAGTCGATTAGCTGGTATACGACAATTTGTTGACCCCTTACAAACGTCTGGGACGGAATAAACAGATTTAATTAACTTTGTATCTTACGCTACATACAATTCAAATTTTGCAATTCCTAAAATGAAGGCACTGTTTCACGAAGTATTAACGGTTTCCTGTTGAAAATTTAAATCCAAATTAAACCCGATGATCGATACGAGAACAGACAAAAGAACATCGAACAGCACAGGGACACCAAGACTTACCGCGATACCGGCATCCATACAGCTCCACGCGCATGGCAATATAGCTGTACCAAGACTTAGGGTGAATACGTACAAGCCGTGCTCTGATTGGTGGAATTATCTTGAAGGATACTGTGTGATAGATGTCATAGTTTCCACGGAAAACCTTTGGATACAACAATGAAACAAAGTTAGTGAAAGTGAGCGCTACACGCCACCTGAAGCAACCTAGCAGTTACAAAAAATGCACATAGGACAAAATCTCGGTGCTTCAACAAAAGTTAAATGGAGTAGGTTAGCTCACCGTAGAATTACGAAACATCTCGCGGTCGTCAGTATTAGCCGTTTTCAGTGAGCTTTTTTTTCCTTCAACTACTCGCGAATCACAGGAGTGAAAAGGTAGCTTCTACCTGCAATTTGCGGCCCCTTAGGCCTGCTAATTCCGGAAGGGGCTTAAATACTTTGGCAAAATTGGTATTTCATGAGCCGAGAGATGCCATTTTTAATACCGTGAACGTAAAATAACTGGGATTTTATCATCGAGAAACGTGATTCCTAAGGAAGCTTCGTGCCGTTATTGTCCGTGTTAATTATCCGTGAAATGACGAATTAGTGTTTAATTTGTCGTAAAATGTTATGTTGTGGCCTCAAATAAACTTTCATTGGTGAACTGGATTTACGTGAAATGACGGTCTTATTTTCCGTGAAACGATATTTACATTTCCCTTTGACCTTTCTCATTGAAGCATTCGCCCGACGAAAAATTTAACAAAAACCACGGACAGAATTATTGAAAAATAGACCTTAAGAGTTACGGAAAACCTAAAGCCGTCTAAAAGAAAGCACAAAGTTTCTACCAGATTGTAGCCCAATTATGTAGAAGATTTAATATTATTAAAATATTTAACAAAAAAGTAAAAGAGCAACAAAGGTATGATTTTAGTGACATTGGACTATTCTTCTAGACAGGAGTTTGATGAAAGAGGCATATCATTATAAAAGGTTTCAAAAACACTTCAAGTACTATGAAGGTATAGCTCAGAGGCCAACTTACCTTAATCCTGCCAAAAGCCACATACGGTCTAAAGCGCAGACCCTTCATACTGTAAGACAAGGTATAGCTTTTCACCCATTGATGGGCTTCTCTCCGTCCTTGTGTAGAGATACCTTTGACGATACTCAGCTGCCTGAGGTCAATTTGTAGCCACTGTCTGGTGTTGCGATACTTTGCTACCCAGGCCCCTGTTCGTCCGCGACTGGCGTAGATGTTCAGACGCGCTCGGTCAGGTCCGTGTTTGTAATTGTACGACGACGATGCCCGAAGATGACCCGACAGGATTCGTCGATCCTCCATACCAAGGGGCATAGTACAGCGATCTACAGTGATACGAGACAAAAGAAGAATTACGACTATTGATACGACACACTAGGAACAAGAGACAAGGTGTATACATTTATAGTTTCACTGAACTGAAACCATTGAAGATTGACGATTGCAACTCGTATTGGCAAATAAAACAGTTGGTAAAACCGTTGTCGAGAAATCAAAGAAGACGGGAAAAAGGCAGGAATACGCCGAATCGATGGATACTATACAAAAAATGCTTGGGTTTCGGACCGGGCTTAATGTTAACTGAAGTGAGTTACGGATTACCCTTACTCTATCGGTTCAGATTTTGGAGTTGGTGCAATAAAAATGCGGATCCTAGATCTCATCCATCCTAATTGTTCCGTATACTTCGGTGCTCGATGTGAACACTTCACCATGACAAAAGACTAATCTTTTGAAATATAACGTACTTTTCCACGAAGGCCCCGTGGCCCAATGGATAAGGCATCTGACTACGAATCAGGGGATTCCAGGTTCGAATCCTGGCGGGGTCGTGTTTTTTTTTTAACTACTGAATTAGCAGATTTTTTCCTTTGGAGGTTCAAATAGCCGTTAGTTTCTCTCAGTGGTTATCCGTTCAACTAACGAAGAGAATTTAGAGTCGTCGGGAAGATTCAAAGTACACGGCATATTTTGTTTTACTCACCTCAGCTTAAAAGGCTCATAACCTATTTTTAAAATTATTTCTCAACTGAATCTAAGCGTCACCTAAAGAACTTCTGGGAAAAAAATTTGCTCAATGCGTTTTGCGATTGTTAAATACTATTACAAAACTTTTAAATTTAGCGCCATTTTGGCTCACCATTGCCCTTAGTCTTCCTCGATATTTCTTCGTTAACAAAAGGAGCTGTGACATAGATTAAAGAACACGTGACTTCAGATTTGCTCCCAGCCTCATAGTTGACCAATGATAGGTGATTTAGTACAACACGCGTTCCTCACCTGATTCTACTCACATGCTTCCTATTGCGAGCCCGTCGGCCTTCTAAATCAGCGGCGCGCGTAGACCGTAAAAATATGGGATTACGAAGATTTGAAATGGCTGTGATTTATGCAAACCGCAAAAATTCTTCGCCGATGTTTAGATTTAGATTTGAAAAGAAAAAGAAAATTTTTTATGGGCACTTTGAATAACAGAGAATGAAACAACTTATTTCCATACAAAAATAAAATGAAACCAGAAAACGACCCCGCCAGGACTCGAACCTGGAATCTTCTGATCCGAAGTCAGACGCCTTATCCATTAGGCCACGAGGCCGAGACACAGTTGCTTTAAAATTTCTTCAGTAAAACAGATTGGTACTCAGGCTCACTGTTCTCTACGTGGATAAGTAAAATCGCCAATTTTAACTTTCGTGAAAGGTGCCCTATTCCAGTGGTTCTCACTTACTCATAAAATAAGGTCACGAAGAACGAAACTGGCTGGGCATTGTTATCGACCCGACCCATGGTACTGCAGAGCGAGAGGAAGGCCACCTAAGACCTTCACTGATGTGCTTAAGGAGCACACAGGACTTGAGATTAAGGAATTGAGAAATGCAATGGAGGAAAGGTGTTCTTGGCAATCTATCGTAGCTCGAGGCCTTAGCAGGTCTCGGCAAAAGTGGTAAAGTAAATATTACCCAAAATTAATTGATATTTGGACCTCTCTGAAATCACAGTCTAATTCAATAGACTGTCATTTTCATCTTCTTTTGTAATATTTTGAGGTCTCAAACTCCAAATTTTATACCTGTTAGACATCCGTAGAATTCCACCCTCATAGAGATGTGCCTATACCATCCCCATGGGTGAATACGGACATAGCGACATCTGAGAGCAGGGATGAATGGATGACTGACAATGGTATTCTGATCACGGTTTGCTGTGAAATACTAAAACAAAAACAAAAAGAGTTAACGCATCAAAAGAAGGCCATTGACATGGAGAGAGGGTATTTATAAGACGTTGCCAGTTAAAGTCAAATTGAGCCCAAATATAACTTTTAATGACGGTGCCTCCTAATACCGCGGTATTTTTGCAAAGGTTTTGACTGAGGGGAAAAAGTAGATCTTACCAAGGGTTATTGGAATCTAAAAAGAAAAATGTGGGTAACCGCGCATTTTTCAGAGATAATTAAACAACTATAATTCCAAAAAATCTTTAAAATACAAAGACTGAATGACAATTTCTTTCAAAATTTAAGCTCAATTATCTCTGAAAAATGCGTGGTTATCCCCAATTTTCTTTTTGGATTCTGATAGCCCTTGCTAAGACCTGCTTTTTCAACAAAGTCATAAGCCGCGCAAAAATACCTTTGTATATTAGTAGGCAAATTTCTTAAGAAACTTCAGTATCTCGGACCAGACCCAAGTTGCGTAGAACGTATGCGCAGTAACAGTAGGAGGCACTGTCCTTAAGAGGGAGTGCTAAAGTGCACACGGGGAAAATGTTTCACTAGTTCCTCATGGGTGGAAAACAAACAGCGTCAAGCAAACAAACAGCTCGACTGTTCAATTTGAATTTTCACGATTTCGTCTACAGAAACGAAAAATTGCTAATAAGAGTTTTAAGTTTGATTTTATTCTAACGCTTTTTTAACACTAAACTAGGAAGACATTCTGGAATACACTGATTACAAATGTCGCAATTTATCCATGGAAAGATAGACGCCACAAACTTGTACGAAACAGCAAATTGTAAAAGAAAACTAACTTAAACCATTTTATATCCCAAATTCTGCGTGGAGTTAAAATTCTCATGAGCTATATACAAACATACCGATACCTTAACATTATTTCGCTGCTTATAAGGCCGGAAATTGACAGCATCCAAGCTACGTGTCACGTAATACTGCGTGACCCACTGATTTGTGTCCTGTCGACCTTGAGTAGAAATCCTAATGATTTTTGCTGGCCTCGTGAAGTCAACTTGTAGCCACTGATACCGGTTATTGTACTGGGATGACCAGGCCCCAATGTAGCGTCCGTGACGACGAATGTTAAGCCGCGCCCGATAAGGACCATGGTAGTTGTCCCAGCGGGAGGATGACGTCATCAAGTGGTTCTTTAATCGGTGGTTCTGTAGTCCCATTGGTCGGTTGCACATCTTTCCTATGGTAGTTTTAATGAAGGAAACATTCTTAGTGATTGCAACATGGTAGGCCGTAATTGTGGGCAATTTATAGGTAAAATTAACATAACAGTCTGGATCAAAACGCCTAAAAATTGCAAATAGTTTCCACAATTAATTGTTTCCCATAATTCGTCTAATGTGGTGATGTAACATACCGAGTCTACATCCGTACAACTCAATCCTCATGGCAATGTAACCGTACCAGGACTTGGGATGAATACGTACGTAACGGGCTCGGATGGCCGGGCGCAGCCTGTGCACCACAACGAAGTATCGTTCACTGTTCCCTTGAAAGAGCTGTAATAAAAGAAGATGGTCAGTTAGCAACGAAATAGAGGCTGACAAATCAATGTAAGATGCTATCGTTGTAATGTTTGTTAACTGCACTATTGTTGCACACCATGTCGGCAAATCGTGATAAAGTGTGATAATGTAAATCGTTTTAGGAGTTGAGATAGAAGAAGACTTCTTAAATCGTTTTCTGCCAATTGCGCCAATAAATAATTTTGTGAAAAAAATGTGCGTGAATACAGCATTAATACACAGTTGTGCGATTTGCCAAAAGCACCTATATATTCAAAAAGGACGCATCTATATGGCGCGTTTAAGACAGCGGTTGAATGGGAAAGTTATAAGTACATATTTGGGAAAAAAATTATTTATGGCCATACGCGATTCAACAGCAGTGAGCACAGTTACACGTTGATAATTAACAGTAGCCTTACCCTGGTTCTTCTTGCCTGCCTGTAAGGGTAAAATCTGACTCCATTGTTGCTGTAGGAAACAGTGTATGACGTCACCCACTGATTGGCGTCATATCGCGCCTGCGTGGCGATTCGCTTGACAATTGAAACACTTCCCAGGTCAACCTGCAGCCATTGCTTCGTGTTCCGGTACTTAGCAATCCAGCCTCCTCTGGTTTGGCCTCGATTCTGTGCCTGAAGCCTGGCGCACCAAGGACCGTAGTAGTGGTTGTACATGGAGGAGGCGGTAAACATAGATCGAGTAATGCGGCCATCTTGGATACCCATTGGGACATCGCATCGATCTAATAGAAAATAATAACACATGAGATGCAAATGCACAAGAAAGCCAACCAAAATAATTCGATAAGGACAAATCAAACTGCTGGATCCATTACTATTGCTGCCTCGTTACTTCCCCTAAAAGTGGCTATTTTATGAGCCACCGTATGTCACAGAAGCAATGTCTCACACAATCCCAGCTGTCATCATGAAGCAGGGCCGTAGCCAGACTGACTGAGGCAATGTCCGTGGTTAAATTCTCTTCCTAGGTATTTAGGCTGTTAAAGGAAAAAAATGACTGAGGCAAGTGCCTCGGTTTGCCTCATACTGGCTACGGCCCTGTGAAGTCATGAAGTTATTTGCACTAGTAACGAGATCAAGCATGAATATTCATAACTGAATTTATTTCTAGGCTATTTTCTGTGCTCAAAACTTTACTATACGCAAACTTTTCTAACTTTATAAAAACCCAATTCATACAGTGTTCGATTATCTCACTATCGAGGAGGGAGGGGGGCTTTTAATCTATACCGAGATCCAAGGGTCTCGAATAACGAAGGATAGAATGAGGTCAGAGAGCGTGGTGTCAGCCGCCACTTCAAATATCTTTAACGACAACAACTTAATATACAATGATTTATGATTCAGTGCAAAACCATATTCGCTGAGAAAATATGAGTCTTACCGACTGGACAACCGTAAAATTCTGCCCTCAGACAGGGGTGGCCATGCCAGCCTCGCGGATGAAGGCGGATGAAGCGACCTCGGATGGCGGGATTGACAGCGTTGATTTTAATGCTGTTTTGATCACGATTGGCTTGGAAGAGCTGTTTAATAATGAAATACGACAAAAAAGTAAAGTAAAGTATCGACTCAGTAGCTTATTTGGTATTGTCAGGTCGTCTATGTGAGGGCAGTCCTTAAAGGGCTGCTGTTGGTGACCGACGTTTTGAAAACCTGCAATACTAGTCACCTTTGTAGTAAAGTGAAATTTGACAGGCAGTTGATGGTGAAAACTGTGGGCCTGGCTTCTGTTTTTCTCCCAAAGTCAAAACGTAGGACAAAAATCATCTACATCGTTAAGCCACCAAACTGAATTCAACCCTGGGTTAGTTTAAACGCTGTTTTGAACAAACGGGCCCTAATTATTAACCTCATTGGCTCGTTGAGATGTAGTGACTTTGACTGTGAAGACTCGAAATAGTCATTCCTTAGCTAACTCGTGAAGCAGTACAGTGGAGAAGTATAGTAAAGTCTCAAGTATTGAAGTAATTCCTATATTTTCACCTTATTAGCGCTTCTAAACCGGTACATCGCCCAATGTACATTGTCTGTGCTAAATGACAAATAGTATGACGTAATCCAGTGTCCGGCATCTTGTCTTCCCTGAGTAGATATCTTTGTAATCCTCATCAGTCGGCCAAAGTCCACCTTGAACCACTGATTATAATTCTTGTGTTTTGCGCACCACGCCCCAATATATCTCCCAGACTTGACTCGTCCCAGTCTGCCAAGCCAGGCGGCGTGGTAGCGGTTATAAGAAGATGATGCCGTGATTCTGTTGTTGCGGATACGACCATTGCGCATTCCCAAGGGGCGGTTACACAGCGACGCTAAACAAGGAAGAAATTCTGTTGTTATGCTGCCATTTCTTCCTACGAAAGACGCCTGCAGTGGATCATGGGAGGTGTATTTAAAATGGCATGTGTCTGTTCATTTCCTTCACTTCAAATGAATATTTCAGACAGACAGCCCTCTCCTATTTGTAAAAACAAAGCTCTGAACACAAATCGCGAGTAGTCCCGCGTCGAACTTGTTATGCTGAATCTATTACTATGATACAACGCAGGTCTGCTCCATGGAGAAAGCGTGGCATTAAGCATGTAAAGCATTACACGATGACGGCCACAACCATAGAAATGAAGGCAAATGAGTCAAAAACAAAAAGACTCGTTTTTGTGCCTTTTCCTTTGCAGAAACCGCTTAATTGCATCACATTGTGTGAGTAAGTGAGACTAATGACCAGGCCAAGCTGACGTGATTCTTACATTGTGGATTTGACTAAACAGAAACTACAAAAATGACAAACGACCTGAATGGTGCATGCGCAGTTTACCTGAACAGCCGTAAAGCTCAGCTCTCATAGAAATCCAACCATACCAGGTCCTCGGGTAAATGCGGACGTAAATGGCCGTGAACGGTCTGAGGAACTGGTGATAAACTACCGAGTGACGGTCTGTGTTGCCACTGAAGATCTATACAAAGGAAGAAAAACATAATTGATAAGCAAGAAGTGGTAAGGAGACTAACATAACTCACAGCTCACAAAACAGGCTCAAAAATTACTCAAATGCGATTGATTAAAAATAGAGCTGCTGTAAAACTGTTTATGGCTGAGCAACGTTTTCCACATTTGTCACAAGATTTCCAAAATAAAATCGCGGGCATTTTCATGTGGACAAACTTGAGAAATGGGAGAGATTGTTTTGTCGGAACTGAAACAAAAGAATCGAGTGGAATGCGTTTTTTACAAGCCAAACTTATTAAGTGCCGCTTTTAACGTTTGAAAACAAGGTTTGAGAGAGATGTACACCGATCGTCAAGAATTTAGCTGAACAGGCAAGAAGCTTGTTTGTCCTGTGACAAACGCAAATAATTTGATAAGCTGCATGTGATATTTGGAAAATATTCTCTTTTGTAACATTTCAAAATTGACCAAAATATTTTAGAAAAGTTTTAACTGTTATTATGACAACTAGTGAGACCAGTATTACAAACACACACCTTCACGCCCCGATTTTCCTTATAAGGTCTGAAGCTCATTCCATCGACGCTGTAGCTGACCGTGTACTTTCTCACCCACTGATTGGCGTTTTGTCGTCCCTGGGTAGCCACGCCTTTAACGCGCATCAACTCAACAAAGTTCACCTGGAACCACTGACCCACGCGATTAGTGCGCACGCTCCACGAGTAGATTCCGTTTAGCCGTCCGTGCCATGGTGATAAATGATAGTTGTAATACGTTGAGGCGGTCAGATGGCCGTTTGGCACCCGCTTGTCTTCCAAACCGAGCGGCATGACGCAACGATCTGAACAAAAGAATACAACGTTTACAAACAATATCTTCAAGAAGAGTTGAGGACGTACATTAGGGAATCACTGCTGGGCTCAGCGAAATATTGAAACGAGAAAAAGCTACATAAATTGGAAATTTTTTTACGTTGGAGAATTTGTAAACAGTAGAAAAAACACGAACCCCTCAAACGCCTCCCTGACGCAATAGCAAACGTTTGAATCAACCCCCACTCCAAAACTAACAATTCTACTCACAGGGATATTTGCCCGTAGAACAGGTAATACCTCCGCAGAACAGGTAATACCTCTCACACGCGTCTAAGGCGCGTCCCTTACCAAATCAAAAATGTGCGCATCAACCCTTACATCCATCAGTGAACTAATCTTGCCTAGTCCGTTACATCTCCAATACACCTTTCAAACGCTTCCCGGTCGGACTATAAATGTTTGCAACGACCCTCAAATTTACAAGTGAATTATTGTCAACTTCAGTCTATTGCCATGAAGATGTGTTCAGACCACATCCAGTGCGCGCTTCAAACGCGTCCCGAACTCATTCCAACGCTTCCACCAACTCTTGCAATATAAATTAATAAGTTAATTATATTCATGAAGATGTGTCCTTACCACCACCAACAAAAGCCGCAAACGCGTCCCGAACGCACTCCAAAATTTAGCTTTTCGTACCTTTAGTACAGCCGTAGAATTCCCCTCTCTTGGAGATGTGTGCACAACAAACCCAAATACGCATCTCAAATACGTCCCAAACGCACTTTTTGTCGGCGAAAGTTGCATCGACCCTCAAATTCACAATTTAAGATGCAAGCGTTCGTGCCGCGACTCAAACGCGTCCAAAATTAAACTCTTCTTACCTTCAGTGCATCCATAAAACTCCACCCTCATGGAAATGTGTTTGTACCATCCCCATGGATGAACCCGGATGATGTACGCTTTGATCCTAGGATAGAGACCATGTTGAACAACACTGTTCTGGTCTCTGTTGCCTCTGAAATACTGAAAAAAATACACATGTTATTAGTATCCAGTTCAAAGGCCATCTTTGTTGAATACAAGCTCTCTTCGGTAATTTCACCGGCGTCAAATCGAGTGATTCGGCTTGAGAATACATGCTAAAATTAGTTAAAAATTTAAGAACTTTTGAAAGAAACGTTGTACTACACATTTTACGGTTGTTTATGAATCCAAAAGCAACTAAAAAATTACCAATTTACTCATACATGCTGTGTCTACGCGCAAAAAATTGCCTGGACAAAGACTGATTTCTTCCACGTTGTATTGGAAAAACACTTATGAATATCGTTTAAGCAAGAACTCTGCGCGTATTTTCAACGCATTTGTAACTATTTTTATTGGGATAGATCGGCGCATACACGGTACACCTTTTCGCTACCCGACCCATGAAAAATATCGATAGCAAAAGGTTGCTAAAAGCGATTGTAACGAGGGTAGTTGCTTTCGCAACTTTGCATATGACGGTTTGGTCATTTTGAAAAAAGTAGCCCCGTTCCCAATACTCTCAATCTTGCCAAACCATGTTGTGTGGAAATTGCAATTTTCTTCTTTCGGCGGTGTAAGAAGTTTACTTTTTCTCCTTCTTTTTAGAATTACTTTGAATGGATTCTAAAATTCATTTCATGCAGTTTCTTGTAAAACGGAGGAACCCCAGCTAAGTTCGATTTCATATACAACTAAACAAATCACTTCCTGACTTTTTGCCTTTTTTCAATTTTTCTATTTATAAGAATGTATGACCGTCATGAAGAACTGAAGAACAAACCGTGGTAAGATAAAAGGATGACAAAGAAGGATTCTCAGCAGGAAAAAAGTATTAACAAAAAAGTGACATTCAACCCATCGGTGCCTCGTTAGCGCAGTAGGCAGCGCGTCAGTCTCATAATCCAAAGCAGAAATCTGAAGGTCGTGAGTTCGATCCTCACACGGGGCACTACTTTTGAACCTGTTTTTTTATTTTTATTATTTTTTTTTGTAACGACCAAGAAATCATAAACAGCCAAGATGATTTCATCACCAGAAGACCTTCTTCTAGGGACAAGGTAATGGTTTCGTTTACTTACGTGGTTTCATCCTGGGACGACAGTTTTGTCTTGGGACGAAAACCCCTCCCACGAAAGTCTTGTATTTATACGGGATGAAAAATCGCCTTGCGTTTATGTGGCTTTTTCATCTCAAGATGACGTTTCATCCCGGTGCTTGTGCAGGGATAAAATCATCCGGGATGAACTCACCTAATGTTCAGATTCTAACATATCTTGCAAATTGGTCGAAATTAGACTATACAAGACGACATCAGACGTATAATCGTCAACCAGTAGGCAAATTCAAGGACAACGGTTTCACTCGAGGAGAATTTATGAATATAATGTACGATCTGAGGACACAAACGCCCTGAAAGCCGTACTATTAAGTATTTGAGTTCACTGAAAAACCCGTTTGCACAATGAAACATTCCTGATTTGAATGAATTCGGATATGAAGTATTCACTTTAAGTACCGGATTCAACTGAAGTATCCGGATTAGTGACTTGATCCATGAAGATCTTATACCGGATTCACCCCTTTGGATGTAAACGCCAAAACGAATCCTCTAGTGTAAACTTAGCCTGAAAAACCTATGTCGGGGGCACCCAACGAGAAAATTTTAGCAAAATACTAGAAATATCATTTTCTGCTTTCTTAGATTGTTCCAGAGCTTTTTAGAGGTATATTTGTGTAAGCTAACACAGATTGATCTGTTCGGCATTTTTAGCTGAAAATTTTGGCCGCAGAAAATTTTAGGAAACAGAATCCTATCCGCCGAATTTCCGAGCTAGGGTCAATTTAACAAAACATTTACAAGTATAGCTATTATTTTCAACCTCTTTTCACTAGCTATACCTGTAAATTACACTTGGAAATGTTTTATTAAATTGACCCCTGCTCAGGATGGCACTCCAAAATGCTAGCTGACCTTATTTTGCACTCTAAACAACAGATCTGTCCCTCTGAAAACAATAGGAACTAATCAGTCGTCTTGTTAAGATAGTCCGAGGTGTTGTTTCGCCAAAGAAATCTCTACCTTCTCTGCAATTAAGTCCGAATATCTCAGACGATTTTAGGCCTTCCGAACAGATATTCCCCGAAACGAACCGTTGGGTGCCCCTGCCTTGTTGATTCAAACGTGCTTCTGTTTGTTTGTATTACCGAACCGGCACTGAAAAATACACAAACAGCTCAAGCAAAAGTAACAAGTTTTTCTATAAATCAGAAAGAGAATACGTGCAAGATGTCGAGGTATTCTCGTTGGTTTGTATCGGAAATCGAACGAGTGAGCGCAACGAACGAGTGAGACGTACGCACACACTTTCCATGAAGTATTTTACAATAACTGAGCGAATTCTCGCGCGTTGATTGGCTAATTTTTATCGTCAATAAGAGTACAGACGGATGAAACACGTAAAGCTGACGCAATCAGTAAAAGTTTTGTCAAACTTTTTAGTGCTGCGTTCTTGATGAGGCGAGAATTGTACCACAGATCTAGTAGTCGTCAATGAGGAAATCATCTAAAATTTATGGGTTAAAACTGAAGAAACCATTGCAACCTTACAGCGAAAAGATGAGGATGTTTATTGTGGATTCAGACCTGAAAATCGGCGGTGAGCGGGAGCTGTCGATGAAATTTAAAACCTGAACCGTGTTTTAACGGATTATTTTGTGAACAGTTTTCACTGGATTAAAGGTTAGTTGAGCAATTCGAATTTGCCCTTGTATTTCTGACCTATTCTTACTATAGTTTTAATTTACGAGCCTGTGATTCTCCGAATTACAGCGATGAAATTCAGATTCTGCGGCAATCGCATCTTCCATTGACTCTAGATAGCATTTCTTTCCATCGTTTGAAAATCAGTTTGGGCTTTTTGTTATTGTAAAAAACAAATTGACGTCAGTTTTTTATGCGTCTGTCCTCTTATTGATGATAAATTTCGTCATAACATTGTCAAAGTTTGTTGTAGATCCACTCGCCTGCGGCTCGTGAATCTACAACACTTTGACAATGTTAGGACGAAATTTATCATCAATAAGAGGACAGACGCATAAAAAACTTACGTCAATTTGTTAATTCTGAATATATTTATTAACTTTCTATTTCTTTTGTGTTCTTCTAGGTGAATTGTTAAATAAATGAGTTTTTAATTGTGTTTGATCTAGTTCCTTATTTTATTTATTTTTGACCCAGTTCTTTATTATTTTCATTTAAAAAAAAACTCTTTATTTGTGCACAGCGTACCGATGCTATAAGGTATGTGACTTGGACGTGCAAGATGTCGACTGGTTTGTATCAGAAATCTCACTCGTTCGCTGCGCTCACTCGTTTGATTTCCGATACTAGACCAGCTCGTGCGTAAATACCGTACGCACACACTTTCCATGAAGTATTCTTTATATATCTATTAACTTTCTATTTCTTTTGTGTTCTTCCAGGTGAATTGTTAAATAAATGAGTTTTTTAATTGGGTTTGATGTAGTTCCTTGTTTCCTTTATTTTTGACCCAGTTCTTTATTATTTTCATTTTAAGAAAAATTCTTTATTTGTGCACAGCGCACCGAAGCTATACGGTAATTGACTTTCTTTGTCAAATGAATTTAATCTCCGGTGTCAGAAATAAATTGTAAATGCATTTTGCTTTGTTTTGAGCTACATCTCTCGACAACTAACAGTTCGCTTCAGAACTGAACAAGAAATCATGACATGCTCAAACGCCACGCTGCTGGCAACAGACAACATAACTGCAGTTGGACTACAAACTGTTTCGCCATGTTCCGTTGTTTCGACGACAGAAGAAAAGATATTCACACTATCATTGTACTCTTTTCTTTTGCCGGCATGTTGTCTTGGAAACATCTTCATAATTTTCATGGTCTTCAAACGCCAGGAATTGCGCAAGACAGTTAACTATTTTATAGTGAATATGGCTGTCTCAGATCTAGCGTTTTCGTTGACCATGATTCCAATTCAGTTAACAGGTTTTGCGACCGGTTCGCATCATTGGCGAGTTGGTGGAACTGTAGGTTTGATTTTGTGCAAGTTTTATGCTTTCACGCCAAGAGTGTCCTATTTGATTTCCTCTCAGAGTCTAGCGTGGATAGCAATTGATAGATTTGTGGCTATTTTATTTCCCATGAAGATCGGTCTGATTTCAACAAAAATTCGAATTACAGCTATCGCTTCATCTTGGATTGTAGCATTCGCGTTGAACTCTCCCTTGTTGGTTACATGGACGCTCTCTTACAACGACAACATACTGTACTGTGCACCTGTAAATAGAAAATCAGTTTTTCCGAACCAAAAAGCTGACAGTGTGTATTTTTGGCTGGTTTTGACTTTATGCACCATTGTTCCTTTATCTTTAATGACTTTTTTGTACACAGCAATAGCAGTTGCCTTAAAACGGCAAAGTAAAGCTTTAGTACATATGGCATCGAATCTACAAAAACACTCTTTGAGGAAACAAAAGCGAGCGGTGCAAATGTGCTTTGCGATAATGATTGCCTACTACATTTGTGTTCTTCCTCACGGTTTCTTGTACTTTGTATACTATTGGTCAACTTCTTGTGTCTTTCGCAAGACATTTTCAATAACAGCGGAATTTTTACTCTTTTCTTCGGCTGCTGTAAATCCAATAATTTCTCTGTCATTCGTTGAAAGCTACCGCCGCGGATTAAAAAACATTGTGTGTTCTTGCGGCAGGATACGACGCAACAAGACAACTCTTAATGGCATAAAGTACTAACCAGTCTTTTTGTCAAACGGGTTCATCAGCACGACAAGCACAACCGCAGGCATAAGTGCAAACATGGCAGCACATATGTCAACGTGAAAACGAGCGCGACGAACGCGACACATCAACGCAAACACCAGGCGATGCCAGGATGTTAAAAAAGGCAAGGAGATTCTTAGCGTTGAAAACCAGGTAAAAATAATAAGTCTCTGTAAAAACCAGATAACAGAATCAGCGACTTTGTTTCTCATCGTTTTTGTTTACACTTGCGTTTACGCTTACCTAACTGCGTTTTCACTGTAAGAGGCCTTATGCTATGCCTACTTATAGTAAACGGTAAATTTTGGTGTCCTCCCACGTGACGCGATAGTGTCTCTCCTCAGCGGGCGCCTATCAGCGAATAGTGCCCGTTTTGGGCAATTTTCGCTCAAAATTTAATGTTGTACAATAAAAACAATAGAGTCCTTCTGTCTGAAGCCCTATGTGTGATAGTTTCCCTCGGAAATTTGATTTTCAAACTTCATATAAGTTACATCAAATCTCCTCGGGCAACCTATCACACGATAGTGCCTTCGACAGAAGAACTCTATTGTTTAAATAGTAGATCAATCTTGATCATCTCAAAAGGTTTAACCAAACGCCTTTGAAGTTTCAAAAAGATATTTAATACTTAACATAACCACAGTTCTGTTGAATAGTAAATAAAACATCATTCGCAGCCCTTACCTTTCGATTGCTATTCTCTTTGTATTCCGCATAGTGTATTCCATCCTGACTGAACGACAAATAATACTGAGTCACCCACTGCCGGTAATCTTGTCGTCCCTGAGTAGCGACCTTCACCACCCGTGTGGGGCGACCAAAGTTCACCTGATACCACTGGAGACGGTTGTTGTGACGCGCGCACCAGGCTCCTGCTCGGGGGCCAACCCTGCGCAGATAAAGTCTGCCGTTGTTAGGACCGTGATTACGGTCCCAGCTGGAGGAAGCGCTCAGTTGTGTCGAGCGTACGCGGCCATTTTGCATTCCAAGAGGTTTGTTGCACCTTGGCCCTAAGAATAGGAATAAGGACAATGGGAATATGACTATTTTAACCCCCACGCCGACCTTTCCTTGCTGGCCTGCATAGTAAGCGTTTCAGTGGTTTTCGTTGTTGCTTGTTTGTTTTGTACTTTTTTCGCTTTTTTGTCGTAGGAGCCGGTAGAAGCGAGAGTGACAACCACTGCCCTCCCCTCCCCTCCCCCTCTACGCGAAATACCCTACGGAAGACGCTTGCTATGCAGGCAAGGCTTTGATTGTTCTAGTCTTTGAAATCGTAGAAAAATTGAGTGAAAACGAAAAAGGCTGAAAGTAAAAAGTGCTCACGTTCAGGAATGCGAATTTCTAGTGAAGGCTGTAACGAACTAGATGAGTTCATAGCCAACGAGCGCGCAACACCAAGTTGGCTCTGATCTCAGGTAGGCTGACATTAATAGGAATCCTCGTTTTCCATTTATTTGTTTCTATGTGTGTTTATTTGTTAGTTTGTTTTGTTTGTTTGTTTGTTTGTTTTCAAAGAGCCACGCCCTGTGTTGAGAGAAATTTTGTATCATAAAGAGAAAAACTTTTCCCCCCAAGGAAGTATTTTCGCGACTTCCCTGATAGAATAATATCATCCGATAATAAAAGTAAGAAAAAAAACACAAGAACGCGCTATTTCTCAAATCCACAGGCTGTGTTTATAATAATGTGGATCCCCTGAATACGACTACTGATGGGCCAGAAGTGTTAGTCGCATTATGACAGCCTAAAAAAAGGAACGAAAACCATTAGGGTAGCGTTATGATAGCCTAAAATTTTTGTTTGCTTGTTTAGTTTAAGCTGCCAGGCATTTCAAATCGGCAGCCATGCCTCTCTTCGGAACCTCTAATTTCCTTGGACCCTGTTAACACCTCTATTGTTTTCAGGGCTACAATTGTAGCAAGATTGTTCCGTTGTTTGTTTCATTGTCTTCTCAACCAATCCTGTGAGGCGTTCTGAGAAGTGCATGGTCGCCCTTTCAAATGGTTGTATTATAATGAAGATGACAGTTTAGGTTTCTTAAAAGTTGGTCGAGGTTCCCCTTAACGCGGCGTTGGGATTAACGAAGTTTTGACATAAGAAAATGGCTAAGCTTTAATTTGGGCCACAAGACAGTGATCCTCCGGCGGGGTTCCACGGTTTGCAAACTGAAAGATAGTACCATGCGTGTTCCTTCATCCCTCCAGGCACACAACTCTTTTCTCACTTACCGACAACGCAACCATAAAATTCAACTCGCATTGAGATCCAACTGTACCACGTGACCGGGTGTATCCTGAAGTAACGAGCAGTTATACGTTTGGCGAGCTTGTGACGTACGATGACGTACCGATCGTAATTACCCTGGAAAATCTGCAGGCAGCAAATAAAATGTGAATTAGTTTTGCTTTAACAACAACAACTTGATTTGCAGAGCTCATTTCAAAATGTAAAATAAGCTTCAAAACAAAGTTTTTGAGGGTTTGAGGGTAATATGTTATTGTTGTTGTAATTGGTGTTATTGTTGCTGTTTTTGATCTTGTTGTTGTTATTGATGATGATGGTGATGATGATGATGATGATGATGATGATGATGATGTTGTTGTTGTTGTTGTTGTTGTGGTTGTGGTTGCTGTTGGTTAATGCTGCAGCTGTGTTCACTAGCTTAATGCACCGTTCGAGAAAAATAAAAGTCGTCAGTTTATCTGGACGCAAACTTTTTCATCTATAGTAGACGCATTGCTTTTCTGCATCAAGGTGATCACAAGACTGACTTGGCGCAATGCGTCGTTTAGTTAAGGCAAACTAGCCAATGGCCCGTCTGGAAGCTTCCGTCATCTGGAGCATACCTCAATTGTATAAAGTCCGGCAGCAGATGAATTATTCGTCCTCCAGTAACCAGTAAGCAGTTAAGTGTCTGGATGCATAAAACTTCTTGTGCCCGTCTTTATACAGATAAACTACGAGACACACTACAAGACAAGCTAAGTCCCAGACGGATAATGCATCTCCGGTTATTATGAAAGCGGCCGCCTCGTCACGCCTGCAACGTGAAAACCAAGCACACCGAAAACTCATTACCTTGGTACGCCTGCCTTCCCTGTAGGGAACAAACTTGTATCCATTTCTGCTGTAGGATATATAATAACTTGTGACCCACTGAGCTGCGTTCTGTCTCCCCTGAGTAGCGACACGTGACACTCTGGTAAGCGCGCCAAAATCCACCTGCAGCCACTGACGCCTGTCACGCCTCTTTGCACACCAGGCCCCTCCCTGTCGGCCGTAGCGACGCCTGTTGAGTCTAGCGTTAAACGGTCCGCAGTAGTAATTGTAATAGGAAGATGCGCGTATGAGTGGATCTGGAACCCGGCCGTCTTCAAGACCCAGTGGCATGTCACAACGATCTTAGAAAGAAAATTATCATTAGCAGCCGTCGGACGTTATTGGTCAATGCTGCGTTTTCTTTACGTTTCGAAATTTCCCCCTTAATTTGTTTAAGGTTTCAAGCAACCTAAAATGACTAAAACAAGCAATGGGTTTTCAGTGCAAGGTGATGTTAAGGGTAATGCAATTCACATAGCGCCTTTTTTATGTATATGTTCAAATGCGCTTTACAGTAACTAAGGGGTGAGATCGACCTTCAGCATGTAAAGACGCTGATGACTATCGCTTGTAATCTAACTCCACCCACCCACCCCTCCTATGAGTGAATGTTAACAGACCAGACCATAACCAAGAGGACTACATCCTCTACTCTTTTCGAACAGTGGCGTACGATCTTTGATGTCCCCTACCTATTTAGTAACCACCCAGTGCCGTGGTCATCCGAACTGACACAAGGTGTTGAGTACAATCTGTCCAATCTTTCCAATTTTTTTTAAAAAATGACTCTTACCCAAAGGAGAATAAGATTATAAGAACATAAAAATAAGTTAAAAGAATAAGGTTGGTGAATACCATTTCAAGGTGATTAAAAATCGAGACTTGTTCAAGTTAATAGCGGAGCCCGCGCGTAGCGCACCAGCGGGGCACCATTACTAAGCAAATTTGGTAACCTATTGATGTGAGAAAATTCGGTTGTGGCGTCAGCGTACAACCGTACGTACGTCCGTGTAGACTCTGGGGGGGGGGGGTGAGGGTAGTCCCAAGGCAACCCGACCGGGGGAGGAGAATGTCATCTTTTCTTGGCAGGAAATAGAGCAGTGCTTTTGGGCAACCAGTGCAGCAAAACGGTTGTTCGACAGTGTTGAAGTTTAAAACTTGAGAAAAAATATCAGATATCTTTAAATGGAAAGCAAATATTCAAAAGAATACTCAGTTGTCTTTTTGATGGAAGGAGAAAAGTTCAAGTGACGAAATTTGCCTTTGAGGACCTCATCTTTGTTCTCGGTTCTGCTGCGAACTCGGTCGGTACAATTTTCGCAGCCGTCCCGACACTAAATATAGCAGAGCTAGTGACTTCTGTTTTTTCTGCCCAGAACTATGATTTTTGCGGCGGTCTGAACACATTTTCCCAGGAAAAACACCTGCATGTTCATGTCGATAGGCATATTGTCATGGAAAAAGAAATTCGTAGTAAAATTAAGTGCGCATGCGGCCTAACGTTGTGTGTCGCCCTTTAATATTGTGTTTCTTAAAAGTTCTTACAACACAACTCTCGTCCTATTAGATCAAAATTCACCTACACCAAATTTAAGAACTTACTCCATGGTCCTCCATACAACTCCAACCGCATGGAAATGTGCGACCTCCAACCACGAGGTATGATTCGAACATAACGACCATAAATTGGTGGATCAATGGGGTGTGTTTGGACGGACAAGCGGTCTCGATTTCCTTGGAATGTCTGAAAATCAATGCCAATGAAAAGATCTGCTCATTGAAGGTATAATATTGCTCCCCTCTTATCTATAATATGGTTGACCACTACTCTATCCTTTCAAGTTGGATGTCTAACTACAAATGTGGTATTAGGTACTTACCACCTTAATCCATGTAATTCTATCTACTATCCGAGACTGCTGGGATTTTGTTGAACCTGTTTTTTTAATTTTGGCACAAGGGATTAAAGGGAAGAACTTTAAAGGATACCGAACACATTACGCTGTCGTCCGAATCTTCTTTATTACTTATAAAAATGTGAAAATGTTTTCTAATTTACCCGTACAAAGATTAAATAAATCGAAAAAGAAAAGCTTCCCCCTTGAAATACCCCTTTCAAACAGAACGTTGTTTCTTCGCTGCTGTCCATGCCAGCGTATTTGAATGTTAATTGTTCTCTCCTTGAACACTATTTAAACTCGAAAAGGAAAACGCTTCTCCCTTATACTGCCTGAGGCAAAGACATGAAGGACTCGTGAAAACTCGACAGTTTGAACGAACACAAACTAGTCAACTTATATTATTTTCTTCCATATCACAGCAGCAATGCTTTTGGTCTTTTTTAATGTTAAGACTAAAACCACAGGATATTATAACAGTCTTTAACGACGCTAGTGAAACAACCACTCGGGTGGTATACTTCATATACGTTATATTCAACCATAATTACAATTGTACATAGTTTTCTACCTTCACGTAGTTCCACCAATGTTTTACTTTAGCAAAGTTCACTCCATCCGCGCTGTAATACACGTAATACGCCGTTACCCACTGGTCAGCGTCCTGTCGTCCTTGAGTCGCCACCCCAGTGACCTTCATTGACCTTCCCATATCCACCTGCAGCCATTGGTGGTGGTTATTTTGGCGGGAAGACCAGGCCCCCATCAACCGTCCGCGGCGTGTACGATGGAGTCTCGCCAACCAAGGGGCATGGTTACCATCCCATTGAGAAGAGGCTGTGATGGCGGAGTTTTTGATTCGATTGTTTTGAAGACCAACCGGCTTGTCGTAAAATCGTTCTACACAAAAAAAAGAACATGTTTTTAAATTAGCCAAATTGTACCTTGTAGTCGGGGACAGATGATTTGATTGAGTAAAACGGATCGTTATTCATAATTTGACGATACTTTTAACATCGGATAAAGGATGATGATGATGATGATGATGATGATGATGGTGATGATTACAGTAAACTTCACTTTAACAAAAAAACGGGGTATTCAAAACTTGTACCCGGCAGTGGAGAACAGATTTAAAGTCAGTTAAACTTTGCATCATAGAATCGCTTTTTAAAATAAACGAATTTCTTAAATCGTCATTTTCATTTCCACTTTGAATTAAGACCGGCCAATGACCAAGTCAAAATACACAACTTTGCAAAAGCTTTTCCCCAATTTTGACTTAAGATGTTTAAAAAATCAAAATTGAAACGCGTTACTTATTCAGAATCCAAGTTTGTTGAGGCACACGAGTTTTCGATTCCAGCAAGGATGATGATCTGGTATTATACTCAGCTTCAGAACAAGACTTAGGATGGTAAAAGCAACGTGACAAAATATTAATGCGGATAACCACTGTTCCTTTTTTACGGTGGGTGCCTGGCATCATATGTCCGGGTTTGAACGCAGCTGCGAAAATTGCGAAAACTGCGAGAATTTGTCGAGTAACTAAAAAGCAGTGAAAAAGGAGGTTAGGAGTGTGCCAACGAGAACTGCGAATTTTATGAAAACTGCAAAAACTGCGAAAATTTGGAAAGTCGGTGAAAAGCAGTCCAAAAGAACGTTAAGAGGAACCCAACGAGAAATGGGAATTTTACGAAAAGCTGCAAAAATTTGGAAAATCTGCGAAAACTTCGAAAAATCGTAAATCTCGTAATTGCGATCAAACCTGGACATACGTGGACACCTGGCACTGGATTTCAAAAGCCTCCCTAAGGGAAGAGGGTAACTTTTTCTCTTGAGAAAGCTTAAATCTTTTACAAAGTTTTACAGTTCTAATAAGATAGCGACAGGATCAGAGGGCAATTTTTTCGCCACAGAGACAACCTAAAAATTAACGTAGTTCTGAGGACTTTTTCAATTTCAAAGTAAAACTGAATGCTCACTGACAACACCTGCATCAAGCTTTACCTCGTAGACGACATCCATAAAGTTCAACACGCATGGCAATGTAACTATACCACGATCGCGGGTGGATACGGATAAACTGTGCTCTTATCGCTGGCATGATCTTGTGACCCACTGTGTGATAAATGTCGTAATTACCGCGGAATACCTTTATAGGAAAAACAACAAAATCGCATAACATTTCATTCGCTACCTTTGTTTACTTGCAGACTACTTAGTTAACGAAGACTAGGAAGAATTTTCGCTACAACAAGAAGTGTCTTCTAGCTTGATCCCAAAGTTCCGGTGCAAATTCGCTAAACAACTCTATGATCTTTAAGCTGTAGCTTGCATTGGCAGATTTACACCTTGGGTTTTTGCGGGGGATATTTCAAATTTTTTGGTTCAAGGATGGGAAGTGAAAACTGTCTTAAAGCTGCTTTAATGAAAACTTGGAACTGGCCCCCCGAACACTGAACAGAAAAGAGGTTTTTTTGTTGATAAATTCCCATAAATCTATCTATTAATTTTATTTACAGTTACCTCTGCCCTCACACTTAATTGGTTGGGTCAGCGGTCGGTACAAGTAAGAAAAGAAAGCAATCGTTTTAAACGGATACATGATACATAGAAGATATACGTGTAAATTGTTTAAAGTGGCTAGAAACAAATGCCGTGAAAAACGCGCGTTCCACTGAGATATTGTCCAGGGGTAAAAGAAGAGGTGATGATAGGCAGTGATTGTAGGTAATGGTATAAAGCCGTGGAGATGGTTGCGTCTGGTTGTGCATTGCACGGGTCTTACACAGTTCCTGGCGTCGACTGTGCGTGTTCCAGTTCAAAAGTGATCCTCACCTTAACTCGTCCGTAAGCCACATAAGACCTAAACCGTGCTCCGTAGCGACTGTACGACAGATGATAACTCTTTACAAATTGACGGGCTTCTCTCCGTCCCTGTGTAGCGATACCTTTGATGATACTCAGCTGCCTCAAGTCAATCTGTAGCCACTGTCTGGTGTTGCGATACCTTGCTACCCAGGCCCCTGTTCGTCCGTGACTGGCGTAGATGTTCAGACGCGCTCGGTCAGGTCCGTGATTGTAGTTGTACGACGAGGAGGCCCGAAGATGACCCGACAGGATTCGTTGGTCCTCCATGCCCATAGGCATAACACAGCGATCTTTAAAAAAGCAAAAACAAGTAGACATTTGTTTAGAAAGTACAGGCTTTTTCATTTACAAAATACACGTGCCGTCTTCAAACTTCCATAGTAAGAAAGAGCATTAAATTTTTTATGACTGTTTCAGGTTTTATTGAGATATCAAAACATCATTTATTTATTCTTCCCGCTTTCCCACACGTCGTCTTTTTCGGGTTCTTAGACCCATGACTAGAAATGGACGGAAAGACAAAAAAGATCCAAAAAAGTACCACAAAAGTCATCAAATAGGGCTCTTATAGTAACATAACAATCAAATTTTGCAACAGAGGAGCACTCTGTTTTTGAGAGAAGACGCACCACTGGATAGGCAATGCGTTAAGGCTCAAATGATAGGGAGCTTAAACAACGTAAACAGCGACATCCTTTAGGTCACGGGTGGCTACCAACCTAAGACGCCAAACAAGAGTTTCCTTTTCCAGGATGAGGGGCAAAGTTGCGTCAATAAAGAAAATGTTACTTCCGGTTGCCAAATGAAATTTCTGGGAGGTCAACATTCTCGTTGGTTAAAAGTTCCCTAATAACTGACAACTTCAAAATTCAAAAGCATGTTATCTACTTTGAAGTTACTGTAGATCAAGAGAGAATGAAGTAAGAGAATGAATCCCCGTGTCCCATGATAATACACTACTGCAAACATGTGGAACAATCTAACAGAGGACCTGAGGTCACTAACGTCCTTGAATGAGTTCAAAACTAAAATATGCCAAATTTCTTTTGAACATCAATGCAATTGTTACCTATGTAAATAGTAGTTTAATGTACTGTATATAATATATGATTTTATTTTTATTTTTATTATTAATCCTATTTTATTTATTTATTTATTTTTTCTCCGTCTTTTCTTTCTCGGAGAAATTAGCTATACAGCTACCCCTGTAAATCCGAGGTGAAATAAAGGGGGAAAAAAATCAGTTCGCACCCTTGCTGCGAAGGTTATGTTTATCTGTTGTTCCCATGTCAACAATCTAAAACTACATGACGTCATTCTAACTGACCAATGAGGTGTCGTCCTTAAAATAACCACGCAGTATAACACAGAACCACAACTAGATTTCAAATAATTTTCATCGGAAGAGGCCCATGTATGGGGGATTCGCTCTCTCCCTTCATCCTCTCTTGTGTAGATTGATTGCAAGTCGCACCTGTCAGACAACCGAAAAACTCCACTCTCATCGATATGTGCCTGTACCAGCCTCGAGGATGAACCCGGATGTAACGGCATCGTAAGATGGGAATGAAAGAGTGCGTAACAACAGTGTTTTGGTCACGATTGCCGGTGAAGTACTGCAAAAGAAATCAACAAAAAATGAAAAAATAAGTGTTTCGCACTACGATCAAAGTTAACAGCAAATGTTGCCAGAAACTGAAAACCAAAGATGTTTCTCCGAAATACATGCCCCTGAACCTCTATCACTCGTAGTCTCCTCCGCAGGCATCTCTCATGTCTCTCATAACCCTCTCTAATTTCGCTTGGGCGTCCTGTGTAAGGGGACCAAGTATGACAGATGCCTGCGGAGGAGGCTATATCACTCCATGTTACAAACCTTAATATTGTTCCGCTCCTTGTAATGCATAAAGTGAATAGCATCAAGACTCCGCGTCACGTAATACTGCGTGACCCACTGGTTTGTATCCTGGCGTCCCTGTGTGGACATCTTTATAATCTTAGCTGCTCTTCCGAAGTCAACTTGCAGCCATTGATAGTGGTTATTATACCTGGCTGACCAGGCCCCCATGTACCTTCCCCGTCGTCTCCGGTTGAGCCGCGCCAGGAAAGGAGCATGGTATCTATCCCACTCAGATGATGATGTAATTTGGTGATTCCTGATACGGCCTGTCTGCATTCCCATGGGTCGGTTGCAAAGAACTCCTGTTGACAAAGGAAAAAGTAGAATTTAATAAAGGACACTGATAACAACATTGACTGTACAAAGAGGCTTGTGTTTAGGAAACAGCGCTGTATAAATAGACTAGATAGGATAGATAAGATATTTAAGATGACAACTACAACGAACACCCTTTTTGTTCTTGCTTAGAAGGCTAGTTAATTAATCATTAACTATCGTAACAAGAGACCTGAAAAGACTCATTTTGAAGTAAGGGCGTGAAGCCCTATACAATGATGGTAAAATTTTCCTTCTAAGTTACAGAAATGTAGCATTACGTTTCCGGAAATCGCAGACGGCAGAAATAGCTACGTGGTCACGATTTTTCGTCATTTTTCACGCTTGACGTCTGTCGTTTACCGTTTTCAACGTGAGAAGGTTTATTTTCGAGTTCGTCACTAAGGTGAGTGTATATATGATACATTCAACCGGCATCTGTCACTTGAGTTAACAGATAGAAACTGCTTTTTGAGATATTTTACCTTTTTAGTTTATGAGCTTACGAGAGCTTAAGACGGAAATGTTCCGTTTCAATACGGTAGACGGCAAAGGTCGGCAAACGACAGTTCGACGCTTGCCGCTATTCGGTAAAAAATCGCTTATGTGGTGGGTAAACTGTATCGAGCTCATTTCATGAGGGAGCAGATTAGAAAGAAAAATTTGACGACGATAGTTGAATCGATTTCCGCGCACTGAGCAGACGCTGTAACCACTCAGCTGCCACTCGAAGGCAAGGTCTTGTCACTCCCGGCGGGAACTGGTACATTTTTCAATTTCAATTTCTCAACCAACTGAAAAACGAAAACCAAGTATAACTTGATCATGAGTGTTTAACCAATCATGAAATGCTTATGCGTGTTTAAGTTACACGCATTTACGTCGACTGTTTCGATTGGATTACTGGGCCAACCGTAACGGTTAAATATTGGATGAAAACTCGTACCCAGTCTGCAACCATAAAGCTCCACTCTCATGGCAATATACCCGTACCAGGTCCTGGGATGAATACGGATGTAGCGGGCTTTGATGGTTGGGCGGAGACGGTGCATCACCACAAAGTATCGGTCGGTGTTACCTTGGAATATCTTAAAGAAAAACACGTAATCACAAATATTGATTAAAATTCAACGCAATTCGCCCATGACTGACTGACTGACTGACTGACTGACTGACTGACTGACTGGCAGGCTGGCAGGCTGGCTGGCAGGCTGGCTGACTGACTCACTGGTTTTCTGGCTGGCTGGCTTCTTGGTTAGCTGACAGACTGTTTTGCTGGCTGACGAACTGACTGACTGACTGTCTGTCTGTCTGGCTAACTGACTAACTGGCTGGCTGGCTGGCTGGCTGGCTGACTGGCTGACTGACTGACTGGCTGGCTGACTGACTGGCTGGTTTGATACCTTGCAGACTGTCCTGCTGGCTGACGAACTGACTGACTGACTGACTGACTGACTGACTGACTGACTGACTGACTGACTGACTGACTGAGTGAAAAAACGTTACCTTGATTCTTCTCCCGATTCTGTATGGAGAGAACCTCACTCCGTTGTTACTGTAAGACACTGTGTATGACGTGACCCACTGATTAGCATCATACCGACCCTGCGTAGCGATCCTTTTCACACGTGTAGCTACGCCCAAATCAATCTGCAACCACTGATTCCTGTTCCGGTACTTAGCAACCCAGCCTCCTCTGGTTTGGCCTCGAGTCTGTGCCTGCAGTCTGGCACTCCAGGGACCGTAGTAGTGGTTGTACATGGAGGAAGCTGCAAACATGGCGCGTGTGACACGGCCATCTTGGATTCCAAGCGGAACGTCACAACGATCTAAATTACAAGAGTTCGACAAACAAAATTAAATGAACATTAACAATCATAAACACGAAAATCAAATATCGTATTTTCTCGATGAAACAACGGGCTTTGAATAAATAAACGCCTGGTTCAAATAAACGAAGGATCTACACAGTCAATTTTGAAATAAGAGCCCCCGAGGTGCCGACGCTTATTTGAGGCCCGGGCGTTTGTTTGAAACTGTATCTTTACGTGACTGATTCTCATTGAAAGTCAGTTATAACAATTACAGCACATTATTTCAGTTTACTTCGCTCATTCCAGCTAAAGCGAGTTGGAGTAATGTACTCTACACTTCACTTAGCACCGCCTTGTTTTAAATATTATCGACTAGAGGCGAAGTCGGTGACATTTTGTTCCTGTTTTTCTTAATATGTTTTTCTTATATTTTGCTGTAAATTCAGTTCAGTTACAGTGGTAAAGAACACAAAAATTAACACTGTCAAAATGATAAAAACGCTAACTCCCTCACTTAATAAACGCCAGCCTTCGAGGTCTAGTTTTAAATAAACGGCCCCAGTGTTTAATCGAGAAAATACGGTACGTGGTGACGCGTTATTTCCTTTGTTGTTGTTGTTGCTTAGCTTAAGAAAAACTGAAGATAGTCTGAAGCAGAATCGTTTGTTTACAAACATTTTCAAAACATTTTTAAATGTTAAAAGATGAAAAGACTTTCCCTGGTGATTGTAAGCTATTGTACGTGGCTGTTTCACTTTTTACAACAAAAAAAGTAAAATAATGTGCCCCGTGTGAGGATCGAACTCACGACCTTCAGATTTCTACTTCGGATTATGAGACTGACGCGCTGCCTACTGCGCTAACGAGGCACCAATGGGACCAAATTTTTACAAATTGATTTTAATTGTCTAACACTCGTTTTACTAAAAACAAAATGTTTTTGAGTTTAGAAATATTGTGCACAATTATCTTGAGATATTTCTAAAAAAATCTTCAGAGTTTGGTCATCAGTGACATGTTGTCATTACGTTGTAAATATATTACTCGGAAAACCTCGCCGCTTAAGTACACATCTTTAAATTCTGACAAAATTGAAACAAGATCGTACAAGGGTCAGAAAGGCAGAAATCCGAAAGAAAACGTGGTGGGTACGGGGTGAAAAGCGAGGCATTTTTAAGACAGTACGAAGTAGAAGAATAGAGAACATCACGAATTGCTGCACAAATTGTTGCACAATAACAAAAGCGCCGGCAAAGCACAGGGATCTCTGAATGACAAAGAGCGGAACAAGAAGTGAAGGGTGGGGGAAGCGAAAAGACCCGACCTCACCTCTTCCCCCAGGTAAATAGCTTACCTGCAACACATCCATAATAATCGATCCTCACGGAAATGTGCCTGTACCAACCGCGAGGATTAAGTTTGACAAATCTCGCAAAGATTGGCGGATTGATGGCGTTTTTCACAATGGTGTTTTGATCACGATTGGCTTGGAAAAGCTGTGGGTGTGAAGTAAAAAAGCAGTAAGTAAGAATGTTATGCTATAGGGACGATCGCCGTAAAAGAGAGAGATTTGGAGTGTTTTTAAAGGCAGATAGAAACTTCATTTCTTTGTCCAAATTAAAGCTTCTAGCCTTCTAGGTCTATTATTCGGTGACAATGTCTACTTGGACTACTATGCGAGGACCGATGTGATTTTTGCCGAAAGAAATGGATTTAGCATTGACTGGAATTCTTGCGGGTTTTAACGTTTACGAAGAAATATATTCCGCAAAACATAAATCCACTAACTTACCATAAACTTACCACTGAAACTGTCATGTGGATGTAACCAACTTCAGACTAAAACGATAATGAAACTTCAAAACAACCCGCAGCTACATCTCTGCCGTTGAGTTCAGTTATGATAGAAGCACTAATGTTGTCACAGTTCATTTATACTACGTGATATCCATTTGATTTTTTTGTTTTGGATAACTAATATTTTAGAAACAGATGATTCATGACATTGTAAAGAGAGGCGTTTAGATCCTTTCAAAATGTTTCAACCTTTCTATCGCAACAATTTGATTCTGCAAATCCCCCACAATCGGAAACCCACAAACTAAAAGCCTACCAGACATTTTTTGCCAAAACGTTAATCTTATTTATTTGTTATTATTATTATTATTATTCAGATTTTTTCTTTGTCCCACGCTCGTGACAAACTGAATATTCCATCTTTCTCATTATTATTATTATTATTATTATTATTATTATTATTATTATTATTATTGTTAATCTCCTCACCTTGTTTACACTCTTAAACTTGTACATAGCCCAGTGCACATTATCCACGCTTGACGAAAGATAGAACGAAGTCACCCATTGACCATAATCCTGTCGTCCTTGCGTGGAAACTTGGGTGATTTTCATTGGTCGACCAAAATCCACCTTTATCCACTGGTTGCGATTGTTGTGTCGTGCACACCAGGCCCCTACGTACTTGCCCCGCTTGACTTGACCCAGTCTCCCGAGTCTAGCGGCGTGAAATTGGTTAAATTCGGATGAAGCGGTGATTCGGCTATCTGGGAGCCGACGGTTCTGCAATCCTAGGGGCTTGTTGCATGGAGAAGCTGAGAAAAACACAAAAAAATTACCAAAGGAAGTTTAAGTTCCTCAACACACTTATGCGTTTTCAAGTTTTCTTATCGTTTTCACTTGCAGACCCTAATGCCTTTCGATTTGAAAACGCAAACTTTTTGATGCGTTTTTCCCCATAGTTAACACTAAAACGATCATAAATGGTATCAGCGTGTTGAAACGTCTTTGTTTCAAGCCATCCACGCACCAATGCATTTCCAAAACGATGCCGTTTCGCCCATCTACACTAAAAACGACGAGTCTTCAAAAGTCCCCACTTCTGAAGCCGTTTTCGAAAGCCTCCAGTTACATCAGCGTTTTCGATCATTTTAGTGCGGACGTTTTCAAGTGGACGGGCCCAAAGGCTGCCTAACTATGGATCCGTAGAAACATTTAAGGGCCGCCTATCCGTACGAGTTTAAAAAACAACCAGGTCTAATTTTGTTTCCCTGCCGGTGTCAATTACGACCAACACTGTGTAAAAAATTGCTAAATACCCAGGTAAATGTACACTCTCGCTAATATAGTACAAATTTGAATCAAATGAGCTAAGATCTCCTATCTCTGGGAATTGAACGCTGGCGCTTAAAAGTATATCAACGCATGTATCGCTTGAACACGTTTTATAATTTCCTAGAAAGCGGCGTGATCTATTTAAACAATAGAGTCCTTCTGTTGAAGGCAATTTCGTGTGATAGGTTGCCCGAGGAAATTTGATGTTCACAACAAATATTATATGAAGTTTGAACATCAAATTCCGAGGGAACCTATCACACATAGGGCATAAGACAGAAGGACTCTTATTTTTATCGTACAACGCTAAATTTAGAGTGAAAATTGCCAAAAACGGCACTATGCGCTGGTAGGCGCCCGCTGAAGACACTATCGCGTCACGTGATCGATTTCGACCAATGAGAGAACGCCAAAATTTAGAGTTACTATGATTCGATAGATAGGATAGATAGATAGATAGATAGATGGATGGATGGATGGATGGATGGATGGATGGATGGATGGATGGATGGATGGATGGATGGATGGATGGATGGATGGATGGATGGATGGATGGATGGATGGATGGATGGATGGATGGAATCTTTTATTTATACACGAAATCTTATCAAATTTAAACATACAGGTTTAAATTTGGTTTCCATAAAATCCGTGAATTAACTAATTAATACAATACTTTAAAATATGTACTTAAACTTAACAATTTACAAGGCGATCTTTAACTAATTACTTTACAAGTGCCGGTAGTAAGCCTCTTTTAAACTTTTCCAAAGACCTTTCTTCTTTGAGGTAGCGAGGGAGAGCATTCCAGACCTTGACGCCACTGAAAGCAAAACTATTCTTATAGTAATTTGTTCTGCATTTGGGCAGTTCTAGGTCGTAATTAGAAGATCTCAGACCGTAATTGTTTAAGGCGTTATTAGAAGTGAACATTTCGGTAAGGTATGGAGGTGCCAGGCCGTTAACGATTTTAAACATCATAATGGCCTTGTGAAATTGTCTCATGGAATTTAACTGAGTCCAGCCTAGTTCCTCAAAAACTTCTCCAGAAGGCTTACTATAAGCAGCACCAGTAACAATACGCGCCGCCCTATTTTGAAGCCTTTGAAGACTATTACTTAATGTGTCACCTATTGAGTCCCAGACAAGACAACAATAACTGAAATAAGGCTAGATAGATAGATAGATAGATAGATAGATAGATAGATAGATAGATAGATAGATAGATAGATAGATAGATAGATAGATAGATAGATAGATAGATAGATAGATAGATAGATAGATAGATAGATAGATAGATAGATAGATAGATAGATAGATAGATAGATAGATAGATAGATAGATAGATAGATAGATAGATAGATAGATAGATAGATAGATAGATAGATAGATAGATAGATAGATAGATAGATAGATAGATAGATAGATAGATAGATAGATAGATAGATAGATAGATAGATAGATAGATAGATAGATAGATAGATAGATAGATAGATAGATAGATAGATAGATAGATAGATAGATAGATAGATAGATAGATAGATAGATAGATAGATAGATAGATAGATAGATAGATAGATAGATAGATAGATAGATAGATAGATAGATAGATAGATAGATAGATAGATAGATAGATAGATAGATAGATAGATAGATAGATAGATAGATAGATAGATAGATAGATAGATAGATAGATAGATAGATAGATAGATAGATAGATAGATAGATAGATAGATAGATAGATAGATAGATAGATAGATAGATAGATAGATAGATAGATAGATAGATAGATAGATAGATAGATAGATAGATAGATAGATAGATAGATAGATAGATAGATAGATAGATAGATAGATAGATAGATAGGTTTATTAGAAACAATTGAATGGCAGCCAGCAGGCTGAATTGCATAATTATTTACAATATGTTATTAAAAAAGATAAAAATTTATGACAAGATCTTTTTACAATTTTATTGGTTACGTATACTACTATTAAAGATAGAAAAAGGGGGTATCTACAATAAAAAACAATAAAAGGGAAATAACACCACTAAGGAAAGGTTTCAACTAGTTTACGTGTTACAATACTAATTTACGTTTGCTCGACGGGACATCGCCGGTATGAATGACTGTTTAAAACGGTTGGCGTAAAAACGAGGCAAGTCAAAAACTCTCTCATGCCTGATGTTGTAGTAGCCATAGTGTTTCGGGGGAAGCAGGCAACCGAGTTTGTGCTGATCCGATGATATACTACTGAACAACTTGACACATTGTTCATTGCGCCTATCACGTAAAGTGCGAAGTGCGGAGACCAAAACAGTCTAAACAGTGTTTGTACGATTTTTCAGGTGCAATTATAGAGAGCGCTCTTTTTTGTACACGTTCGAGATTGTCACTTAGATAGTGAGGCAGACTGTGGTGGAAAATTGGCGAGCAATATTCAAGAACGGGTCTTATTACTGTACAGTAGAAGTTGACAATGTCTTTGAAGCTCACGCCGGCTCTCTTAAGAAGGACCAAAAAATACAACCGCTTATTTGCTTTTTTGATAGTCTCATTCACGTGAATGTTCCACTTGAGATCGTTAGACAGCGTAATTCCTAAAATCTTGGCACTCCTTACAACAGCTAGTTCCTTCCCATTGACTACAGCGGGGCTGAAGGCTGATTCAAGGTAAACACCAAGGCAAAATTTCAGTCTTAACTCGCCGTGGGAACCCATGGATTTGACATGCCCGAGATTTACAACACAGTCTCCTTACTACTACAAACTCAGCAATAAACACTGCTCTCTACTGTCAAACCCGATATTGTATTAAAAGTGTGAGATGTACCTGAACATCCATAAATCTCAGCTCTCATAGATATCCAACCATACCAGGTTCTCGGATAAATACGGACGTGTGTGGCCGTGAAAGGCCTGGTAAACTGGTGATACACAATAGAATGGCGGTCCGTATTTCCAGCAAAGACCTGGAAAAAAGTTTTAAATGTTTCAGGTTAGTGGAGACAATTAAAACGCCTAACAGTAGACGACGCAAGCTGAATGCGAGTACCCCGCTTAGCTGCGTGGGTAGAGCATCAGACTTTTAATCTGAGAGTCATGGGTTCCAGTCCCATATCGGGCGACGGAAATTTTTTTGGTTGTAACGGCAATTTTAAGTAACAAAATACCGGTATGACACAATTTTTTCATTCACTTTTCCAAGCTACTATTTCATAGACTACAACTTTCGTCACAAGTTGTTGGGAAGGTTTGACCATGAACAGAATTTTAGTAAGATTTTATTCATCTTGTCTAAATATGCCTTCATAACTTAGTCTCTGTCTCTATTCGCCGGTCCCCCCACCCCCCGTTTCAATGTTAAATGTTTGCCAGACAATACTGCACAAGAAAATTCCATTGTAATCCAACATTGAAAAGGGGGGAGGGGAGGGAAACAAAAGCATGGTAAAATGTGACAACCTCCCCAACAAAATTGGCTAAGGTTGTAGGTTGAATGATGCAAACGTCCTTACGTCACAGAATATGTTTGATCAACGTTTGGTAAACGTTTCACGTTCGCGGAAACAAAAACAAGATTCTATGCTCTCTAAAGCTCCGGGAAAGGATAATGAGAGTTCAAACTTTCACTTTCGTTTGCCTTCGAAGTTTTTTTTGGTTGAAACGGCAATTTTATGCAATAAAATACCGGTATGACACAATTGTTTTCAATCACTCTTCCAAACTACTATTTCATAGACTAAGGTGAATAATGCAAACGACTTTACGTCACAGAATATGTTTTGATCAACGTTTGGTAAACGGTTCGCTTTCGTGGAGACGACAAAAACACGGTTGTACGTTCTCTAAAGCTCGGGCAAAGAACCATGAGAGTTCAGACTTTCGCCTTCGTTTGCCTTCAACGTCTGATGCTCTTTCGGCGACTCCATCGGAGCTATCGACCAGTTTCATTTTGTTGAAATTTTTACTGGGATGATTAGGGGTCTAAACCTTCTCATTTGTTTGAGCGTGAACTCTTATCGATTCTCGTTATCGTTTTGTTCCAACAAGTTTGGAAGAGAGGAGAATTAGATTAGAAATACGACGTTGAGTATCAAGTGCGAGTGGCCCGGTTAGCTCAGTCGGTAGAGCATCAGACTTTTAATCTGAGGGTCATGGGTTCAAGTCCCATATCGGGCGACGGAAATTTTTTTTGGCTCTAACGGCAATTTTAAGAAACAAAATACTGGTATGACACAATTTTTTCAATCACTTTTCCAAGCTACTATTTCATGGACTAGGTTGAATAATGCAAACGTCCTTACGTCACAGAATATGTTTGATCACCGTTTGGTAAACGTTTCACGTTCGCGGAAATAACAAAAACAAGATTTCTATGCTCTCTAAACCTCGGGGAAAGGATAATGAGAGTTCAAACTTTCACTTTCGTTTGCCTTAAAAGTCTGATGCTCTTTCGGCGACTCCATCAGCTGTCGACGAGTTTGTTTTTGTTGAAATTTTTTACTGGGATGATTAGGGATCTAAACCTTCTCATTTGTTTGAGCGTTAACTCTTATCGATTCTCGTTATCGTTTTGTTCCAACAAGTTTGGAAGAGAGGAGAATTAGATTAGAAATACGACGTTGAATATCAAGTACGAGTGGCCCGGTTAGCTCAGTCGGTAGAGCATCAGACTTTTAATCTGAGGGTCATGGGTTCAAGTCCCATATCGGGCGACGGAAATTTTTTTTGGCTGTAACGGCAATTTTAAATCACAAAATACTGGTATGACACAATTTTTTCAATCACTTTTCCAAGCTACTATTTCATAGACTAAGGTGAATAATGCAAACGACTTTACGTCACAGAATATGTTTTGATCAACGTTTGGTAAACGGTTCGCTTTCGTGGAGACGACAAAAACACGGTTGTACGTTCTCTAAAGCTCGGGCAAAGAACCATGAGAGTTCAGACTTTCGCCTTCGTTTGCCTTCAACGTCTGATGCTCTTTCGGCGACTCCATCGGAGCTATCGACCAGTTTGATTTTGTTGAAATTTTTACTGGGATGATTAGGGGTCTAAACCTTCTCATTTGTTTGAGCGTTAACTCTTATCGATTCTCGTTATCGTTTTGTTCCAACAAGTATGGAAGAGAGGAGAATTAGATTAGAAATACGACGTTGAGTATCAAGTACGAGTGGCCCGGTTAGCTCAGTCGGTAGAGCATCAGACTTTTAATCTGAGGGTCATGGCACAAGTCCCATATCGGGCGACGGAAATTTTTTTTGGCTGTAACGGCAATTTTAAATAACAAAATACTGGTATGACACAATTTTTTCAATCACTTTTCCAAGCTACTATTTCATAGACTAAGGTGAATAATGCAAACGACTTTACGTCACAGAATATGTTTTGATCAACGTTTGGTAAACGGTTCGCTTTCGTGGAGACGACAAAAACACGGTTGTACGTTCTCTAAAGCTCGGGCAAAGAACCATGAGAGTTCAGACTTTCGCCTTCGTTTGCCTTCAACGTCTGATGCTCTTTCGGCGACTCCATCGGAGCTATCGACCAGTTTGATTTTGTTGAAATTTTTACTGGGATGATTAGGGGTCTAAACCTTCTCATTTGTTTGAGCGTGAACTCTTATCGATTCTCCTTATCGTTTTGTTCCAACAAGTTTGGAAGAGAGGAGAATTAGATTAGAAATACGACGTTGAGTATCAAGTACGAGTGGCCCGGTTAGCTCAGTCGGTAGAGCATCAGACTTTTAATCTGAGGGTCATGGGTTCAAGTCCCATATCGGGCGACGGAAATTTTTTTTGGCTCTAATGGCAATTTTAAGTAACAAAATACGTCTGGTATGACACAATTTTTTCAATCACTTTTCCAAGCTACTATTTCATGGACTAGGTTGAATAATGCAAACGTCCTTACGTCACAGAATATGTTTGATCAACGTTTGGTAAACGTTTCCCGTTCGCGGAAATAACAAAAACAAGATTCTATGCTCTCTAAACCTCGGGAAAAGGATAATGAGAGTTCAAACTTTCACTTTCGTTTGCCTTAAAAGTCTGATGCTCTTTCGGCGACTCCATGAGCTGTCGACGAGTTTGTTTTTGTTGAAAGTTTTTACTGGGATGATTAGGGGTCTAAACCTTCTCATTTGTTTGAGCGTTAACTCTTATCGATTCTCGTTATCGTTTTGTTCCAACAAGTTTGGAAGAGAGGAGAATTAGATTAGAAATACGACGTTGAGTATCAAGTACGAGTGGCCCGGTTAGCTCAGTCGGTAGAGCATCAGACTTTTAATCTGAGGGTCATAGGTTCAAGTCCCATATCGGGCGACGGAAAGTTTTTTTGGCTCTAATGGCAATTTTAGGTAACAAAATACTGGTATGACACAATTTTTTCAATCACTTTTCCAAGCTACTATTTCATAGACTAGGTTGAATAATGCAAACGTCCTTACGTCACAGAATATGTTTGATCAACGTTTGGTAAACGTTTCCCGTTCGATCGCGGAAATAACAAAAACAAGATTCTATGCTCTCTAAACCTCGGGGAAAGGATAATGAGAGTTCAAACTTTCACTTTCGTTTGCCTTAAAAGCCTGATGCTCTTTCGGCGACTCCATGAGCTGTCGACGAGTTTGTTTTTGTTGAAATTTTTTACTGGGATGATTAGGGGTCTAAACCTTCTCATTTGTTTGAGTGTTAACTCTTATCGATTCTCGTTATCGTTTTGTTCCAACAAGTTTGGAAGAGAGGAGAATTAGATTAGAAATACGACGTTGAGTATCAAGTACGAGTGGCCCGGTTAGCTCAGTCGGTAGAGCATCAGACTTTTAATCTGAGGGTCATGGGTTGAAGTCCCATATCGGGCGACGGAAATTTTTTTTGGCTGTAACGGCAATTTTAAATAACAAAATACTGGTATGACACAATTTTTTCAATCACTTTTCCAAGCTACTATTTCATAGACTAAGGTGAATAATGCAAACTACTTTACATCACAGAATATGTTTTGATCAACGTTTGGTAAACGGTTCGCTTTCGTGGAGACGACAAAAACACGGTTGTTCGTTCTCTAAAGCTCGGGCAAAGAACCATGAGAGTTCAGACTTTCGCCTTCGTTTGCCTTCAACGTCTGATGCTCTTTCGGCGACTCCATCGGAGCTATCGACGAGTTTGATTTTGTTGAAATTTTTACTGGGATGATTAGGGGTCTAAACCTTCTCATTTGTTTGAGCGTGAACTCTTATCGATTCTCCTTATCGTTTTGTTCCAACAAGTTTGGAAGAGAGGAGAATTAGATTAGAAATACGACGTTGAGTATCAAGTACGAGTGGCCCGGTTAGCTCAGTCGGTAGAGCATCAGACTTTTAATCTGAGGGTCATGGGTTCAAGTCCCATATCAGGCGACGGAAATTTTTTTTGGCTCTAATGGCAATTTTAAGTAACAAAATACTGGTATGACAATTTTTTCAATCACTTTCCAAGCTACTATTTCATGGACTAGGTTGAATAATGCAAACGTCCTTACGTCACAGAATATGTTTGATCAACGTTTGGTAAACGTTTCACGTTCGCGGAAATAACAAAAACAAGATTTCTATGCTCTCTAAGGTTCGGGGAAAGGATAATGAGAGTTCAAACTTTCACTTTCGTTTGCCTTAAAAGTCTGATGCTCTTTCGGCGACTCCATGAGCTGTCGACGAGTTTGTTTTTGTTGAAATTTTTTACTGGGATGATTAGGGGTCTAAACCTTCTCATTTGTTTGAGCGTTAACTCTTATCGATTCTCGTTATCGTTTTGTTCCAACAAGTTTGGAAGAGAGGAGAATTAGATTAGAAATAAGACGTTGACTATCTCACACGAGTTGCCCGGTTAGCTCAATCGGTAGAGCATCAGACTTTTAATCTGAGGGTCATGGGTTCAAGTCCCATATCGGGCGACGAGAAAGTTTTATTTTGGCCGAAACGAAAAAGAAAACCGTCTGAAACGTTTCTCTCTGATATTGTTGTTTTCTTTCCTTTTGTTTGGTTAGTTAGTTTGTTTGTTTTTTGTTTGTTTTTCTCTATTCTTTTTGGTATGAGTGTAAAATTATCCTGAGCTTTACAATAACTGAGAACTGTTATTTTTAGTTCAAACTTAGCGGTGGATTGTCGTAAGATATACATATGAGTAGCCCGGTTAGCTCAGTCGGTAGAACATCAGACGTTTAATCTGAGGGCCATGGGTTCAAGTCCCATATCGGGCGACGAAACTCTTATTTTCTGGCTGTAATGCAATTTAAGCAACAAAATACCAAAATAAACACCTTTTTTCGACTGTTGTTATATTTTTGTTTTTACGTTTGGTAGGTTTGCAAAATTATTCCTAACAATTTTCTTAAGACCTTTTTGGATCAAGTGAAGCGGGAGATTGTCCACCGACCGCCTCTGGACTATTTTGTAGTGACATCACATTGTCAACATACAAGGATTTCATAGATTCTTCTTCATGAATGCTTTGATCAAATGCTTTGATCAACATCTGGAAAACCTTTCTCGTTCGCGGGACCAACAAACACCACTTTAAGCTATCTAAAGCCTGCGCAAAGAATGATGTCAGTTTTAACTCTCGCTCTTCTCTGTCCTGTAAGGGAATCTTGTACCCAGAGTCCTCAGGCTTCTTGGTCAGCGGGCGGTCACCGAGAAAGACTCTGGAGTGCTGGAAGTTTTATTGCAGGAACTTACGGTTACCGTTCTTGGTTTTGTTACCGTGAACATCTGTGAACAGCCAATCAAATTGCAAAACAATCATATTTTTCCATTTACCCAGGGTCTCTCCCGGTGAGCGCCCGCTGACCAAGAACCCTGAGTGCTCTGGGAACGAGATTGCCTGAAAGGCTGATGTGTTCTCGGTGACTCCGCGCGCTATCGATGAGTTCGATTTTGTTTTGATTTTGAAGGCGGTCAATAGGAATTTGAGACTTCTCCTTCGTTTGCCCTTTATCACTCATCGACTCTCGTTATCTTTTTGCTTGAACAAGTTTTCGAGAAGGTAGTTACAGGGTAGAGATTAGACGTTGAGAATCATGTACGAGGAGCCCGGTAAGCTCAGTCGGTAGAGCATCAGACTTTTAATCTGAGGGTCATGGGTTCAAGTCCCATATCGGGCGGAGGAAATTTTGTTTGGTTGTAACGGCAATTTTAAGTAACAAAATACCGGTATGATACAATTTTATCAATCACTTTACCAAGCTACTATTTCATAGACTACGGTAAATAATGCAAACGTCCTTACGTCACAGAATATGCTTGGTCAACGTTTGGTAAACGTTTCACGTTCGCGGAAATGCTCTCCAAAGCTTGGGGAAAGGATAATGAGAGTTCAAACTTTCACTTTCGTTCGCCTTAAAAGTCTGATGCTCTTTCGGCGACTCCATGAGCTATCGACGAGTTTAATTTTCTTGAAATATTTTACTGGGATGATTAGGGGTCTACACCTTCTCATTTGTTTGAGTGTTAACTCTTATCGATTCTCGTTATCGTTTTGTTCGAACAAGTTTGGAAGAGAAGAGAATTAGATTAGAAATAAGACGTTGAGTATCAAGCACGAGTTGCCCGGTTAGCTCAGTCGGTAGAGCATCAGACTTTTAATCTGAGGGTCATGGGTTCAAGTCCCATATCGGGCGACGGAGATTTTTTTTGGGTTGAAACCAGAAGAAGAATGAATAGTATCCCACAATCCTTTGCGTTTTCAACTATATTATCAAAATCTGAACTGACCTCATCAGTTTCTCGAGGGATCGATTGAATGAGTCTCACTCAAACGGTGGCAGCTTCCTTTGTAACGTGTTACAACGCAAAATACTCCGTTTCGTAATGCCGAGTCTGGTGTAGTACTCAAGCTGCGTATCAATGGAAGAATTTAGTGTTCAGCTGAAAGGTTTTGCCTATGCTGCACTTTATTGTAAGGAAATTCGCTAGAGTTTCCTCGAAAGTTTGCACAAATGAAGGGCATGATAGTTCTCGAAGTACATCTATGATCGCTCAGTTGAAGAACAGTTCATCGGTTTGTGCAGTCCTACTTGATTCAAATAAATCGCATTTGCGACATCGCCGTGAGTATATTCTTAATTGTCACGTTTCGATCATCGATTCGAATTCGTTGTTAAAGACGAGATCCAGCGAGTTATATCTTGTGTTTACTCGAGGATGTTACATGTTGACGATTGTAAGCAATGTATTCAAAAATCGCTTCCTTGAATTCTTCCTTGAGTAGTTTTTAAATGCACAGGACAATGGACAATTAACTGGAACAATAATTTGTGATCTCGAAATTTTATGTCACGCTACTTCGACCATTTCAAGAAGAGACAGTATTAAATAGTGATATCTGTCACCCAATTGACCATACTCAAGGAGAAAGCAACTGCTAATAACTAGTAACCTTCACGGCTCCTTTTGAGTTCATCTAACAAAACAAAAACGATTACCTCACTCCTTGCTAGCACAGAAAGCACAATAAAGAAAAAGCGCAATTAATCTCCTTTAACCCTGCTTATTACTCTTACATTTGTTGCGGAATCGCCATGTGAGTTAAAACGTGATACAGTGGAACCCCGTTAATACGGACACCAAGGGGACGGGCCAAAATGTCCGTATTAACGGGGTGTCCGTAATAAGCGGGGTCTCAGAAAAAAGTCACGGATACATGTTTTATCGATACAAAGACGAAGGCAAACGTCTTTACGGCAACAAAACATTGTTTAATTGTAATGTAATTGAAACAATTGCAAATTTTGAACTCTCAAACTAAAATTTATAGTTTTTACGAAAACCTCAACAACGTAATGATTCGAAAATTTCACAACTTAACTATAAACAAGAAATGAAACGCATTTTAACAGCAACAGAACGTTTTCTAAAAAGTTTCATTGACTGGAACTCTGACCGTAACAAACTTATTTAAAAAAGTCAGTAACTTTGCTTTGTACGGAAGTTTTAAGCTTGCGATACAACCAAGCGGACTGAAGATGTGACAAAACTTTTGCAAGGCTATTTGCTGTTTCGGTTAAATTTTCAGTGGTGAGGTATTCTGTCAAGTCCTCTAGCATGGTCATTGCTTCTCTCATAGACTTGACTTTCACTTCCTTAGCCTGGGAATTGACCTCAATGAGATCGTCATCACTGTCTTTGTCTTGTCCCGGGTCTTGTGAAGACGATGCCGATAGATCGGAGAAAAATTCCTCCTCCCAATTGGCGCTTAACTCTTTGCACGTTGGCAGAGCAGAAGTTGCTTCTAAGGCTTCAACTGCTGACGGTATATCTGAGCTAGACCCGGAACTCGCATCGCACAACAATGAATTCACCTGCGCCAGTTCACCTGATTCTAGCTCCTCAAATGGATCAAACTCCCGGTGTTCCGCAGGGAATGAAACGAGAGATTCGTCTGCTGAAAGAAAACCTGCCTTTACAAAACATTTCTTGATAGTCGATTCTGACACTGTTTCCCAGGCTTGGCCAATCCACCTAATGGCTTGTAGTAAATCCACAGATTTACACACCTCGGCGGCAGAGTCAAAGTCATCTATTTTGCTGACGACATGTGTCAGCATCAGTTTCATGTATTTGAGCTTAAATGTTTGGATTATTCCAAGATCAAGAGGCTGGAGTCTTGATGTACAATTTGGCGGAAAAAATACAATCTTGATATGATCGTATTTGCCTTTCATATCTGGAGGATGGCAAGGTGCATTGTCCAGGAATAAAATAACATTCCTGTTCTCCCTTGCTAATTTCCGGTTTAGCTTGGACAGCACGTCATCTAAGATGTTAAAGTCCATCCAAGCTTTAGGCTGGCTAAAGTATGAGCAGGGTAGTTGAGACGTATCTCTGATTGCTTTGAAGCAACGTGGACTTTTTGACTTGCCAATGACAATTGGTTTCTCGCAATGGCCCGCTGCATTAACAAAAAATGCACACGTGATTCTTTCTTTGGACTTTTTCCCTCCAGTACACTGCTTTGATACGTCGGTCAGAGATCTGTTTGGAAGTGCTCGAAAAAATTGCCCTGTCTCGTCCATGTTTAAGACGTTCTCCGGGGAGTAGCCGCTCAAAATACTCGGTAGACGCTCTTTCCAAGATGATACAGTTTCTTCACTGACGCCCCCTGCCTCACCACTAATAACTTTGCTTGTAATGTTGTACCTTTTCTTGAATCTGTCCAGCCATCCATTAGACGCTTTGAATGTTGAGTCTCCAAGCTCTTCACTCGCTCGTTTGGCTTTTTCTTGCAGCATTGGTCCGGTAACTGGAATGTTCTTGGTTCTTGCCTTTTGGTACCACTCGTACGTTGCCTCGTCTACATTTTTCATCGGCGATACTCTGGCCCGTTTAGAATGTGCATTCTTGTTTGCGCTGTAATCCTCTAGTATTTCATTGCCCTTCGCTAAAATAGACTGAATTTGAGATTTGCCGCAAACAAACTTCTCAGCAATTGCTCGCACACTAGCATTTGGGTTTTCCTTTTTGTACTCAATGATCTGAACCTTTTCAGAAGCAGTAAAATCTTTCCTTTTACGCTTAGCTGAAGGACTTGAAGCCATGATGCAATGACTGTGGCGGCACGCCACAAGGTTCACGGCAACTTGTGAACACTGACAAGCTGTCACTTACAACTGCCGCAACTTAAACGAAATACAAAGGCACTTTCAGGTCTAATTAACTGGCTAATTACACCTCACACCTCACACTTTGGAATTCGATCTAGTCGGTTTCTCTTGAGAACTGGAAAGTATGGACGATCACCGAACGCTGAAAATTTCTTCCTGGATAAGAGGATTTCATGTTTACAAGGACTGGTGGACTCCTACATGCGGTGAAATTTTACCTTTGCAACCAGAGCCAGAAAACGCCGAGGATAAAAACGCAGTCGCGGTGCTAAAAGAGAGTCGAGTTATTGGCCACATTCCATATCACCTCGCAAACACAAAAAACCGCACTGGAATAGTCACTCATTTTATTTCAAAGCCTACCAACCGAGGATTGGTTGAAGTGTGTGGAAAGGCAGTAAATCGAGGTGGAGGTCTTGGTATGGAAATACCGTGTGTCTATATATTTGATGGTCCAAACAAACACGTGGATTTACTCGAACAATTAATAGACGTCGATAACAATCCAGCAGTTCGAACAGAGGCTGTTGGTGATACAAGTGGCAAGCAAAGGACATCAAAGAGGAAGAAGCCTACAAGCGATGGCTACAGCAAAAGGCAAAGGAAGTACAGTAAAACTTTTGAATAGGAACAGCAGCCAGAAAACCATATTAAAGGACTCACGTACAAGGGCCGAACACCGGAAGTCACGCTATTGAGCTTCTCTTTGTAATAAAATTGTTTTAACTCTTCAAATTCTGTCATTATTTGACCAGGGTCCAATTAGCAAATAATAGTGACAATGAAAATTAACAGTACACAGATACACAGTGTCCGTAAAGCGGGGTTGACAATGTATGACATTTTGTCACTCGGGACACGGAAAAGTGTCCGTTGTCCGTATTAACGGGTGTCCGTATTAAGCGGGTTAAATTAAGAGAAAATGTATGAGGTTTTCGTCGGGACCAACGAAACTGTCCGTAATCCCGGGGTGTCCGTATTAAGCGAGTGTCCGTAAAGCGGGGTTCCACTGTACTCGCAATTGCGGGGATTTGGACCATTTTTGAAACTTCAGAAACTTGAAACTGTCGGGTCACTAAGGGTCACTATGGTACAAAGTTATCCAAATACCTTCTAATTATTCAGATTTTAACTGTTTCTGTAAATTACTCAAACATAAAGAGACCTATAATTAATTCGTGCAACTCACTGAAGCGGTGGTAACGGATGGCGTGAGACATTGTTAGTCAAATTATCTAAAAAACCTATTTCTAATGTACTAAATTCAAAAGAAACAACACCTATTTCACATTGAAAGTTGTAAGTTGTGTTTTGAAGTGTGCTATCCCCAGCGAAAGGCCTTATCTGTGAACAAATCCAAAGGGAAAACAGGCAAAAACCGCTATGTGTCACAAGACATTCGCCATCTTCATGAAATTCCATGAGGCAAAGGATTGTGGGATACTATTCGTTCTTCTTCTGGGTTGAAATGGCAATTTTATGCAACAAAATACCGGTATGACACAATTGTTTTCAATCACTCTTCCAAGGTACTATTTCATAGACTAAGGTGAATAATGCAAACGACTTTACGTCACACAATATGTTTTGATCAACGTTTGGTAAACGGTTCGCGTTCGTGGAGACGACAAAAACTCGATTGTATGTTCTCTCAGTGAAGCTCGGGCAAAGAACCCAGTAGTGTAGCAGCTCTCGTAAGCTTGTAATTCTAGTGGTCCTCTAGTGTAGCAGCTGCTATTGTGTTTGGGGCTAGGGGTATTGTTCATATTGTTTGTTCTATTGTTTTCTCGAAGGGTAGCGAGCCATTCATGTGAGACCTTGCGAGAGCTGCTACATGACCCAAAGAACCATGAGAGTTCAGACTTTCGCCTTCGTTTGCCTTGAACTTCTGATGCTCTTTCGGCGACTCCACCGGAGCTATCGACGAGTTTGATTTTGTTGATATTTTTACTGCGATGATTAGGGGTCTAAACCTTCTCATTTGTTTGAGCGTTAACTCTTATCGATTCTCGTTATCGGTTTGGAAGAGAGGAGAATTAGATTAGAAATACGACGTTGAGTATCAAGTACGAGTGGCCCGGTTAGCTCAGTCGGTAGAGCATCAGACTTTTAATCTGAGGGTCGTGGGTTCAAGTCCCATATCGGGCGACAAAAAAAGTTTTATTTTCACTGAAACAACAGAGAAAACCGTATGACACTTAGTTAGTTTGTTTTTCTTTCTCTCTCTATTTTTGGTATGAGCGAAAAATTATCCTGTGCTTTACAATACCTGAGAATTGCCGTTTTTAGTTCAACTTCGCGGTGAAGTTTCCAAAGACCCGCCGCACTCCAGTTTGAAGGGACGTCGCCTTGGTTACTTCCAAGGATTTCAGAGATTCGTTTTGAAGAATACAAACGACTTCACGTCACAGAATGTTTTAATCACAAGCTGCCGGGAAACGCAAACGCCAAAAATTCAAGTCCACGTGGTACATGGTGGTAAGCCAAAGGATAAAGAGAAAATGAGATTCCAAATTCTCGCTCTAGCTTGGCTTGAAAGTGTGGTGCGATCTCGGCTACTCTCGTGCGCTTTGACGAGTTTGATTTTGATTCAATTTTGAAATCAGTAGGAGTTCAAACTCTCTCTTTTGTTTGGCCTTAAACTCTTCGCCGTGGACTGTCGTTAACTTATCGTTTCTTTATGGCTTAATGACCAATTAAATCAGCCAAGGTGAGGAACTTTTAGAGGCCCTGTTAGGGTAAATTTCGACGAGTGACGACATGGCCTTGAAACAGCGACATAAGACAGATGAAATGAAAAAAAAAGAAACAAAGATGGATTGAAACTGCGACAGCGAAGGAAACAAGCGCAAATACTATTGTAAAATACCGACAGGAACATAACTTCCTCCTCAATGCGTGAAACGAAGGGTTTTGAAATTCAGACTAGGGACATACGTCCCCCCCCCCCCCCCCCTCCTCAAAGGGCCTCGTTTAAGAGCAAGCAGAATAGAATCGCTAACATAAGACGTTGAGTATCAAACACGAGGAGCCCGGTTAGCTCAGTCGGTAGAGCATCAGACTTTTAATCTGAGGGTCATGGGTTCAAGTCCCATATCGGGCGACGAGAAAGTTTTATTTTGGCCAAAACGAAAAAGAAAACCATATGAAACGTTTCTCTCTGATCTTATTGTTTTCCTTCCTTTTGTTTGATTAGTTAGTTTGTTTGTTTTTTGTTTGCTTTTCTCTCTTCTTTTTGGAATGACTGTAAAATTATCCTGAACTTTACAATAACTGAGAACTGTTATTTTTAGTTCAAACTTAGCGGTGGATTGTCGTAAGACATGTATATGAGTAGCCCGGTTAGCTCAGTCGGTAGAGCATCAGACTTTTAATCTGAGGGCCATGGGTTCAAGTCCCATATCGGGCAACGAAACTCTTATTTTTTGGCTGTAATGCAATTTTAAGCAACAAAATACCAAAATAAACACCTTTTTTCGACTGTTGTTATATTTTGTTTACGTTTCGTAGGTTTGCAAAATTATTCCTAACAATTTTCTTAAGACCTTTTTAGATCAAGTGAAGCGGTAGATTGTCCACCGACCGCCTCTCGACTATTTTGTAGTGGCGTCACATTGTCAACATACAAGGATTTCATAGATTCTTCTTCAAGAATGCTTTGATCAAATGTTTTGATCAGCATTTGGAAAACCTTTCTCGTTCGCGGGACCAACAAACACCACTTTAAGACATCTAAAGCCTGCGCAAAGAATGACTCTCGCTCTTCTCTATCCTGTAAGGGAAGCTCGTACCCAGAGTCCTCAGGCTTCTTGGTCAGCGGGCGGCCACCGAGAAAGACTCTGGATTGCTGGAAGTTTTATTGCAGGAACCTTGCGGTTACCGTTCTTGGTTTTGTTACTGTGAACATCTGTGAACAGCCAATCAAATTGCAAAACAATCATATTTTTCCATTAACCCAGGGTCTCTCCCGGTGAGCGCCCTCTGACCAAGAACTCTGAGTACTCTGGGAACAAGATTGCCTGAAAGGCTGATCTGCTCTCCGCGACTCCGCGCGCTATCGATAAGTTCGATTTTGTTTTGATTTTGAAGGCGGTCAATAGGAATTTGAGACTTCTCCTTCGTTTGCCCTTTATCACTCATCGACTCTCGTTATCTTTTTGCTTGAACAAGTTTTCGAGAAGGTAGAAATAGACTAGAGATTAGACGTTGAGAATCATGGACGAGGAGCCCGGTAAGCTCAGTCAGTAGAGCATCAGACTTTTGATCTGAGGGTCATGGGTTCAAGTCCCATATCGGGCGACGGAAATTTTGTTTGGTTGTAACGGCAATTTTAAGTAACAAAATACCGGTATGACACAATTTTTTCAATCAGTTTTCCAAGCTACTATTTCATAGACTAGGTTAAATAATGAAAACGTCCTTACGTCACAGAATATGTTTGATCAAACGTTTGGTAAACGTTTCACGTTCGCGGAAACAACAAAAACAAGATTCTATGCTCTCTAAAGCTCGGGGAAAGGATAATGAGAGTTCAAACTTTCACTTTCATTTGCCTTAAAAGTTTGATGCTCTTTCGGTGACTCCATGAGCTGTCGACGAGTTTAATTTTGTTGAAATATTTTAATTTTTTTTGAAATATTTTAAATATTTTAATTTTGTTGAAATATTTTACTGGGATGATTAGGGGTTAAACCTTCTCATTTGTTTGAGTGTTAACTCTTATCGATTCTCGTTATCGTTTTGTTCGAACAAGTTTGGAAGAGAAGAGAATTAGATTAGAAATAAGACGTTGAGTATCAAGCACGAGTTGCCCGGTTAGCTCAGTCGGTAGAGCATCAGACTTTTAATCTGAGGGCCGTGGGTTCAAGTCCCATATCGGGCGACAAAAAAGTTTTATTTTGGCTGAAACAACAGAGAAAACCGTATGACACTTAGTTAGTTTGTTTTTCTTTCTCTCTCTATCTTTGGTATGAGCGAAAAATTATCCTGTGCTTTACAATACCTGAGAATTGTCGTTTTTAGTTCAACTTCGCGCTGAATTTTCCAAACACCCGCCGCACTCCAGTTTGAAGGGACGTCGCCTCGGTTACTTGCAAGGATTTCAGAGATGACTTTACGTCGCAGAATGTTTTAATCACAAGCTGGCGGTAACGCAAGCGCCAAAAATTCAAGTCCACGTGGTACATGGTGGTAAGCCAAAGGGTATAGAGAAAATGAGAACTCAAATTCTCGCTCTACATGGCTTGAAAGTGTGGTGCGATCTCGCGTACTCTCATGCGCTTTGACGAGTTTGATTTTGATTCAATTTTGAAATCAATAGGAGTTCAAACTATCTCTTTTGTTTGGCCTTAAACTCTTCGCCATGGACTGTCGTTAACTTATCGTTTCTTTATGGCTTAATGACCAATTAAATCAGCCAAGGTAAGGACGTTTTAGAGGCCGTGTTAGGGTAAATTTCGACGAGCGACATGGCTTTGAAACAGCAACATAAGACAGATGAAATGAAAACAAATGACACAAATACTATTGTAAAATACCGACAGGGACATGGCTTAATCCACAATACGTGAAATGAAGGGTTTTGAAATTCAGACTAGGGACATACGTCCCCCCCCCCCCCCCCCTCCTCCTCAAAGGGCCTCGTTTTAGAGCAAGGAGAATAGAATCGCTAACATAAGACGTTGAGTATCAAACACGAGGAGCCCGGTTAGCTCAGTCGGTAGAGCATCAGGCTTTTAATCTGAGGGTCATGGGTTCAAGTCCCATATCGGGCCACGAGAAAGTTTTATTTTGGCCGAAACGAAAAAAAAACCGTATGAAACGTTTCTCTCTGATCTTGTTGTTTTCCTTCCTTTTGTTTGGTTAGTTAGTTTGTTTGTTTGTTTTTTGTTTGTTTTTCTCTCTTCTTTTTGGTATGAGTGGAAAATTATCCTGAGCTTTACAACAACTGAGAACTGTTATTTTTAGTTCAAACTTAGCGGTGGATTGTTGTAAGACATGCATATGAGTAGCCCGGTTAGCTCAGTCGGTAGAGCATCAGACTTTTAATGAGGGTCATGGGTTCAAGTCCCATATCGGGCGACGGAGATTTTTTTGGGGTTGAAACGGCAATTTTATGCAACAAAATACCGGTATGTCACAATTGTTTTCAATCACTCTTCCAAGCTACTATTTCATAGACTAACAACATATTTTGATCAACGTTTGGTAAACGGTTCGCGTTCGTGGAGACGACAAAAACTCGATTGTATGTTCTCTGAAGCTCGGGCAAAGAACCATGACAGTTCAGACTTTCGCGTTCGTTTGCCTTGAACTTCTGATACTCTTTCGGCGACTCCATCGGAGCTATCGACGAGTTTGATTTTGTTGATAGTTTTACTGGGATGGTTAGGGGTCTAATCCTTCTCATTTGTTTGAGCGTTAACTCTTATCGATTCTCGTTATCGTTTTGTTCGAACAAGTTTGGAACAGAGGAGAATTAGATTAGAAATACAACGTTGACACTTAGTTAGTTTGTTTTTCTTTCTCTCTCTATTTTTGGTATGAGCGAAAAATTATCCTGTGCTTTACAATACCTGAGAATTGTCGTTTTTAGTTCACCTTCGCGGTGAATTTTCCAAAGACCCGCCGCACTCCAGTTTGAAGGGACGTCGCCTTGGTTACTTGCAAGGATTTCAGAGATTCGTTTTGAAGAATACAAACGACTTCACGTCACAGAATGTTTTAATCACGAGCTGCCGGTAACGCAAACGCCAAAAATTCAAGTCCACGTGGTACATGGTGGTAAGCCAAAGGATAAAGAGAAAATGAGAACTCAAATTCTCGCTCTAGCATGGCTTGAAAGTGTGGTGCGATCTCGCGTACTCTCGTGCGCTTTGACGAGTTTGATTTTGATTCAATTTTGAAATCAGTAGGAGTTCAAACTATCTCTTTTGTTTGGCCTTAAACTCTTCGCCATGGACTCTCGTTAACTTATCGTTTCTTTATGGCTTAATGACCAATTAAATCAGCCAAGGTGAGGAAGTTTTAGAGGCCCTGTTAGGGTAAATTTCGACGAGCGACATGGCCTTGAAACAGCGACATAAGACAGATGAAATGAAAACAAATGACACAAAGATGGATTGAAACTGCGATAGCGAATACTATTGTAAAATACCGACAGGGACATGGCTTCCTCCACAATGCGTGGAGGACAGGAACATAACTTCCTCCTCAATGCGTGAAACGAAGGGTTTTGAAATTCAGACTAGGGACATACGTCCCCCCCCCCCCCTCAAAAGGCCTCGTTTTAGAGCAAGGAGAATAGAATCGCTAACATAAGACATTGAGTATCAAACACGAGGAGCCCAGTTAGCTCAGTCGGTAGAGCATCAGACTTTTAATCTGAGGGTCATGGGTTCAAGTCCCATATCGGGCGACGAGAAAGTTTTATTTTGGCCGAAACGAAAAAGAAAACCGTATGAAACGTTTCTCTCTGATCTTGTTGTTTTCCTTCCTTTTGTTTGGTTAGTTAGTTTGTTTGTTTGTTTGCTTTTTGTTTGTTTTTCTCTCTTCTTTTTGGTAAGAGTGTGAAATTATCCTGAGCTTTACAATAACTGAGAACTGTTATTTTTAGTTCAAACTTAGCGGTGGATTGTCGTAAGACATGTATATGAGTAGCTCGGTTAGCTCAGTCGGTAGAGCATCAGACTTTACTCTGAGGGCCATGGGTTCAAGTCCCATATCGGGCGACGAAACTCTTATTTTTTGGCTGTAATGCAATTTTAAGCAACAAAATACCAAAATAAACACCTTTTTTCGACTGTTGATATATTTTTTTTTACGTTTGGTAGGTTTGCAAAATTATTCTTAACAATTTTCTTAAGACCTTTTTAGATCAAGTGAAGCGGTAGATTGTCCACCGACCGCCTCTCGACTATTTTGTAGTGACGTCACATTGTCAACATACAAGGATTTCATAGATTCTTCTTCATGAATGCTTTGATCAAATGTTTTGATCAACATTTGGAAAACCTTTCTCGTTCGCGGGACCAACAAAGACCACTTTAAGCTATCTAAAGCCTGCGCAAAGAATGATGTCAGTTTTAACTCTCGCTCTTCTCTGTCCTGTAAGGGAATCTTGTACCCAGAGTCCTCAGGCCTCTTGGTCAGCGGGCGGCCACCGAGAAAGACTCTGGATTGCTGGAAAGTTTTATTGCAGGAACCTTACGGTTACCGTTCTTGGCTTTGTTACTGTGAACATCTGTGAACATCCAATCAAATTGCAAAACAATCATATTTTTCCATTAACCCAGGGTCTCTCCCGGTGAGCGCCCGCTGACCAAGAACCCTGAGTACTCTGGGAACGAAAGGCTGATCTGCTCTCGGCGACTCCGCGCGCTATCGATGAGTTCGATTTTGTTTTGATTTTGAAGGCGATCAATAGGAATTTGAGACTTCTCCTTCGTTTGCCCTTTATCACTAATTATTAATCTGAGGGTCATGGGTTCAAATCCCATATCGGGCGACGAGAAAGTTTTATTTTGGCCGAAACGAAAAAGAAAACCGTATGAAATGTTTCTCTCTGATCTTGTTGTTTTCCATCCTTTTGTTTGGTTAATTAGTTTGTTTGTTTTTTGTTTGTTTTTCTCTCTTCTTTTTGGAATGAGTGTAAAATTATCCTGAGCTTTACAATAACTGAGAACTGTTATTTTTAGCTCAAACTTAGCGGTGGATTGTCGTAAGATATGTATATGAGTAGCCCGGTTAGCTCAGTCGGTAGAGCATCAGACTTTTAATCTGAGGGCCATGGGTTCAAGTCCCATATCGGACGACGAAACTCTTATTTTTTGGCTGTAATGCAATTTTAAGCAACAAAATACCAAAATAAACACCTTTTTTCGACTGTTGTTATATTTGTTTTCGTTTGGTAGGTTTGCAAAATTATTCTTAACAATTTTCTTAAGACCTTTTTAGATCAAGTGAAGCGGTAGATTGTCCACCGACCGCCTGTGGACTATTTTGTAGTGACGTCACATTGTCAACATACAAGGATTTCATAGATTCTTCTTCAACAACGCTTTGATCAAATGCTTTGATCAACATTTGGAAAACCTTTCTCGTTCGCGGGACCAACAAACACCACTTTAAGACATCTAAAGCCTGCGCAAAGAATGATGTCAGTTTTAACTCTCGCTCTTCTCTGTCCTGTAAGGGAATCTCGTACCCAGAGTCCTCAGGCTTCTTGGTCAGCGGGCGGCCACCGAGAAAGACTCTGGATTGCTGGAAGTTTTATTACAGGAACCTTACGGTTACCGTTCTTGGCTTTGTTACTGTGAACATCTGTGAACAGCCAATCAAATTGCAAAACAATCATATTTTTCCATTAACCCAGGGTCTCTCCCGGTGAGCGCCCGCTGACCAAGAACCCTGAGTACTCTGGGAACGAAAGGCTGATCTGCTCTCGGCGACTCCGCGCGCTATCGATGAGTTCGATTTTGTTTTGATTTTGAAGGCGATCAATAGGAATTTGAGACTTCTCCTTCGTTTGCCCTTTATCACTAATCGACTCTCGTTATCTTTTTGCTTGAACAAGTTTTCGAGAAGGTAGGAATAGACGAGAGATTAGACGTTGAGAATCATGTACGAGGAGCCCGGTTAGCTCAGTCGGTAGAGCATCAGACTTTTAATCTGAGGGTCATGGGTTCAAGTCCCATATCGGGCGACGAGGAAGTTTTATTTTTATCTGTAGCAACAGTTTTAGCTAATTTTATTTAACAAAATACCGGTATGACGTAATTTTTTCTAGTGCGTTCTTGAAGGGTTAGAATCAACTCAAAATTTAATTAGAATCGATGAGAGTACAAACGCCCGCTCTTGTTTGAGCGCTGCCTCTCAAACACTCTCGTGCACTATTAAAATATTTAATGATCTGCATCAGTTTTCTCCTCATCATATGTGTGCACTTTAACACAAACAGGTCATGAGAATTTAGGAATTGATCACCAGAGATGAATTGTCTTGATGTTTAAACAAATTCTCCTAATTAGTAGTTAATGAAATGTAGACCAGTAAGGAGAATTTGAATAAAGATGTCAGGCCTTAAAGGGTTAACCAATCGTTAATTCGAGTCAACTTTCATCATGTTCATTCTCGTTGACTACAAATTGGGAGAATTTGTTTAAGCATCAAGACAATTCATCTCAGGTGATCATGTTCATTCTCGTTTGGCTGGAACCAAACGGCTTTGGAAAAACGAGGTTTATCCAAAGATTAGCTGATATTGTCAAATAGTGTGAATACCTTGACTCGGCGCCCTTGTCTATAAGATCTGAAGCTCATTCCATCAATGCTATAGCTGACCGTGTAACTTCTCACCCACTGATTGGCGTTCTGACGTCCCTGAGTAGCCACGCCTTTTATGCGCATCAACTCTACAAAATTCACCTGGAACCACTGACCCACGCGATTAGTGCGCACGCTCCACGAGTAGATTCCATTCAGCCGGCCACGCCATGGTGATAAATGATAGTTGTAGTACGTTGAGGCGGTCAGATGGCCGTTTGGCACGCGCTTGTCCTCCAGACCGAGCGGCATGACGCAGCGATCTGACCAAATAGGAGAAAGGGGAAAAGGGAGACGGAACCCAATTAAAATGTTGCAAAACATCAAAGAGCTCAAAGATTATCTCCATAATCATTTCACCCGGCATAGGAGAGTTTATTGCCTTTTCCTAGATTGCGGCAACACGAAAAGCCAGAAAAAAACTGAACAAAATTTTCATCTTTCAGATCGACACTCTTATTCCTTCTGTAATCAATGAACACGTTTCATTCAGCTAAAATAATCATGTTTTTTCGATACCAAGACTCCATCGATAGTGTTGCCCTATGGATCTTGCAGAAGTATATACAACGGCACAACCAGTGTTGTGTTGAATCATTCCGACGAAGGGCTAGCGCTCGAAACGTCCACTTTTGAATCCGTTTACGACGGCCAATTTAACTTGATACCAAATTGACGTTCATACATTTGACTTTTGACAGTCCGTAACGCAAACTTCCGTGCTCGAATTGGCCTGTTTGTTTGTTTGTTTGTTCGTTGTTTTATTTTGTTTTGTTTTGTTTTTATTTAATTGATAATTGATAATTCAACAAAATACATACATCTAAAGAACAGAATGTACATAAAAGAAATAACAATATGTAGAAGCATAACTACAGATGAAATTAAAACAAAAAAGCGCATTAACTTCGAACACCATTGGCTTGTCTGTTACTAAAATTTGCTAGAATTAAACCCGGCATGCTAAACCATGGCTCGTTAAGATAAACTAGAAAACGTATTCGTAGACCAAACGAATTTCTGGTCGACGGTTAGGGCTACGTGACTGTCTACCAAAAATGATAATCCCACCATGCAACAATTTTTTGGTAACTTATCTTCAAACCACTTTTACACCAGCTTCAGCGCTACGCGCGTCATTTACAAGCAAACATGAAGTTACCAACAACATCAAGATACGGTGCAATTGGCAAGCTTTACAATAATACCGAATATTTCTCACCTTCAGCGCATCCATAGAACTCCGCCCTCATAGATATGTGTCCGTACCAGTGCCATGGATGAATTTGAATGTACTGACATTTGATTTGGGGAAACAGTCGGTGCCGAACAATACTGTTTTGATCCCTGTTTCCTCTGAAGTACTGAAAAAAGGCGATACAGATACGATATTACACCAGTGTTACCACGTTAAATGCTACTCCAAAATAACAATAGCCTGATTTTACTTGCTCAAAAGAAGACCAAAAAACACTTAAAGTAAATTTTTCACCATTTTGCGACATTCAAAGGATTCATAATGACTCTGTGAGACGCGCCGTTTCCAGGATTCGTTAAAAGTCGGTGCAAAAGTTGGGATGGGAACACGCTAAATTCCTGCTTCTTTTAGAAGGCTTTAATTGGATTTTAACGTTCACAAATTTTCCCTTAAAGCGGAGGAAACTGGCCGAGTCCTCTTTGATAGACAATGGAACAAATCATTTCCTGACTTTTTGCTATTTTTATTTATCTATTTATTTATTTTCACCTATAAACTTTCAGCTGAAAAACCAACAAGTCGCAAGACAAAAGGAAGAAAGAGAAGGATTTCACCCAAGCATGAGGAAAGTGTTAATAAAAAATTTACGACAAGCGCACCGGTGCCTCGTTAGCGCAGTAGGCAGCGCGTCAGTCTCATAATCCAAGTTAGGAATCTGAAGGTCGTGAGTTCGATCCTCACACGGGGCACGATTCTTTTTTTGTTGTTGTTGTTGTTGTTGTTGTTGTTTTTGTTCGTTTGTTTATTTGTTTTGGTTTTTTTAAATTTTATTTTAGAAAACGTAAAACATTTTGTAATAATTTATATAGGATAAGTTTTTGCTTGCATTAGTAAAGTAAACTGTTCAAATGAAGATTAATTAATCCAAAGAGAGGTACAACGATTTATATTCCTTGGTAATATGACCCCATTTAAGAAAATGATTGACTTGAAGCGTTCCATAACCAAAACTGATACATCCTCAAGAAGCACGTGAAATTTTGCGGAATTAGTTAATTCCAGTGAAGTAGGAACAAAAGCAAAGTACTCCACGACACAATTCAAGTTATGGACAACTGGTGTCTTTTAAGTGAGAAAGGTTTAAAAACTTTTATTCTTACCAATTTTTTTACGATAAAAATACAACACGATTGTTAACTCGGTTTTTACCATCCTAAAACGCAATGTACTGGTGCACTATTTTAGCAGTGCAACACCTTCTCAAGGGTCGAATAAGAATAGCAGTAAATGAAAGAATCGTGCAATACCTTTCGCCTGCCGTATTGTTTGTATTCTGCATAGTGTATCCCATCCTGACTATACGACAAATAATACTGAGTCACCCACTGACGGTAATCTTGTCGTCCCTGGGTAGCGATCTTCGCCACTCGTGTGGGGCGACCAAAGTTCACCTGATACCACTGGAGACGATTGTTATGGCGCGCGCACCAGGCTCCACTTTGCCCCCTGCGGTGGAAATAAAGTCTGCCGTTGTTAGGGCCGTGATTTCGGGCCCAGCTTGAGGAAGCGCTCAGTTGTGACGACCGAATGCGGCCATTTTGCATTCCCAAAGGTTTGTTGCAACGGGCACCTAAAGGAGAAAAAAATCAAGATATGATGATGTTTACAATCTGTACGAGCGCGTCAAACTTGGCGCAAAAAATTCTCTAAGGATGCCTAAGTTCCAATAACAAAAAAGTTTGACTTTAGAGTACCAAGTTTAGCATGATCATTTGAAGTAGTTCCACAGGGAGCCCAGACAATCTGTTCGGTTCGAACAGATTATCTGGGCCCCCTGTGGTAGTTCCACCAGAGTATCCACCACTAGACTAACTTGTGAAAAGGTCGACATCTAAAAATTTAAACTTTTTATCACCAATCAGCGTTAAATACAAACTTGTGTATGAGGAATTCCAATGTCTTAGCCTCCTTTTGTGAAAACAGCATGTACGAGAACTGTTTCAAAATCTTGGCTTCCTTTTTGTGAAAACAGGCCCCCTCAAATCTGCGAAGGAGACCGCTGGCCCTTCGCTAACCAATTACTATACCAGACCGCTCTCTCGGTATTGTTTTATTTGGTAAGAGTACGAGAAGGAGGATGCATTAAGATCCCATTAATGCGTCACATTTCCTTTTGGGCATTCAACGCAAGTAATGCACTCACCGACTACACAGCCATACAATTCCACTCTCATTGAGATCCACTTATACCACGTGATAGGGTGGAATCTGAAATAGCGCCCAGTGATTGGACGTCGGAGTCTATGACGTACTATCACGTGCTGATCATAGTTTCCTCTGAACAACTGTAATAGAAATAATTTACGAATAAATATAAATATAGACTACTGGTGTGCGTATCAAAACGCATTACACATCAGACCGCTTTTCTGGTTATATATGCCAATTTTCTCACTTCCCTGTCGGTTTCAAGAAGAGATCGTCTACTTCAAGAGCTCAAGTTTCGAGTTGAGTTCCAGTTTAAGTTTGAGTCAAAGAAAAACAACTGGACGAAAATTATAAACCCCAGACTTCAAGCTCATTGGCCCACACAGTTAAACAAATCATGTTTATAACCGTTTTCCAGCTAACCTTAGTTCGGCCTTTCTGTCTGTAAGGTATAAACTTGTATCCGTTCCTGCTATAAGAAAGATAATACGTCTTCACCCATTGCACGGAATTCTGTCTTCCCTGAGTAGCGACACGTGACACTCTGGCAAGCGCGCCAAAATCCACCTGCAACCACTGACGCCTGTCACGCCTCTTTGCGCACCAGGCCCCGCCGTACCGGCCTGCCCGGCGCCCGTTCAGTCTCCCACTGCTTGGTCTGCAGTAGAAGTTGTAGTATGACGAGGCGCGCATCATGGGATCTGGGACTCGCTTGTCTTCCAGACCAAGTGGCATATCACAACGACCTGAAATGATAGCGATGATTTATTTACTGTCATGAAGGATGTGTTTGTCGGTCATCCTGGTCAAATGGAATGACGGCTTTCTCAATACCTTGTCACACGAGGTAATTAGTTTAATGTGGGCGAAGCTATCTTACCGCTGCTGTTGTTGTTTGTGATCAATAATGAGACAATAACAAACAAAGCACAATGCTACATAGTGACACGCGACCAGTCCACCCTTTACAAGGTCGCCTTTACGGCTACTCTATTTTTAGGTTTTGTTAAATGAATGTGTTTCAATGTTATAACAGCAAAACCATCGAAAACAAGGTTTGGAAAAGAAAGGGATTGCGAAAGAAGAGAATCACTTACTCCATGGGCCTCCATAAAGCTCCAGTCTCATGGAGATATGGGATCTCCAGCCACGAGGTATGATTCGAACATAACGACCATAGATGGCTGGGTTGATGGGGTGTGTTTGCACAGAAAGGCGGTCTCGATTGCCTTGGAATGTCTGTATAATTAGAGAATAATGAACTGTTTAAAACATTCATCCCTTGTTCGAGGAAAAAGTATACTAATAATCTTAGTGACGTCTTCGGATCTGTGCATCTCTCTTTTCTGACGCACAAAGCGACAAAGAATTGCTTCTACCCCCTTAATAACTTCTACCAACATTTTCATTTCTCTTACTGAATCACAAAGAGAAAACAAGTGTTGTTAATCCCCTCCCCCCCCCCCCCCATTCCTCCGCCTCAAATGACCCTATTGGCAAATTCCACAGCCATATTCTCAACCAAATTTTGAAAAAACAGTGAAAGTGTTGTTGTAGCTAAATGTTGATAAAGCTGTTATACAAAATGTTTGTAACATATTTTTTTATAAGTAGAGTTGTTCCTTCCCTCACACATCTTTACCATTAGATTCTCACACTAACTCATTTGAGATGTGGCTGGATATGTTGCCTTACACTACCCACCCTGTTGAGTTGCTAAATGCGGGTAGGTTGTAATTTGTGGACTTAGGTTTAATTTATTCCGTAATAAAGTGCTGTTGATGAATTTCTTACCTTTACCTGACTCCACCAGTGTTTTACCACGGAAAAGTAAACCCCGTCCGAACTGTAGTAAATATAGTACGCTGTCACCCATTGATCGGCATCTTGTCGCCCTTGAGTCGCTATACCCGTGACTTTCATTGACTTTCTGAAGTCAATCTGTAGCCATTGATTGTGTTTATTATAACGCGCTGCCCACGAGCCGGTATACGATCCACGACGCGGGCGATGAAGTCGCGCGAGCCAAGGCGCATGGTACTTGTTGTACTGAGATGAGGCAGTGATCTGGTTGTTTCTTATACGACCGGATTGAAGTCCAACAGGCGCATCGCAGAAATTTTCTAAACGAAAAAAAAAGTCATTGAGAAAGCTTTAATTTTTTATTTAATTTGATTATGGGATGCGTTCTAACAAATTGAACAGAGAATCATTCCTGTTTTCCTTTTTCTCCATCTTCTTTTCTCCCTTCCTCCCTTCCTCCTCTCTTCCCTCATTCTTTTTTTTCCTTTCTTTCGTCCTTCTTCCCTTCCACCTACGTAGGGAGTTTAATATCTTTATTCGATTCTAGGGAAAATACATCAAGATTCAGATTTCAGATGATAATGTAGCCTACATGATCTTGGATTAGGTGTCCCCGATTAGGGTAATGGTTCCTTTAAGTTAGAACAACAAAACGCGTTCATAAAACTCTTATTAATTTCTTTATTCATTTATTCACTCGTTCGACCGTTCTTTGGTCCTTTGATTCTTTTGTTCGTGCAGTCACTCACTCGGTCACTGCCACGCCCTCTTTCACTCACTGATTCATTTATTTGTTTCGTCGTTTGTTCATTCGTTCCTTCCTTCTTTCCATTCACTCTTTCAATCACTAACTCGTGGCCTCATTCATCCATTGATCCATCCATCCATCCATCCATCCATCCATTCACTCATCCATTCGTTCGTTCTTTCGGTCGTTCGTTCATTCGTTCGTTCCTTCTTTCGTTCGTTTGTTCATTCATTCATTCATTCATTCATTCATTCATTCATTCATTCATTCATTCATTCATTCATTCATGCATCCGTCCGTCCGTCCGTCCCTCCCTCCCTCCCTCCCTCCCTCCCTCCCTTCCTTCCTTCCTTCCTTCCTTCATTCATTCATTCATTCATTCATTCATTCATTTATTCATTCATCCTTTTATCCAATCGTTTATTCACGTTCCCAATTCTATGACAAATTCTACCAAATCTAAGTTATTTTACCATTTCTTTAATCAGTACATAACACAAGACCTTTTACATGGTGATTTTGCATTTTAGTAGTTGTGATCACTTACCTCGCAGTCGTCCTCCATACAGCTCTACCCTCATGGCGATGTGTGACCTCCATGATTTTGGATGAATTCTGATGTACCGTGCTTTTATCGCTGGCAGTATCTTACGTGCGACTGTGTGATAAATGTCGTAGTTACCGCGGAAGAGCTAAAGTTGAAACAAACATAACATTAATAAAGATAAGCATTACTTTAGAACTGACATACATTCCACTTTCTAAACTATACAGAGAGTCTAGTGCTGTCTATGATGCTGTACAAGGTGGTTCTAACTTTGGAGTCTGGATGAAATCCTAAAGTGTGACCATTCAAATGAAAGCTACTAAGCAGTACATTTCTGTGGTGCTGTTTATTATGCTGTACAAGGTGGTTCTAGCTTTTGAGTCTGTGGATGAAATCTTAAAGTGTGACCATTCAAATGAAAGCTACTAAGCAGTACTTTCCTGTGGTGCTGTTTATTATGCTGTCCAAGGTGGTTCTAACTTTTGAGTCTGTGGATGAAATCTTAAAGTGTGACCATTCAAACGAAAGCTACTGAGCAGTACTTTCCTGTGGTGCTGTTTATTATGCTGTACAAGGTGGTTCTACCTTTTGAGTCTGTGGATGAAATCCTAAAGTGTGACCATTCATATGAAAGCTACTGAGCAGTACTTTCCTGTGGTGCTGTTTATCATGCTGTACAAGGTGGTTCTAACTTTTGAGTCTGTGGATGAAATCCTAAAGTGTGACCATTCAAATGAAAGCTACTGAGCAGTACCTTCCTGTGGTGCTGTTTATTATGCTGTACAAGGTGGTTCTAACTTTTGAGTCTGTGAAAGAAATTGTTAAGTGTGGCCATTTAAACTAAAGCTGTTGAACAGTACACAAGGGGTAAACGGCCAAAGTAATTCAGGTTTTACCTTCACCCGTCCATGAGACACATAACTCCTAAATCGTGCTCCGTAGCGACTGTAAGACAGCTGGAAAGTCTTCACCCACTCAGGGTGGCGTTTTCTCCGTCCCTGGGTAGCGATACCTTTGACGATACTCAGCTGCCTCAAATCAATCTGTAGCCACTGTCTGGTGTTGCGATACCTTACTACCCAGGCCCCTGTTCGCCCGTGACTGGCGTACATGTTCAGGCGCGCTCGGTCAGGTCCGTGATTGTAGTTGTACGTCGACGATGCGCGAAGATGACCCGACAGGATTCGTCGGTCCTCCATACCAAGGGGCATTGTGAAACGATCTGCGAAGAGGTCATGTGATAATAGCGTTAATTTTTAAATGATTCGAGTCTTACGAAAACAAAACAAACAAAATTCAGGCTTCAGAAATATAATAATATTCAGAGACAAGTTGAGTTATTGCGAGACTGTCACAATTTAACGTCTGAATACACACTGCAAGATGACATGGACCATTTGTCATAGAACGTGGTTTCGTATTCCGTTTACTAAGGCGGCATTCGAATTTAATAGTCAAAAGTTATTTGCTTTGGTTTTGCATAGTTTTCTTCTCGCTGAGCTTTCCCTAAAATATTGAAGGGGCACAAGCTGATTATAATTTGTTTGTTTGTATGTATGTTTGTTTAATTGTTTGTTTGTTTGTTTGTTTTCGTGTTTGTTTGTTTGTTTGTTTCTTATTCAATCAATTGGGGGGGTGGGCAAAACCGTGACTAGGATCACGCACGTTTTCCTGCGCTTCACATTAGTTGCATGTTTTCCTGCGCTTCACATTAGTTGCACGTTTTCCTGCGCTTCACATTAGTTGCATGTTTTCCTGCGCTTCACATTAGTTGCATGTTTTCCTGCGCTTCACATTAGTTGCATGTTTTCCTGCGCTTCACATTAGTTGCATGTTTTCCTGCGCTTCACATTAGTTGCATGTTTTCCTGCACTTCACATTAGTTGCACGTTTTCCTGCGCTTCACATTAGTTGCATGTTTTCCTGCGCTTCACATTAGTTGCACGTTTTCCTGCGCTTCACATTAGTTGCATGTTTTCCTGCGCTTCACATTAGTTGCACGTTTTCCTGCGCTTCACATTAGTTGCATGTTTTCCTGCGCTTCACATTAGTTGCACGTTTTCCTGCGCTTCACATTAGTTGCACGTTTTCCTGCGCTTCACATTAGTTGCACGTTTTCCTGCGCTTCACATTAGTTGCATGTTTTCCTGCGCTTCACATTAGTTGCATGTTTCCTGCGCTTCACATTAGTTGCATGTTTTCCTGCGCTTCACATTAGTTGCATGTTTTCCTGCGCTTCACATTAGTTGCATGTTTTCCTGCGCTTCACATTAGTTGCACGTTTTCCTGCGCTTCACATTAGTTGCACGTTTTCCTGCGCTTCACATTAGTTGCACGTTTTCCTGCGCTTCACATTAGTTGCATGTTTTCCTGCGCTTCACATTAGTTGCACGTTTTCCTGCGCTTCACATTAGTTGCATGTTTTCCTGCGCTTCACATTAGTTGCATGTTTTCCTGCGCTTCACATTAGTTGCACGTTTTCCTGCGCTTCACATTAGTTGCACGTTTTCCTGCGCTTCACATTAGTTGCACGTTTTCCTGCGCTTCACATTAGTTGCATGTTTCCTGCGCTTCACATTAGTTGCATGTTTTCCTGCGCTTCACATTAGTTGCATGTTTTCCTGCGCTTCACATTAGTTGCATGTTTTCCTGCGCTTGCCACCAGTTATATCTTTTCCTATGCTTGGCAACAGTTGCATATTCAGTTTGCCCGCGCCTGGAACAGGCTGCATGTTTTTCCGCGTGTAGCACCAGCTGCATGGCTTCCTCCGCTTGACAAGTCACTTGCCCTCCAACGATTGATACCGGGTTGCATGTTTTCCCGTGCTTCAATTATTATTGACCAGATATGATTACGTTTGCTTTCGTTAAAAAGACAGTCAATAGAAGCAACATTTAACACGAATTCCTCTACCAACTCAATGTTAGGAAAATATATATTTACCGATGCGGCAACCATAGAACTCGACTCTCATGGAGATGTGAGCGTGCCATCCCCACGGATGAATGCGGATGTAGCGTCCTCGAATGGCGGGAACGAAGGGGTATGACTTCGCTGTGTTACGGTCTCTGTTGCCACTAAAATACTGGAAAAAACCCCAAGGCATTGTTAGTGATGCAGCTCAAGAGACTACTAGCTCCTTGGTTCATTTCGGTTATATTGAAATTGCAGTGGAACCTGATATGACGAAGTGCCAAGGGACGAGGAAAAAGTGTTTCGTTAAAAACGAAACCCCGCTTGAACGGGATTTGTGGGAAAACGACCAAAATCATCATTACATCAGCATTCGGTTTAAGGACGGTACCTTCTTTTGTTATTGCGCATACGTTCTGCACATCTCAGGTCTGGTCCGAGATATTCAAGTTTCTAAAGGAAATTCCTTACTAATACAAAGGTTTTTTTGTGCGGTTTATGACTATGAAAATCGGGACTAACCACGCATTTTTCAGAGATAATTAAGTTTAAATTAGGAAAGAAATTGCTATACATTCTTTGTATTTTAAAGCTTTTTTAGAATTATGGTTGCTTAATTATCTCTGGTCACCTACATCTTTCTTTTGAGATTCCAATATCCCTTGCTAAGATCTGCTTTTTCTCCATAGTCATAACCTTTGCAAAAATACCTCTGTATTAGGAATCACCGTCCTTAAACGTGCAGTTACTGTTCAGATGGAACGATTACATGCAATTCGTGATTTACGTTCTGCGTGTATCTCTGTCGGTCTGTTACGCATTCAACTTCAGTTGCGTGAAGACGTTCACTCGTTACATCAGGGTAACTTTAAAGTTTGGGCTTCGGGATTGTGTTCGTTATATCAGGGATTTTGTTATCCCAGGGTTCATTATATCGGGGTTCTGTTCCATCCATTTAACTGTAACTTTGACTGGGCTGAAGAACAACGTTCGTTGCACCGGGGATTTCGTTATACCGGGGTACTTTACATAAGGGTTCCACTGCATTATCAACCGAAGCGTGCACTGAGCGAGATCTCAAACTTCTATGAAATATAACGGCCAGATCGTGATCAAGAAATGTTGCTTTAAGATCTAGTGCGTTGGGTGCACCGTTATCGGAGTGATGTACAAAAATCTCCCAGGAAAGAGTATCACCTTGCATCTTGATGTAGGCAATGTGCTGTAGAAGGAATTGCAGTTTTGCGAGGTCAAATTTGACCAAAATGGTAATTTCATACCATTCCAATGGCCAGGATTGAATCCCTCCAGGAAGTGTGAGTCGGCAATTTTAAATTGACGATAGGGGAGAAAGTAAAATGTAAGCCTTGATGATACACTTTACGGGCGGAATCGCGATGAAGACAAAGACATAACTTCACTGCTCCACAACAAATCGTGTCTACAGCACAATGCTACAAGTAAGGAGCCAAAAAAACGAAAATTATTACCTTCCTGTTATTACGTTCTTTATACTCTGCAAAGTGCACCCTGTCCAAACTGTGAGACACATAGTACTGGGTCACCCATTGGTTGGCGTCTTGTCTTCCCTGGGTCGAGATTCTGATGATCTTTGCCGCTCCGCCAAAGTCAACCTGCAGCCACTGATAACGAGTGTTGTATTTCGAGGACCAGGCCCCCATGTAGCGGCCCCGACGCCGGCCATGGAGACGGGCGCGGTGTGCGGCGTGATTGGCATCCCATTGAGACGACGCTGTGATCATGTGATTTCTGAGACGGCCAGACTGCATTCCCATTGGCCGGTTACAGAGTGTACCTATATCAGAAGAAATAGAATAAATCACTTTTTTTTGGAATGGCTAATTTTGTTTGTTTGCCTAAAAAAAAGGGAAACATACAAAAGGGAAACAACAGATAGGCGGTCTATCTGTTGTTTCCCAGTTTGGACCTTTCTTTTTTTTTTTGGTCTGTCTTTCTGTCTGTCGGTCGGTTGGTCTGTCCGACTGTCTTTTTATCTGTCTGTCTCTCTTTGTTTGTTTGTTTGTTTGATCGATTTTTCACTTGTTTGTTTGTTTGTTTGTTGAAAGTTTGTTTCAAGCATAGGAACTGTATGAAATTAGTATAAACGGGGTGGACGAAAAAGGGAAAGCGAGCGAGAACAAAGATGGAGAGGAGTCTAGTGTTTCGTTTGTGTTTGTTGGTTTGTTCGTTCGATCGATCGATCGCTGGATGGAAAGAACAACCAACACTGCGCCTAGAGTCCTGCTATGCAGGCTAAGCTTGATCACATAACGCTAAAACATAACGTACCCAGTCTGCAGCCATACAACTCGAATCTCATGGCAATATAACCATACCAGGTTCTGGGATGAATACGAAGGTAACGTGTTTTCAGAGAAGGCCTAAACCTGTGATCGACGACTAGATTTCTTTCCATGTTGCCTTGGAAGACCTACAAGAAACCAAAAAAAAATGAAACAACAGGGAAAGATAAAACCACCCTTGCAGGAGTGAGAAAAGGCCGCTATCTTCGGCTACAGTTTATTCGCAATCAATTGACTTAATCTGTTAAGAGAATAAAAATGATAGGACAGGCTTATTTTTAACCATTCGTCTTTATCCCGTGTAACAAACAGGAAATGGCCACTTTTTTCGTACGCAAGCTGATGCAAACACTCGAGGGAATTTGGAAAAATTCGAAAGTATTATGTACACCCTGGCCTGTGGTTCTAGCTCACTTCTAAAGAACTCCTGCCATTTTCTTTTTCTTAAATCAACCATGGTTTAGCCGGCTTCTTTTGTTTACCTTGACTCTCCTTCCGTGTCTAACAGGATAGAACCTCGCTCCATTGTTACTGTAAGACACCGTATATGACTTGACCCATTGATTAGCGTCATATCGACCTTGGGTAGCGATCCGCTTCACTCGAGTAGCCGCACCCAAATCAATCTGCAACCACTGATTCCTGTTCCGGTGCTTAGCAACCCAGCCTCCCCGGGTGGCGCCATAGTTTCTCGCCTGTAGTCTGGCGCTCCAAGGACCATAGTAGTGGTTGTACATGGAGGACGCGGTTAACATTCCCTTGGTAACCCGGCCGTCTTGCATTCCCAAAGGAACGTCGCAGGGATCTGAAAATTATGAAGCAAAAACTATAATGTTATCAAGGGTGGGGTATAGTTAGACGCTATGTTTTTCTATAGTTTTAGTTGTTTTTTTCTTCAATATATCCTTGAGGTTTAACTCAATCCAAAAATGCCATTAAAAATGTGTAGTGCGAGGTCCCATCAATCTGTCAGAATTTTTTTTCACGATTTTTAAAATATGCGTAAAGTAGAAAAAGGGGAGCGTTGATGAATTGGATAATAATTAATAGAAGAACACCGTAAACAAACCCAAATGCTATCGCGTGGGGGTTGCCTGTCTCATGGTATGTAAGATAAACTTTCGTTTCTTTTATTTCTTTCTTAGGTCATATCCTATTTCCTAAAAAAAAACGACGATTCCTGCTTTTAAAATTTCATTGCTTCTCACGTTAAAATCACGAAATAAGTTGTCGCTTAGGTATAGGCCATATATAGGTACTCAGGAAGGGTTGACACTATCTGTCAAAAAGACATACACATACTCTACAAGAAAATTTTACTTACCCGCTCGGCATCCGTACAGCTCTACTCTCATAGAGATGTGGCTTCGCCATCCTTTGGGGTGAATACGAACGTACCGCGCCAAAAGTGGTGGATTGATGGCGTGCGTGACAATACTGTTTCGGTCACGGTTTCCTCGAAAGTACTGCAAGAACGATCGAAATCAGAGATATTTATAGATGGTTTTGCCGGTTTTCACTTGTAACTTAAGAATAACAAAGGTAAAAAAAACCTCCTAGCTGGGACAGCAGTAAATAAGGAAATCAAACATACTTGTTTTCAAACGAAATCGTCGCGAAATGGAAACAAGCCGGGGGAAAATAGCTGAAAATGGATACCCTTTCATTTTGTACAGCTCGGCGTGACACCGCAACGTCCAGGATCGAGGGAAACTGTCTGTTTTGTCTGTTTTGCTGGCAAATTATTCGGGAAATAAGCTTTCTGGAATTCCCCCTTAGAATCGTTTTCTTTGATTCCATAAATCGTCTTCATCAGGCCAAAATATGATCCGAAATTTCTGGAAAAGCTTAAACGATGTCAACATATGTCTGTTCATGCACTGCATTCGGCAGTTTGATTGCTGATTTTCCGGTTAAAGTTCGGGACTTTAAACAAAATAGGTTGACAAAATAGCTTGAAATCACGACATTAACAAATTTTATTTAGAACTAGGCTAAACATAGCCAACTGAAAATGTTATTGTTGTATTTAAGACGTAGTGAGCTCACTGTCGAAAAACATGTCAAGATTTATAACGAATTGAAGGTAATCGGTAAAGCTACAAACTTAAACTGCAAGTTGAAAATCGATTCACGTCAACTTACCGAACATAATTACAGCCCAGGGTCTTTTTCCTACTCATCATTCACTTGTATTCGAGAGAACAGATGCGATTTCATTTGCGAAATTTTCTTTGTTTTGAAGCACGTGTGAACAAAGATATCATTCAACCTTGGCGCGATTTCTCTCCTTCGCGCATTGCATGTCACGTGTTAACGCATCAATGTACCGTCACGTCACCGCGGGACAACCATTGGTCACGCAATCATGCCGTGGTCCGTCTCAAGAGCTATCCGGTATAGTGTAGACAACATTCTGAGTGTCAGTCAAGGCCTGAGATATCTGTATGGCTTTGTGGGTGACATTTACCAAGCAATATTTTGTGTAATTTTCTCCCCGTTGCGAGAAAAGTTTTAGAATTTGCAAGAAGTGTCACACTTGGCAAGGCTTGAGGAAATCGCTTATGGTTGCGGGAAATATTGTTGTGAAAAGCAAAAAATATTTGTTACTATTGCTAGTTCCAAGTTTTTTTTCGCTAAGGGAAAAACAAATTTTTTTAAACAATTTGAATTTAGCATCTCTCCGTCGACCGGTTCCACCTAATTCTTCATTGCAAACTCCCCAGTTTCCGAAATCGCAAAGTTTAAGTATCTCAATGACTAGTTGCCCAAGGCAACACATAGCCAGCAAATCTATCAGAACACTGATTTCGCACTCGTCTGAAATACTTTTGTTGTTGATGATAATTTGTTTTCCATACCTTGTCTTGGCTATAAAACCTGTAGGTTGCCCAATGAGTGCCATCTATGCTGGAGGACATAGTATAACGCGTTACCCATTGGTCATAGTCTTGCCGCCCCTGAGTTGCCACTTTGGTGATTTTCATTGGTCGAGAGAAATCAAACTTGATCCATTGGTAATGATTGTTGTGTTTCGCGCACCAGGCCCCGGCGTACCCTGCACGCTTGGGTCGGTTCAGTCTCCCAAGCCAAGCCGCATGTTTGTTATTCCATTCCGATGAGGCGGTGATCTTGGAATTCCTTAGTCGCCCATTTTGTAAACCAAGTGGCTTGCTGCATGTGGACACTGAAAAATAAAAAGATGGAAATAAGGTCCCTTTGCAGAAAAAGATATATTGGCACCAATCTGTAACAACAGCTTGTCCTAACTCATGTTATAAAGACTAAGTCAAAAATTAGTCGGTATTTTGAGGGTGTTAATTGGGAAATGGTTTGAGGTTGGACGATACAAAATCTGACCTGTGACAATAATCTTCCCAATCGTTGGTTTCTTGATGGCTAACAGTTACTATTTCAGCAATTTTTACTCTTGGCGTAGTCAGTTCTGTTTTCTTTTCACTCTCGCCACTCCCTCCCCACCCCTGCGTTCGAGCTCATTAACCAACCCTGCGTTTGTTTGCTTGTGCACTAGACGACATTATGAGCAAAAAAGCACGTCTGTCAACAGAGTATGGTTAAACAGCTGAATCGTTGTCAGTCGTCTTCATGGTGCGAGCAGCACGGGAGCGCGAGGTGTGATGGGTAGGGAGAAAAACGAGAGAGGAAGACTCCCAATTTCCCTTCCCATCACCCCTTGCTCTCCACCTCGTTCTCCAGAGCTGTGCGGGGCATGAAGACGACTGGGGACGAGTCAGGGTTGAAACAGAAGGAAAACGGAATATGTGAGAAAAAACAACAAACATACCATAACAGCCGTAGATCTCCACTCGCATGGATATCCAGCTAGACCATTTTCGTGGATGAACACGAACGTACACGGCGCTGAACTGTTTGACAAAATCGTGGTAAACAATCGAGTGCCTGTTGCTGTTTCCCCTGAAAACCTGTTGGAAGAATACAATCTTTCAATAAATGATCGACATCTTATACAGTAGTAGTGCTCTCGCATTGCTCTTGTGGGTTTTGGAGCAACAACAAAAATACTACTATGGCTTGTATGAAGGAATCAAACATGTTGCCTCGCCGGGCTAATTTTCTTTTTAGGCCCACTTCAAAATAGCGGCCGATTAACGTTTTTAGTAGAAAAAAGAAAACGATTGTCTAAACAATTGTAAAATTGGTCGGATTCAAACTGCCTCTCTAAATTTACACTACCGAAACGTTAGTTTCGCCAACTAGCCTGTTTTAACATGTATATCATGGCACCTTGCATTATGCGAACACTGGTCGTTTTTGTAATAGTAATGACATAAATTACAACCTTTCCTTGAAGCCAAACGATAAAACTGTGCGTGTTTGTTTTTAAGTTTAGAAACCTTTATAAACCTGAAAACGTAATAGAATGTTCAAGACAATGAAAAACGCAAACGTCCTCCATCTTAAAGTGGGCGTAAAAAAATTAGCCCGCGCCGGTATGTTTGTCCTCCGACTTCACCTCCGATCCCGTTTTGTGAGGAAACTTCATTGGTAGTTTTGATTCCAAATTTTTCCATTCGTGCGCAGTGAACAAGCAACAAAATGAAACTGCAATGGTTGTATTACCATGGTTCTAATTTTCTAAATTATACTATCATAAAGAAATAGTTAAGAAGTACCTTTCTTTGGTACTCAGTTTATTAAGCCGTGCAAGAAAGGCCGTGGTTCTAGCTTTTGAGTTTGTGGATCAGAAATCTAAAGTGTAACCATTCAAATAAATGCTCTTGAGCAATACTTTCCTGTGGTGCCGTTTATTATGCTGTACAAGGTGGTTCTACTTTTTTAGTCTGTGGATAATAGCACTAAGCAAAAGCTACTTTGTAATTATTTACGCTCTACAAGGTAGTTCTAGCTTTTGAAATGGTATACAAGTTGGTTTTACTCACGGACTTTTTAGTCCGCAAAATCCTAAAGTGTGACCATTCAAATGAAAGCTATAGAGCAGTACTTTCCTGTGGTGCTGTTTATTATGCTGTACAAGGTGGCTCTAACTTTTGAGTCTGTGGATGAAATCCTAAAGTGTGACCATTCAAATGAAAGCTACAGAGCAGTACTTTCCTGTGGTGCTGTTTATTATGATGTACAAGATGATTCTAACTTTTGAGTCTGTGGAGAAGATACTAAAGTGTGACCATTCAAGTAAAAGCTACTGAGCAATACTTTCCTGTGATGCTGTTTATTATGCTAATTAAAACAAGGTGGGTCTGTCTTTTGATCGACTGGGTGGATGAGATACCAAAGTGTGACATTCAAGTAAAAGCTACTTTCCGTGGTGTTATTTTTTACGCTGTACAAGGTGGTCCTAGGTTTTGAAACTGTGAATAAAATTCTAAAGAGTAACAATCTAGCTTAAAGGTTTTAAGCAGTACTTTCATCTGCTGCTTCTTGTCACGTCAAATTTTTTCAAGGCGAAATTTGAGAATTTTATTTCATGTTTTAAAATTGGGCGCCGTTGTGAAATACAACGGCTTGAAGTCACTTTTACCTTAGTCCTTCTTCCTTGCTTGTAAAACCGGAAGTTGGTCGAGTCCGGGCTGTAGGAAACGATATACTGTTTGACCCACTGGTTGTAGTCCTGTCTTCCTTGAGTCGCAATTCCTGTTACCTTGGCCACGCCCACGAAACTCACTTGCAACCACTGGTGAAGGTTGTTTGTCCGCGCACTCCATGACCAGCGGTGATTTAGCCTGCCATGCCATGGGGCCAGGTGGGCGTTGTAGTAAGTTGAAGCTGATAAATGGCCATTTCTGATCCGTTTGTCTTCAAGACCAAGTGGAAGAGAGCAGCGAACTATGAAAATTCATTAAAAGGAAATATGTAAGTTTTCACAAAGTGAACATGTGCTATGAAAGAAAAGGTGGGATCAGGGAAAATTGGGCCCGAAAGCCAGGCTTTCTCCAATCTGAAGAATTTTCGCAAAGGCCTCTCAAAGCTTTTTCTCAGTGGGCCATAGTGACCCCTTTTAAAAAAAAAAAACTTCAGCGCCGGCTACTGAAAATACGTTATTCTAAAAGAATTTTTACGGTATCTGGCGTCATGTGGAGAGGATCACGTTAAAATTTACGTTGTAAAAACAGCGATATTTTACACAGCAATTCACCAGATTTTAACGATGCGTAGCCCTTTTACGATAGTTGATTAAGGCCGCGGGTGAGAAACTAAGTCATCAGTATTTATTTATTTAAAGCGTATGCACGAAGTGCGACGAATGATAGCGACATTGCGCGAAATATTCATGAATAGGCTCTTCAGTAAAACTTTCAGTTTCTGAATCAATAATTGCACGTGCGTTAAATCGTGTGCTACGGAGTTGTGACTTTTAAGCATGTTTAAATAAAAAACTGTCGAAGTCCGGAATTTTTTTTTTATTAGTTTTTTTTTACGTTCCAAGGTTAATAGAAACTTTTTAGAAGTTTTCCAACAAAACAAAACAAAAACTACAATAATACTCCTTATAGCTAGCATAGAGCTTGGGAAACGCTTATAATCTTCAATCCAAAAATTTGCGATCTCTAAATTGCAACGTATTGTTCTTTTCTGGACAGTGAACAATAGCTGCTTGAATTTAATTTCCATAATTAGTATAATCGTACTTTAAACGTTCGTGTTTATTCGGTAAGCCTTCGGAAGCCCTAAAACCACCAATTTTGTGTCCAAGAATACAGCGCGGATAGAGAATTTCCTGAACAGACACAACAGGCAGACAACCTAGGAGTATTGCAGATTGTCACAACAGAAGCCTTTTTTTTAAACAGGCTTTTTAACAAAATATCGAAGGCTTCAAATTTAAACAAGGACGATTTTACTCATTAAAAGCTTACAACTTTCAATGGAACTCGAAATCCTACAATCGGCTTCTGTTGTGACACAATAGAGGTTTCAGAACTGATCAATGAGTGGTAAAATCAAGAAGTGTTGTCCTCTCCGCGAAGAGAAAACTTGGACACGGAGCTGCGTTTAGCAGAATCTTAACTTTGGGAGCTCATAGCATCGCAAAGAAGCACAATCTAGCAAATCAAAAATAGCCTTGTTGCACTTCCACCATTGCTCAAGCTCTGTGTCAAGTTTCAACGGAATCGGCTCCTAAACGTTCAAGACATACCGTTTTTTAGCGTAAGACCTCCACCAAAATTTTGCCTTATAAATTTATTCATGAGCAGCTTGTCACCCGCGGCCTTAATTTTGCGATTAATTTAATTGATTAATTTGCGATTAATTTTTCGCCAAATATAAAACTGCATGGAAGTTAAAACTGCTGTAATTAGAATTTAAAACTTCATTCACATCCTCCTTATTAAACGAATCATATTCACTTTACCAGTGACATTAGAGGAACTTCAGATGTCTTTTCACCCATAATGGTCTACTTTCAGTAAGTCCCTTTTTGATATAGTTTATTTCAATAATTGAAGTGGGTTTTGAATTCCAAAAATCACCTAAATAAAGCGGCGGAGTCAAATGTTCTACGTTTTTGCAGTACCTGCAGAACATCCAAAGAACTCCACTCTCATAGAGATGTGTCGGTACCAGGCCCAGGGGTGAACCCGGATGTAGCGAGCCCTGATTCTTGGGAACAAACGATGAAGAACCACGGTGTTTTGATCCCTATTTCCACTGAAGTACTACAGATGTAAAATATGATGGAATAATCAAATCAAATGATAACGAAACGGTTTAAGGATGAGTAAAACAAAGAACGCCTTAAGGTGACCTCACACGACAAAAGTTTGCAAACTTTTGGGGCCGATTATTTAAACGAAGCCTAAGTTAGACGTTGTTTAAGGCTGAATCCAGGTTTAGACGACGACTCCATAATCCACGGCTAACCGGAGTCTAAATCGCATTATTTGAACGCCGATGAGCCGGAGTTCACGAAGACCACGTTTAGACGACGTCTAACAAATGTACCTATTGTTCTGACATCATGCATGCGTGCTACTCCCAGAGGAACTCTATTGTCTTGCTGTTGTTTTCTTTTAACAAAAGGACTGCATACATAATGTAGTATAGAGCTGTGCGGAAATATTTTCAAGAAATTTTACTTATGTTTTTAAAGGAAATGAAAAAATGGAATCACATATCTCTTAAATTCAGTTCAGAGGTTCAGGAAGTGCATAAAAATACAAATTAAGAAACAAGTTAACTGCAAAGGGCTAGAATCAGTGAAAATAAACGGTTAAACGACGTCTAAACCTACTCAGGAGCAGGTCTAACTTGCTATTGTTTGTTAGTCCACGGTTAAACTTCGTCTAGACGCGGCTTATGATAAACGTTGTTTAAATAATTGGTATCGCGGGCTAAATCCCGATTTAGAACACGACTTTCTTAGCCGCGGTCTAAACTTCGTTTAAATAATCGGCCCTTGAAGTTGCGCGTGTTGACGTCGCAATAACAGTTGGGAAACATTTTGATCAGCGATGATAATGCGTGACTGTGAAATAATCATGCATAACGTGTAGTGAATGGGTATGTCACTGGATATGCTGTTTCCGATGTTACAACAGTTCCGTACTTGCCAAAAGAGTTTGAAATTATATTTGCCTTATGAAGGTACGTTATAGCAGTTACGCCATAAATTCTTAATTCTCTGGGGATTAGTCCAATGTCAAGAAATCAAAATAAAAATACAACATTAATTAAGACGTTGCATTTAAAGAGGAACACCAGCATAGATTTCAGTCTAGGCAGGTATTATTGCAGGATCATTCTCTTCTTATTGGATTGAATAATAGTTTGTTAGTTTACTACACAGGGATGAGAATCGAAGAACACAGAAAAAACGCTTGGTTGATCTATTCCAGAACAGGTATCACATGTCGTAACATCAAATTTACAACCATGGGAATCGTGTTCGCCTCGTTAGCGCAGTAGGCAGCGCGTCAGTCTCATAATCCAAAGTAGAAATCTGAAGGTCGTGAGTTCGATCCTCACACGGGGCAGTCCACTGTTTATTTTTGTTTAAAAACGCCGGGATTGCCAAGCACTATGGGAATATTAACTCTCTATACACTTTCCTTTTGCCAGTACAAGTGTTATGTTGAAAAAAGGTTTCTAAGGCACTCACTTTTCGATGGCTGTTAATTTTAAGTTCGGCGAAATGCGCCCCGTCCTGACTGTACGACAAATAATACTGAGTCACCCACTGACGGGCATCTTGTCGTCCCTGGGTAGCAATCATCACCACTCGCATCGGGCGTCCAAAATCGACCTGCAACCACTGGTACCGAGTGTTATGGCGGGCGGACCAGGCTCCCGTCCGTGCTCCTGTTCGCCGGAAGTGAAGTCTGGCGTTCGATGGGCCGTGATTTCTGTCCCAGCTTGAAGAGGCTGACAGCTGGTAGGATTTTATGCGGCCGTTTTGCATTCCCAGGGGCTGATTACAGCGTTTTCCTATGTTTGTGCACAAATCAAAATTTCAAGAGATTGGTATTTATCCTGATCTAAACAAGATGGCGGCAGCCACGAGTCTTACGGACGGATCGACTTACGGACGGACTTACGCGCACGAGGGTAATATGGCCTACTGACTTTATGCCAGTAAGCCATAAAAATGGATGCTGTAAACAGAAACGTGAAAATGGTATCAGATCTAAACGAGAACGAGCGGATCATCACCAGCCATCATGCACTTTCTTTGAATCTCGGCAAATTTCTTGTAAGAATTAAGAATCGACGTAAGTTCAAACGACCCAAGTTCAAATTGCACAACCTCTCTGTGGCTTACTCTCAAGAGCTATCAATGTTTATATCTGCTAAAATTTTCAAAAACAGTTGACAAAAGTTTAATCAATGTTCCCTGTTTAATAGCCTGCTCCTGTATGTTAACGCCTAAGTGGGGACAATTATTACAGAGTTATCAGTGTATTTCTCTCATCTGTCACAGAAACGTTCACAATAGACAAACTACTGATACATCTGGATTTAAACCATTTACAATAAAATTCTTACCGTACACACATCCATAGAATTCAGCCCGCATACCAATATAGGAGTACCAAGATGTTGGGTAAACTCTAAAATAGCGCCCGTTCAGAGGGCGGGCAAACTTGTGTTCGACGATAATATAGCGATCGTAGTTTCCAGGAAACATCTACAAACAAAACACATACATAAACGTTAGACAAGTTATTCTTGATCAGGCCCTACTTAGCCAGGTGAGGTGTAGAAAGTTCTCCAACAGAACTAAAGAACAAATCAACAAAATATGTAGTTGTCACATGAGTAGAATGTTTTTCTCGTGAACAATAATTGTTGTATATGACAGATAATAACGAAAACTTAAATCTAATCCTTTACCTTTTATCTTTTTAACGGTTCGTAAAAGTTCTTAGCGTAAGGACAATGGCAGCTATTCCCAGAAACCTCACAAGTAATCACCTTTGATAGCAGTTTGCAAGTTTTGCTTGTCTTAAGTGATCTTCGAAGAGTCTTCAAGATAACTTCGGTAATCTTCGGGAGAGTGTGATCTTCGGAGGTCCTCGAGTATAGTAAACGTTCATAGCTCTGCACTATCGGTTTCGCTCCAAATGATGCCTTACTACATAGGGTGAACTAACGCTTTCTTAGCCAATCAGAAAGCTGAAATTACTTTTCATGTTATATTAATTGGGGACAAATACGTACCCTTATTTTTTTACCCTCACGATAAGGAACCAATCTGTTTTTATTTTTTCCATACTTGATGTAATACTTCGTCACCCAGTAGTTCGCATTGTGCATTCCTTGGGTAGCGACTCGTGTCACTTTAGTCATGGTCTGGAAGTCTATCTGCAGCCACCGGTTTCTGTCGTTTCGTCTCGGTGACCATCCTCCTCCGAAACGGCTATAGCGCCGTCGGTTGAGTCTGGCGTTCCACGGGGCGTCATAGATGTTGTTGTAAGAAGATGCAGTCATAACCTGGTCTGCAACGCGGCCGTCCTCAAGACCGATTGGCATGTCACAGCGATCTATTAAAGATGAATAAGGTACATTAAAGTTTTTGTCAGATTGAAGGAGCCAGATGGCGCATTCACGCCATGAGACAACTAGGAACATTGCTACTCCCCCCTGGACGGGATGCTTCTAGTTAATCGCAGCGTTGCTCTCTTCCCCCCTCCTTACCAGGGGTCGGTAAACTTTACTAGACCTTTGAGAAGAGTTACTTTATTCATACACCTGGATGGAGTGTGTCAATGTCTAGTAACGTTTTTTGGACACAGAATAAACGAAACAATCCAGAGACTAAATAAAGATTTTCCAATAAGAAGTCCGTTCAAAAACTCAAAGCGCTAGCTACCCCATTCCCCCTCCCCCTGACTACAACCACCACCGCGCTTTCACAGCCATTACAGTCCCAGGTTCCCAAGGGAAAAGGTTTTGGTTTGACTAACAAATATCTCCTAATTGTAAATGTGTTCGCCTCGTTAGCGCAGTAGGCAGCGCGTCAGTCTCATAATCAAAAGTAGAAATCTGAAGGTCGTGAGTTCGATCCTCACACGGGGCAATTTTTTCCCTCTCGTACTTAGCATTGCCAGAATTATCCAAATGGTCTCATTCATTGGTACAGATGTACAATAATTTACGTATCATTACTAAGTCAACTTTTTACTTGGCTGAGACCTAGAAATTAGAGGCTACTCGCAGTCTATCTGAGACCACACCTGCTTTAGTGCTTTTTGCTTCCTGGAAAGTTTTTTTTTTGTTGTTGTTGTTATTTTTGCGCATTTACAGATCGCTAAAATTAATCGACAGGCAGAAAGGAAGTACAAATATATTACTCGCTTCTTTCCTGTAAATTGTACTTAGCATACTAACTTATGTACAATCTATATTGATTACAGGTCTCCATATTAACCCCGTCAGCGATTTCCTTGCAATGACCTGTGCAAAACTGGCCGGCAAAGGTGTTGTTTAACAAAAATAGGACTAGACACTTACTCCATGGACATCCGTATAACTCTAGCCTCATTGAAATCCACGAGCGCCATCCTCTTGGATGGACACGAACGTATCTAGCAAACAGCGCAGGTTTAAAAGCATGTGTGCGGACTGAGTACCTGTCATAATTCCCTTGAAATTGCTGCAAGAGACACAAATGCAAATTAATCGGCATTGTGTTTACTCTTTATCCCTTTCACTCCCAAGAGTGCTTAAGATCAACGTTCAAGAAGAATCCCAGATTCCGTTTTGTAAAATACTTAAATATAAATAGTACCATGTGAAAGTACTGCTAAAGAGGATTCATTTGAATGGTCACACCATAGGAATTCATCCACAGACTCAAAATTTAGAACCACCTTCAATGTCTCCATGACTGACTCTAGGAGTGAAAGGGTTATGTCCCAGGACACAGTTTTTGTCACCGTATAGAGAATTTTAATTTTGTTCAGCTCCTGTATATTTCTGACCGACCAAATAGTCATTAAAAGGTTAAGAGAAAAATGTAGTTTATCATTTAGCCATGCCATCGAGAAGTTCAAAATTAAGGATAAATGTTCCAAAAAAAACTTGGCCCGAGTAGGATTTTAACCGTGCATCACTCCACTGTACACTAGGCATGTGTGATGACCACTAAGCTATCAGGACAACCACTGACCTGCAACTCAACAACTGTGATAAGTGGTACTTATGTTCTTACACGTGAGCAAGAGATTTTGTTGTCAGGGGAAAGAGTAAGGGAGGTCTGTAACTTCAAATTGTGAACTAACTTAAGACGCTGTAACATGGGGCTTTTTTTTTTCTTGCAACTTGCAATTAAGGAAACGCGGACAGGGTGTATTTCAGTATGTAACGCGTATAAAGCAACTTGTCTCGCAATGCTCTCGTCGTCGTTGCGTTTCAAGAAAATTTGTGTCGTGTAACAGCACCTTAAATATCCAATACGGTAAGATAATTTCAGTTACAAACCTTAACAGTGTTCCACCAATGCTTTACTTTAGCAAAGTACACCCCATCGGAACTGTACAGAACGTAATAGGCGGTCACCCATTGGCTTGCATCCTGCCTTCCTTGAGTGTTAATTCCAGTGACCTTCATCGCGCGCCCAAGGTCAATTTGCAACCACTGGTTGTGATTCCTGTATTTGCTTGCCCACGAACCGATGTACCGGCCACGTTTGACACGGTGAAGTCTGGCGAGCCACGGCGCATGATAACGGTTGTAGGACGATGAGGCTTTGATAGCATGGTTCTTGATTTTACCATTTTGCATCCCAACAGGATTCGTACAGAAACGAGCTATGAAAGGCAAGAAGGGTTGAATGTAAAGAGAGCTAATAGATATCTAAAAACCCTAAGGCCCGAACATCTCGAAACTCCTGATATTGATCGGATAACTAACAGGGCAACTTTAAATCCCCGACAAAGCTTTCAGGCCTTTCTTTAATGTCGTGTTATTTTAGATACTGGTATTTTTCCCGTTAACTAGCAGGGTAACTAACTGGAGCTCGTTTTCTTCGCTAAAATGAAAGCTTTACGGATGTTTCGAGAAAAGACACCTCGGGCCCACAGTTCATGGGACTTCGAGAAACTGTACCCTGTGCGTCTAATTTTTCACTCTACACAACTAAACCTCCCTACAAACTACTTGCTCCCTTCACATAACCCAGTCATATTCAGTGCATCGCTACGATCCTCAAGCTCATTTCTGTACATATTCATCAACCTGAGACAGAACGCTAACAACATTTCTTGGCTGTTCAAGAAAGTTAAGAATTACCTATGTATTTATTTAGGAGCGTTCACCCACTACAATCTTTGGACAGGAACTTTAGACAACTTTTGCGTTCCATGTCTTTAGACAGGAGATCTACTTTTGCCCACTGAAGTTGTCAAATCCAAGAAAGAAAATAGCAGATAATATTTTTTGGCCTCCACAGATAAAACCAGTTAATTGTGCTTCTTGTTCACGTACCTCCTCCATAGTAACATCCATAAACTTCCACTCTCATGGCAACGTAGCTGCGGAACTTCTTTGGGTGAAAACGAACAAACTTGGTTCTGATCGGTGGAGCGAGCTCGTGCATGACAACTGAGTAGCGATTATAGTTTCCGCTAAACAACTGAAAGAAAGAGGCAAAATAAGTTTACTGGTCATGAGAAACATTGAATCGAGCAGCATAAACGGATTCCCTTAACGAGTCAAACTATTAAGTCTGTGGATGAATCTCGCACACGTCTTTTTTAGCTCGCGCTGCTTGCGACATCCAAAATTCGTGCGCAACTCCCATTCGGCTTGTACCATTATCTATGGCTACAATTGTCATTGGGCTGAAATATCTTTCAAAATCCGGCATCTTTCATATCGGACACGACAATCGTAGCAGTCGTAGGCAATTTTCCGGTTTGACTTCACTAGTCAGATTTCACTAGCGAAAAAAGCATAAGCATTTAAATGTGCATATTCCTTCCCTTCTACGCGTGTTTATACTCATGAAGTACTAATACTAAGAGAGGACATGAATGACGTAAGCACAAGCACAAGGAAATATGTTTCATCTTTTCATTGTTCACATTGTTCATGCATATGAGTTCAAGGGCGGATCCAGGAATTTTCAATAGGAGGGATCCAAAGGGAAACTTGTTCTTGATGTGTGCTTCATACTTTAAAAAAAGAAAAGGTTGATAGCTCAGGTCATTTTTAAATCGATACGATTTTGTGGTAAAGCTGACCTGCCGATTTAGGTTTTTTTCTCTATATATATTTTTGTTCTTTTAATGAAATGCATCTGATTATTTTAAAATAAAAGTTTAAAAAAGTAAAGGTTCGTAGGAGAAGAAGAGGTCCAGAACCCCAGATCCCACCCCCCAGATCCCACCCCCAGATCCCACCCCCCAGATCCCACCCCCCAGATCCCACCCCCCAGATCCCACCCCCCAGATCCCACCCCCCAGATCCCACCCCCCAGATCCCACCCCCCAGATCCCACCCCCCAGATCCCACCCCCCAGATCCCACCCCCCAGATCCCACCCCCCAGATCCCACCCCCCAGATCCCACCCCCCAAGATCCCACGATGTAGCTTATGCTTATGTTCATAGCTGTCCTTTATGGGGTTCTGCTTGTTCTTATTTCACTAGTGAAAACCAGCCTTAAGGTTAGTCATTTTTACACATTCCTTCCGTGTTACTTATGTTTACACTTACGTAGTGCTTATATCAAGAGGGGACATGAATGACATAGGCATAAGCACATTCCTTCCTTTTCGTGAGCAAGGGGGCTATAAATGTTTAAATCACGGTTTCTACAGTTAAGTTTTCCGATTAAACGGATCTTTTCACGTGGATAAAATAAGTTTTGCGTATGGTAACAAGTGGAACACCGTTATAAACAAGAATGCGTTCTTTAAAATGAAAGATTCCAGTAAATATTTCTAGAAATAGCAAAGTAACTTCTACCTTGCTCCGTCCATACTCTTGGTACACCTTAAACACTCTCCCATTCAAGCTGTACGATACAGTGTATCTTGTCACCCATTGGTAGGCATCGTGGCGTCCCTGTGTAGCCACGCCTGTAACTTTAGCAGGCCGCCCCAGTTCCAACTGCAGCCACTGGTTTACATTTCTGTACCTTGCTACCCAGGCTCCAACTCGCCCGTGCCCTGACGGCTGGTTAATTCGCGCGCGGTCTGGGCCGTGGTTGTAGTTGTAAGATGAAGAAGCTCGAAGCAAACCGCTAGGGATGCGATAATCTTCCAAACCAAGGGACATCTTACAACGACCTTTAGAAAAAGCATATGGATGTTTGAAATACGGATACCCTGGGTACCAGATATTATAAGTTGGTAAGATAGCGCGTGAAAACGCGTGCTAGAATAGGTCTCTGGCATACAAGGTAAAATACGTAATGAGGCACTTAAAAAGTTAAAAGTTTACGCGAGTGAGTCAAATTTTGAGACATTAGGCTAACCACTAAAATAAAAGCTAATTAGCTAAACCTTTCCGAAATGCTGTTTACTATGCTGTACGAGCTTTTGTAACTTAAGAACTTTGTGGTGAAATCCTAGAGTGTGACCATTCAAATGTAAGGTATTGATTAGTACTTCCTTGTGGGACTGTCTAACTTTGGAGTCTGTGGATGAAGTCGCGGAAAGCTATAAAGAAGTTATTCCCTATGGTGTTATTCATTACGCTGTAAAAGGTGTTCAAACTTCCAAGTCATTGCATAAAATCCTAAAGGTTGACCATTCAAGTGAAAGCTACTGAGCAGTACTTCCTGTGGTTGATTATGCCTACAAGATGTCTCAAACGTTCGAATCTGTGGATGCAGTCATTCAAATGATCTGAAGCTATTGAGTAGAATTTGACAAATTTTTAACTTTGGTACCGTAGAAGGAAGCGGATCACAAACCTGTCAGACATCCGTAGAACTCTGCTCGCATGGAGATGTGACCGTACCAGTGCCAGGGCATAATACGAATGAACCTCGCTTTGATGTTAGGTACTAAAGAGTGGGATACCACCGTGTTTTGATCTCGATTTCCAGGAAAGTACTATTTAAGATAAAGAACAAGAACATGCCATAAGTTTGCCAAGAAATGTACATGCACGTTCCTCCTGTTCGGATTGCCAACCAGTTGTTCATCGCTCAATTGCAGAGTGACTTGATAAATTAGTTAACTAATTGGTCGATCAGCGTATAGATTGATTGATTTATTATTTTCTTTAGTGATTGATTGATTGATTGATTGATTGGTTGGTTGGTTGGTTGATTGATTGATTGATTGATTGATTGATTGATTGATTGATTGATTGATTGATTGATTGATTGATTGATTGATTGATTGGTCTGTTGGTTGGTCGGTTGGTTGGTTGGTCGGTTGGTTGGTCGGTTGGTTGGTCGGTTGGTTGGTTGGTCGGTCGGTTGGTTGGTTGGTTGGTTGGTCAATTGGTTGGTTGGTTGGTTGGTTGGTTGGTTAGTTGGTTGGTTGGTTAGGTGGTTGATTATCCGGTAGCTCAGTGTGTGGATATACTTGGAAATTTACCAGGGATTTAACGAGCCCAAGCAGTTGGGTACCTCAATGCTCCCTGAACATCTCTTAAAAACGTAACGAATACTGGGTCAAATTTTTCCTGCAATATTATGAGCGCGAAAGTTTTAACAGATTACCTTTCTTGAGAACTTTTGTTTGTAGTCAACAAAATGAATTCCATCCACTGAGTGTCTCAAGTAATATTGAGTGACCCATTGTCTGTAGTCTTGTCTTCCCTGAGTCGCCAATCTTACGACTATAGCCGCTTTTGAAAAATCAACCTGAAAGGAAAAGCAGATAAACAACACAAACAATCGTAAAGCGTAGAGGTATAATTGGAGCTGGCCAATGTTCTTTTAAGGAGTTTTAGGCCCTTTCAAAAACCTACCTCTATTTACCTCGCTATCAACGTAACGTCGTTGCAAAGATCGTTGTCTTTGAAACGCGAAATTTAACGTTGAATTAAGGAGAGGGACATGCAAAGGGAATGGGAGACTATTGTTTATTGCAGACAAAAAGCATCCATCCCACCGCAGTTTTGGTCACTGCACCCACAAAGCGCGCTTCCTTAGCGTTTCTAGTATCCCCTGACTTATACGTACTATGTTTCTAAAAATTAAACGATTTATAGAAAATTCTTCCTTCTTGAAGCACTGAGTTAAGGGAAAGCCTCAGAACCGTTGACCTTCTCGCACCTTACAAAAACAACCCTTCCTGGCAGATTATTGGATCTATTCAAGGCCACTTTCATTAAAACGTTTTATGTTTTTACCTGAAGCCATTGATATCGGTTGTTAGTTTTTGCACACCAAGCCCCCACGTAGCGTCCAGTTCGAGAGTGGTGTAGTCTGGCTCGAAAACTTGTGTGGTATCTGTCCCAGTTAGATGAAGCAGTGATTCTAGTGTTCGGTATACGCCCATTCTGCATTCCCAGAGGTCGGTTACACAAAGTACCTATAAAAGTAAATAGCATAACACGGAATAAAGTGAAATATGGTGAGCGTTTTAAGATATCTCACACAGTAAGAAGACTCCCGCTACCTCTAGCTCCCAAGGGAAACCGAAAATTGTTTGAGATAGCGGCAGTTTGAGAGAGCCAATAGTAAATAAATAAGCTGTTCAACCAAGAGAAACGAGTTTCAGCTCGAGATGTCGGAGGGGGGAGGGGAGATACTCCCTTGTATAGACTATGCGGGGACGTGCCGCATGACAAGTTATGGTTTTTGGCCTCTCTATTCTAAACAGGGTATATAATTTTATGCGAGTCTGTCCTAAACAGGGTCTGAATCTGTCCTTAACAGGGTATGGTCAGTACGATCGTCGTCGATAAATATGACTTATACAGTATTTAGCAATCCCAGATCGGAGACGATTGTTGGTCTTTGAACACTGTAAAATTGTGTAACATGTGTAACATACGGGATTGGGTATTTCGTCATCTGTCCTAAACAGGGACCTTAAATGGAGGGTGTTGTCCTACACATGGTAGGTATTTTAGGGCTTTTTTTGTCCTAAACAGGGTCAGGGTTTCAAACCCTTAGTGGTACCCCGATACCCAAACATGAGTCAAATAACCCGCCCCCCTCCCCGGGGGGATCTAGTGTGTGTCAGGATGAATCTGCTCTGCATTTCTATTCAGGACTCGATTACACCACACACCTAAAATGGAGCAATTGGGTAAGACATAAGAAAGTGAAAGTTTGAAATGGTGGTTAAGGTATCCAAATCGTGGTGGGTATATCCATGAGATCTTTCCCTAGAAAGAAGACTCCTGCTACCTCGAACACGCAGAGGAAATTGCCAAAATTGCTCAAGATAATTGGAGATCGAGATGGCCAACAGTTAATAGGTGAGCAAATCAACCGAGAAACGAGTTCAGTTCGAGCTGGTGGGGAATTAGCAGAAAGCAGGGGCAATTAGAGATAGCAGGGGTAAAGTGTGTCGGGGCGTATCCGCTCGACATTCCTATTAAGGAGTTGATTACACAACACGCTTAAAGTTGATCATTTGGGTGAGACATAAGGAAATGAAAGTGTGAAAAAAGATGGGAAAAAGCATCAGTGGGAAAATGGTGGTTAAGTTATCTAAAGAAAGAAAACTCCTGCTACCTCGAACACGCAGAGGAAACCAAGAATTGCCCGATAACAAGAGAGTTCGGAATAACTAAAACAAGGGATCAAATCAACCAAGGAAACCAACTTTTAGTTCCGTGAGCAAAAGCATCTAGTTCAGTGAATGGGCAAATGGTAAACAAAACAAGAAAGTCTTAGGTTACAACTTGTCAAGCACTTGTTTTTCTTTCGTTTTCTTCATGTAATAGTAAGTTTATTTGTTAGATAATTAGTTGGTCTTGATTAACCGTTTTTGTACTGGTATAATAATTATAATTACGTGAAGGAAATACCGTGGATAAATAAAGTCTTACCTTACCTTGCAATCATGAGGGTTAAGGTATCCGGCTCCCCCCTTCCCCCCTCCCCCACACCCTGTTAGATATGATGTAACAGTAATTCTGCTATTGATTACGCGTCGGATCTCCATTTCCATTCTGCCATCAAAATATTTTTAAATAATGATAGAAAGAGGAAATTAAGGTGGCTCCCTATAGTTTTATGACCGCGCGCGCGCTGATGATGTGAGCTGTAGTAATCGTCGCGCGCTCACTTGAAATCGTAAGATTTTCCTGAGATTTTGTGACGTCAGCATAGCCAAAAAAAAGCAAAGTTAACAGTGAATTTTCGGTGAATTTTTTTAAATTTTGCACATTTTCAGATGCTAACGCTACCTTCTACATACTATTTTGTCAGAGCAATTCAATTAGTGTTTAAAAATAAGAAATCACGTGATAACGGAGAAACCGTCTGAACGACCCCATATTTTTTCCCCTGCAAAATGTTAGTAAAAATCGTTTTCACAAGATGGGAAAGTTTAAAAAAATTTCACCAAGGCGTTTTGTTCCCGTGACAACGGCCTATGCCTAAGAAGTAAAAACTGAAAAATAAGGGTAATTATGTTGGTTACCTTACTGGCAAATCTCAGGAACAAAGATTGTAAGACAACAGAACTAGGGTTTCTTTTGTAACTCTTGCCAGTTCGTATAGTCACTTTTGTAGAAACTTTGGGGAGCCACCTTAAACGCGAATAGGAGTCGAAGATCTCGAGAGTTTTCGCTAGTACTCATCAACAATCAACTCCCCGGTCAGACAGGGTTGAGTTGGCAAGAGTTGACAAAACGTAACTGACTGCAACTGGAACTGACTGCAACTGACTGCAAGTTATAATGCATATATCTCGTGTTCCCGAGCGGAAACGGTCGCAACCGTCAAGAAAATATGATGAAAGGACAGGATAGTTAATGAAGCTATTCTTCAAAAAACCACAAATAATCTTTTGAGAGGTGACTGAATGCCTCGTTCTGTGGTGGACCCGGTTCAAACGTACAGAACGAAGGACGAGCTAAGAAACTCACCGTGTCTGCAGCCATACAATTCCATTCTCAACGAAATATAACTGTACCAGCTTCTCGGGTGAAGTCGAACGAACCGGGCCTTAATCGGAACTCTGAAGCGATGTGTTACAACATGGTGCCTTTCTAAGTTTCCGTTAAAAACCTGAAAGACATTAAAGATGGAGTAACTTATGGGTTTTTGAAACGTTATTACAGAATACGGACAGACCAAACTGGGAACAACTGAAAAGTAATAAAGGGGTTAGTTCCTAAAGAAACTGGTGCTGCGTTGGTGAGGAAGCGAAGCAAAAAATTTGGATTTATCAACTGAGTTGATAAGGTAAAACTGGCCACCGAAGAGAAATTGAAAGCCAACGTTTCGAGTGTTAGCCCTTCGTCAAACGAATCAAGGAATTTTGGGTTGTGGTGTGGTTTACATGTAAAACTGTGGAGTTACGCTAAAGGTGGAAACAAGGCAACTTAAAAAACAAGAATAGATTAGTTAGATGAGAAGTGTTCGTTGGGGATTAAGAAAGTTGATTTGAAAGGCGGATTTTTGCTCCTTTTGCGAATTTTTGCGGCTTTTCGTGTTGCCTTGATGCAGAGAAAGGCCAGAGATCTTCATAATCATCCTATCCAGCGTCTTTAATGTTTCAAGTTACTAAATTCAGTGTAACAAAATGCAACAAAAATACAAGTAAAACAGGAAAAAAATGTCCCTGACTCCGTCTGTGGTCAATGAAACTTGTGGATCCGGCGTTGAATCAAGAATATGCGGCATGTTAAAAGGTGATTCTAGCATTTGAGCATGTGGACGGCAAAATAATCTGTAAGGATAAAGCCCGTTTTCCTTGATGAAATCGGAACGATATTCTTACCCTAATTTTCCTTCCTTCTCTGTAGGGAACAAACCGTCGACCATTTTTGCTGAAAGTTAAGATGTAAGACTTAACGTATTGATTTGCATCAAAGCGACCCTGTGTAGCCACGGCTTTCACTGTGGCGATTCTTTCCAAGTCAACCTGAATCCACTGACGCGTGTTCCTTACGCGTGCGATCCAACCTCCTCGCGTGGAACCGTAGTTTCGCGCCTGTAGTCGCGCGTTGTAAGGACCGTAGTACTGGTTGTACATGGATGAAGCACGAAGTCGGGATTTCGTAATACGGCCATCTTCCATTCCAAGAGCAACGAGGCAGCGGTCTGTGAAAGAGAGGAATGAACCGTAATGAGGAAATGAGATATGACTTCTGACAAGAGGTTCTCTTTTTCATAACTAATAATAAGTAATGGATAAAAGAAAGAACTACCTTTGCAAATGTAAGATACAGTGATTTTACAGTAAGTGAAAGATAAGTACGTCAATTAGAAAATTTAAACTACTGATTTATCTAAACGTGATGTTGCGGATGGGTTCCTCGTGTTTCTTTCTGGTTGTTTAACGGTGTCAATATGTTTTTACTTCTTTATGTTGTAAAATGACTTCTCCCAAAGTCACGACCGAGATAATCTGAGATAGTTGCTGCAATGCATAGAAGTACTTTGCAGTTATTAGAGAGACAGGCGGATGTAAAGACATGTCGGGCCGAATGTTGTTTTTTGGAACTTTGTTGAAAAGAGGCAGTCTAAAGCGAAAACAAGGAAAATTTGTTTCATATTATTACAAGCAATTTAGTACTTAGCTCTAAAAATCATAAACAACTTAATCTTTTGTTGTGCACATAACATAGGTCAAAATGTATTTGGAAGGTTTTCCCGTAATCACTTCATGTAATACCCTTAAATTCCAGTTATCACTGATGTCATTTTAAGATGCCTTTGCAACGTCATTTTCAAGTACCTGCAGGGCAGCCATAGAATTCTACTCGCATACAAATATGGCTGCGCCAGCCACGTGGTCGAATCTTGATAAACCTCGCAATGATCGCTGGGTTAATTGGCTGTGTTGACACGGAGTCCTTATCGCGACATCCCTGAAAGTACTGCAACAAAAAATTCGACAGAGAAATCAGGGTCAGCCAAAGAGGAACTGGTATGAAATAATCATATTGACTACTAATACTGGACCCTTGCGCCGACTTGTATTTGCTAAGTCACAAGGTTTAAAGGGACGTTTCTCTTTTCATGAAAGTAAAACTCCTTTTACAATTCAAAGAGGGCAAAACATCAATAGGCTTCGAACTTGCCTTGCAACCTTTATGATTTAAGTCTATAACCATTACACTAACGAAGGTATTTGCCAGAGAATAAATAGGTTAGTTTCCAAAGAAACTGTGGGGCTGCATCGGTAGGGACTGAGTGAAACGTATTTAGTTGATAAGGTAAATTGACCGCAGTGGCTCCGTGTCACGGTCGGCAGTTTACATTTTCAACTAAGTTGATAAATCCGAATTTTATAATAATAATAATAATAATGATAATAATAATAATAATAATAATACTTAATTTATTTTCGTAGTTGCCAATTGGATTGTAATTTTGCCGGTATACAAAGGTTTACTCCTTAAATAAAAGTTAACCAATTATTTCATAAATTCATTCTTATCAAATTGTTTCACCGCCTAAGGGAAAAATAAAGCTCCCAGTTGGCTTGATAGTTCAATCGGTCAGAGCGCTGCACCGGTATCGCAGAGGTCATGGTTTCGAATCCAGTTCAAGCCTGAATTTTCTTCAGGTTGTTCTCTTATCAACTGCTTAAGTTGATATCTTTAACTGCGAGCATCATCATCATTTCTTATTACATCCGCAGTTCACATATATGATTATTTCATACATTCCTTCTCATTCGTTTTCGAATATAAGTGCTAAATCTTATTAGTTCTGTCTATGAGTGCTACACCCCAGAACTCCACCAAGACGTTTCAACAGAATCGCAATTCTGATGCAACAACCCATAGTTAGACGGATGCCGTATGAACATCAAGTACAATTATGCATTCTGGTCCCATACGAATACCCTCAGTTATACTCAAATCAAAACATAACAATCGAAAACACAGTATGATATGCTGGAGAACGTTTCAAGCTCGACTACGTAATAAATAAGTCAAAACATTGCAGACTAAAACGGTATACACAGCTACACTGAGGGAACATAGGTGATGCTAGTGCGTTGTTCTTACCTTATCATTGCTCTTGTATCTGTACACTGTCCAATGAACATTGTCCTGACTGTAATACAACAAGTACTTCGTGACCCACTGGTGTGCATTAGACCTCCCCTGTAAGGCGACTCCTGTCACTTTGGTCGCTCGAAGGAAGTCAAATTTCAGCCACTGGTTGTGATTATTATACCGTGCGCACCAGGCCTGGCTGTGGTGCAGTCTTGCGCGCCAGGTGTAGAGGTGTGGCCACTGAGACGAAGCTGTGATTTGTTTGTTCTTCAAGCGGCGGTTTTGAAGTCCAAGTGGTCGATTGCAGAGTCCAGCTGGAGAGGAAAAAGGGGACAGAAGTTACTCAATAAATATTCGGACAGGAAGGCTCCGCCCTGAGGTTCATTCGCCGACGCTTTCATATACTAATTTTTAACAAAATGGTACCACGTCCTCATGCCTTAAAAGGAGATTACAACTTTTCTGTGCCTCAGAGATAAGCCATAAACAGTTGATCATAGCGGGATTAAAGTCGCTTAAACGGCTCCACGTTTTCGCAACCGTTTTTAGTTCTTTAAGAGTTTTTCGATGACCCTTCAAAATACCAGAAGAACAATGTCAGATACTGCAAGCGCAAAAAAGGTACCTCTTTCGGGCGGAGCCTCCCGGGAGTCCCGGTATATCTCATTACAAGGAATACCCACAGTGAGGCGTACAAGGGGGTTCTAACTTTTGAGTCTGTGGATAAAATCGTAAAGTGTAGCCATTCAAATGAAAGCTGCTGAGCAGTACTTTCCTGTGATGCTGTTTATTATGCTGTACAAGGTGGTTCTAACTTTTGAGTCTGTGGTCATTCAAATGAAAGCTACTGAGCAGTACTGTCCATGGTGCTGTTCAAGAAGTGTGAAAAGGTAGTTCTACCTTATGCTTCTGCACTTAAATACAGGGAAATGTTCAGAGTTCATAAGCTTACAAGAGTGAAAAGTTGAAAGAAGCCACACTATTATTAAAGATTTGCGCTGTGGCGTTGTACCTGTTGGGCATCCATAGATTTCTACTCTCATTGAAATCCAGCTGTACCATGAACGAGGATAAAAGCGAACGTGACTCGCCACAAATGGTTTCTTGATGAGGTGAAATACTATTCCAAATCGATTGATGTTTCCCCGGAATATCTGAAACAGAAACAAGAGAATACATATTCAACCTGAATTCAACTCAGCTTTTACGAGCGTGCGACTGCAAAGGAAAAATCTGTGTCCCCGACGGAAGTTAAACCGATGACCTTCCCCAACGCGATCTAAATAGATTCAAGTAGTTTGGATTTAAAAGTTTTTAACGCTTTAAGCACTGGCGACGCTTAACACCCACATTTGCAAACTAATAAATACAAACTCAAAAAAATTATGTTTAATATGCCATTTAAAAGGTATTGAGAAGTACAAATTTCTAGAGTGCAAACTGATGTGCATTGGTTTTAAGAAAATCCAAATTCTCGTAAAAGACCAATTAAAGTAGCCGTTTACTTGTTTCATATACGTTGGCCCTTAAGGATGCTAATTTTGCTGTCGTTTTGCCAAAACGCCAGCTTCGCGTTTAGATTGGTTTGTCCACACTTCCACTGATGCCTGGCTCTTAAATCTCGCCAACAAGGACTACAGGATCCAAAATTTCCGTTCTAGCACGGTTTATTTATTCGTTACTTGGTCCCTTTATTTGAACGTTTTTATTTTTACTCGGCTTAGTCCTCATGCATTCCCGGCTCCTTAGGCCTGGATTCTAACTTCACGTGGTTTGCTCTTCCAAATTCGTTTCCATGGTCCTTTCCCACCAATCCTGGAAATAAGGGCCCTGTGAACGAGGCTGTCGCCGTTTTTTAGTCTGCAACCACCCCAGGCTTCGCACACACAACGAGACCTCACTTCAGCTTCTCGCAGACAAGATAAGAGATAACATTTGGTTACTAAAATGATTGATGAGCCCATGGCTGATTTTCACCTTGCTTACCTTTATTCCCCGTCCCTCGCTGTAGTGAACAAACCTCATGCCGTCCACACTGCGACCAACAGTGTACGATCTGACCCACTGGCGAGCATCCTGTCTTCCTTGTGTAGCGATGCCTTTGATGGTAGAGCTTCCACCCAAAGAAACTTGCAGCCACTGACCGTGCCTACGGTAGCGCGCACTCCATGACCAGCGGTGATTCAGCCTTCCGTGCCAGGGAGCCAGGTAATGATTGTAGTATGTTGAAGCTGAAAAAGCGCCTGGGACCAATCGGCCGTCTTCGGCACCCAGAGGCATGGAACATCGGTCTGTGGAACAACAACACGTTAAACTGGGGCATAGAGAAACCTTCAGTCATATCTTCTCTTGGGACTAATTTCAAAGAAGGCACGAAGTAGGAGCAATAACGACTAGGAACATTACTGCTTCCACCTTGCTAGTCAATCGCCATGTTAACCCACCTCCTCTTATCCTAAGTATTTTGTTGGGTTGCCTTAACAGGTGGTTAGTACACACTTATAGACCTGGCCCCGGTTCCCAGGAAAGCCGATTAAATTATCCCCCGATTAGCAGTTAATCCACGATTAAATTCCTTATCTCTAGAATAACTGATCCAGGGATAAAAAGGCGTTCCTGAAAGCAGAGTTATTCCTCGTTTAACTGTCCGTCGGTTAAACTCATATCAAACCGGTCAAACAAGTTACCAGCATATAAAAGCGCGGGAAAACGACAGAGCGGGAGAAAAAAGTCCACTCCGATACTCGTTTTACCGATCGATACCTGTTGTAGTCTATTGTCGATATTTGACCGCGGTACGATTTGCCCTTTTTCTGGTTGTGAAAAAACAAAACTTCAAACTTTTCCTCAAAGAAAAACAACGTGGAAGTCAAGGTTCAGTGCAAAGTGATGCTGATTCGAGGTGAAATGTGGGCTATATCTGAAAATCGGGGAGTTCTCTACCTCTTGATTCTTTCAGCCATCGAAACTATTTTGAGCTTAAACAAAGCAAGACTTGTCTCTCGGAAAAATGTTAACAATAAAGTACTGATTTGTGCCGAATAATTGTCTTTCATATTTGTAGCCTATCTGTTTTTTTACGTTCGCCTGGTACAGTAATTTGACATTTTGTTTTTGTTTTAAATCAGTGAAAAACCTCTGTTTCAGTGTCTGCATTGTTTGAGAACGACAACAACTTCGCTTTAATTAATCGTCAACATTTTTGTCTTATGTTTACGTTATTTCAATAAAACATCTCCTTCCGCTTTTGCAAAATTGCCATAAATATTTTATTTCATTCAATAATTCTGCTGTAGAAACCCAAAACCGGCAAATTGTTCCGTGAAAAGTTGATTATTCGCGCTATCGCTTGCGACGGCTTCGAAAGTCATGGCTTTTTTCCCCCGATTAGTGACTTTATTATACATTGTAGTCACTATCTGTCTTTTCATTGGCTAAGAGCCTACTGTTAATTCTGGGAATCAGCGCAACCTACAGATTATTCACTAGTCTGCTAGCAGATTAGTGAATAATCTGTAGGTTGCGCGCACAAGGCATGATTTCCAAGAGCAATGTAGGATGCATCTGAAAGCGAAGTAACTTCAGGGCTCGCCGATTCGCTTCTTCAACCGAACAAGAAATTGAAAAATTGCTGAAACAAAAAGACTCGGAAAACGAAAGAAGGCTGACAAAAATTGCGAAGGAACTGTTCCACGAATACCTTAAGGAAAAAAGCGTTCAGAAGCCGGAAGACAAGAAGGACACAAATGTTGAAATTGTTTGCCGTTATTTTGTTTACCTGTACAACAATGTATAATAAAACAATTATTAGATTCGGTTTTTGCGCTATCCGGAATAATCAAGGTCTCGGCAAGTGTTATCAGCCTCAGCCTCCGTTTCGGCTGATAACAGTTACCTCGACCTTGATTATTCCGGATATCGCAAAAACCTCATCCAATAATTGTTTATAATCGACCTCGTTAGGTGGACTCAATTTAACCCCTCGTTTATCACTTGGTTAGTGTTAATCGTGCTTTCAGGAAGAGAATCTAACCGAAGGATAAATTTTCATCCTCGATTAGCGAGATTTAACCTTCGATTAGCGCTAATCGGCCTTCCAGGAACCGGGGCCTAGGCAGAGAGAGACAACGTTAGGAGCAGGTCGATTTTCTTTCCCATTACTTAATTAAGTTCACCATAAATAGAAAATCGTAAGATCGGACTACGTATACGAGACTGAGTGAAGAAGCACAAACTTTGATTAAACGAGTGCACATGCTTTAGATCAGTTCAGTTTGCACCTGCAACCACCTTCGTCCTCAGAGCGTACCCATCTTCCCATCTTCGTACTCGAGGCCGTTTACGTGACAACATTAAAGAGCGAAAACGGTAACGCACTAATCTCATTTGTCAGTAGATTCTCCTTCTGTACTTGTCAGCAACAAGGGAAAGCAAAATCTCTGGAAACGTCACTTGATAACGCGTTTGAAATTCAAAACTCTAACTTAAGAAAGCAGCCTACATTTCACGAGGTCGCCACTTGGGCCCTCGCAAAACGACGTCTGATTAACGAGCGCAGAAATTCCATACTGATGGTGTGTCTCTACCCAGATCTTAGTAGTGCTTTTGAATGGTTGAAAGAAAATTCCAACCACTGGGAAGCACTACTAAGATCTGTCAGTGGGTAGAGGAACGTCATTAGTATGGAATTTCTGCCCTCGTTACTCAGACGTCGTTTTGCGAGGGCTCAAGTGGCGACCTCGTGAAATGTAGGCTGTTTTCTCAGGCTATCAAAGGTCTCACTTGAACTCAATCTGGTACTCGTAACAAAACCATCAATAACATCTTACCGACGTAACATCCATAAAACTCCGCTCTCATAGAAATGTGCTTGTACCATCCCCAAGGTATAATCCTGATGTAGCGTGCTCTGATGGGCGTCCTAAGTGTGTTGGTGACCACCGTGTTCCTGTCTCTGTTTCCACGGAAATACTAGACATCAAACATAACACAATGTTACTGTCATAGACTTTTCAAAAAGGCGCTGTTACACGAAGCGATTTTTTCGGCAACTTGCAACGCAGCGCTAGCGCCGTTGCGAGACAAGTTGCGGACGGCACTGTATCTGCATCACCTATTCTCGGCAACTTGTCCCTTAACGAAACATTGTGTTGCGAGTTGCAGAAAAAGTAGACTAATCCTCTACTTTTCGCGAACGCAGGGAGATGCGTTGTAGCTTGCAACATGTATTCTGCAACTTGTCTTGCTTAGAATGCTCTCTTCATCATTGCATCACAAGTTGAACTGAAAAAGTGTCTCGTGTAACTGTAACTATAATTAAGAAGAAATATTCAATATTTCATGTTATTATATGGCCGTGTCTCACAAGGACTGGGAACTACCGAATTCACAATTTTGATTGGCTGAAATCGATATTGACCGCGGTCAAGATTTTCCCATCTAGACCGGCATCTAGACCGGTTACTTTTTGCGGTGACAAAGGTGCAAACTAAACTACAAAACTATTGACTATTTCCTTCTAAAAATACTAAAATGAAGCGCCAACAAGCCTGGCGAGAAAAAAGGTAGAGGGCGAGCAAACTTTGGCAGATTGAAGTTCAGCTCCTTGACTTTTGCAAGCAAAATGTCAGCTAGTACGAACCATTTACATTAAGCGAATTAAAGTTTTCTTGTTTGGCCATATAATAAACATCTTATTAACCGAGCTTAGTCGGTATGTATGGGAGAATCTTGACCTCGGTCGTGTGTACAGACCTCACTGCGTTCGGTCTGTACTCACGACCTCGGTCAAGATTCTCCGATACAGACCTCCTGCTCGGTTAATAAGAGGTAAAGATGGGGCAAAGAAAAACCCCAAGACCTTCCGTACCAGCCTCGTCCCCAGCGCTTTCTCCTCGTTCAAAATGGCAGATCGAAGAAACCCTGGCCAAGGCTGCTGAAATACTCCAAGAATCGTGGAGTATTTTGTTACGTGACACATGACAAAGGACACATGACGATGGAGGTTATTTCTAGCATCTGGTGGCCTTGTTTGTTTTCTGCAATGGGAAACCGTTGTTCAAACGAAACGAAGACATTTCATCGTGTTTACGTGACGAAATTCTAACGAATTGCCAGGGTTCTCCGATACGTCATTTTCAACGAGGAGAAGGCCCTGGGGACGAAGTTGCTTCTTTATACCAGTCGAACGCTCTAACCACTGAGCTAGAGGGAGACTTGTGGCGAGCAAGGTCATATTTATTCGCTCATTGTGTGATAGGGGTTCTGTGTTCTCCCATCGGCTGATCAGGAATCAGATGTTTTATTTGTGCCCAGCTCTTGACATACTGAATATTATGTCTTTTCCATTTCTTCGCCGAGCTTAAAATTTACTACCTTTTTGTCATCACTGAAAAGAGTTAAAAATGCGAACTGAAACCAATGAACTCGAAGTAAAGATTAGGTCAAAGTGAATCATTGTGTTCATTCTTGGAAACAGAGTATGAGTTAGTGAAAGGATAAAAAGATGCAATTTCGTCCAAAAGGGTGAGGCTGGGGTTGGGCGGGGGGGGGGGGTAATTATCGCTTTTCCCATAAAAAATCTATTGAATTTGCACAATCCACAATCTTAGAGCCCTTTCAAAGCAAAAAAGCAAATTTCCAGGACAGCATGATCCTCTCTCACATGGCCTTAACTATTTATGTCTAGGCAAACAGAGCTAAATAAGGAATATGAAGCTATGACGCGCGGCCATTTATGAAATAAACCCAGGATGATAGCACAGGACTACACGCTCATCCCAAAAAGGTCTTTATGCTATGTAATTGTGATGACTAACTGGTATAGTAGCGAGCTAGCATAGACATGGCTTAGGTACTCTCAGAAATGAAGTTGTCAAACCGATTTATCAGTACCTTGATGTGATCCCTCAGCTTGTAGTGAGCCCATATAAGTCCGTCCTGACTGTAAGCAAGTCGGTATTGTGTCACCCACTGGTTTGCATTCTGTCTTCCTTGTGTGAGAACACTCGTGACCTTGGTTGGTTTTCGAAAGTCAACTTGAAACCACTGATAGTGGTTGTTATGGCGCGCGCTCCACCCACCCTGGTACCGTCCGCGCGCGGTGAAATGCAGGCGTCCTAGGTAGGGACCGTGATTTTTGTCCCACATGGAGGAGGCTGTAATGGCATAGTTTGGGATTTTGCGATTTTGCATTCCAAGCGCATTCTTGCAAGGCCCTGAGGATGGGAGTGAAAACATGAAGGTTTTATTACATTAAGCAGTGAGCTTTGGATGACGAATCAGATGACAAGACACTCAACTACCCAGCTACATGTAGTTAAGATATGATAGCAGTATGATATTGGTAATTTATCTCGATATTAGTAGGACTATAGTGCTAACAGCTCTCATTGTGACGCCATCGTTTAATGTAAAGTCCAGGCTTAAACAAATTAAGAGTACTCGGCTGTCTGCCAGTGTGTTGAAAACTTAACAATTCAAGTCTTCAAAAACCTGATTTGAATAACTAAACAACATAGAGGAAAGGACTAACTCATATAAACCGATTTTAGTTACGTGCAGCACCGAAAAACCGATACTTATCTACTTGCAAGTATCAGTAACTTTAAAGATACTATGTATTGATATCGTCCCGGTTTCCTAGACTTTATTAATGACAGTAGAATTTCTCACTTGTTCATTGACCACAGAGCCTTTGCCTGTGTGCTATTGCGCCAAATGCGAGTGTTTTTCATGTGCCCCCCCATCCTTTAGTTGCCATGATTTCCAAATTTGCACCAGCGTTGACGGACTCGGAAACGCAGCGTTTGTTGGTCCACCCTACCTCGTTTCCACACAGCCAATGTGACTGCATGAAAAGATAGTCTACCTATCACTCAAAAGCTTTCTCTGTGTACTATCACACTGGCAAACTATCGTCACCGACGTGAGATAAAAACTTACTTTCGCATCGAATGTTTCCTCTCAGATCATCAAAGTTGATGTGTCCCCATGCACCGCTACCATAATCCACAAGCCTTACAAACCCTGTCCTCCCACGGAATGCTCGGACGTTCCATCTTTTGCGTCTCATGGTTTCGTGGCAACGGCCTGTCACAAGAAAAAGTGGTGTGTTACGATTAGTGCTTTAGACTGCATTCTGTGAGGAACCCATTACCTAGAGCGTCCAAATCTCACGTATTTATGAAAGGCATTTCCAAAGTTGGATTAGTTTTAGATAAGCATGCGGTCATCTTAGATAGCCATCGGATCATCTTCCGAAATGTTCGGTACTCTTCGATGGCCAGTCGGTGGACTGGTCAGAACTTGAGCCCTCGACCTCCTACTTACCTTTCAGGAGATCATGCAACAAACTGAGTAAACCTGGCGTCCTGTGAGTGGATAATTCAGAGCGCGTGTCCCTAGGGTGTTGGCTTACAGGAGGTACAAGCAGGATAGTCGATTAAACGAAAATGAGAATCCCGAGAAGAACACAAAAAAAAACATGATAATTTTTTACTTTTAATTTTAATTTTATCCCATTTTCTTTGCACAAAGTAATATAAACAAAATATATAGATTTACATAAATGAAAAGTACGTATATAGTAAGTTACGATGATTTTACCTTTCGAACGAAGCACGACTCCTCGTCCATCGATAACAAGCTCAGCGCGAGTGTAACGAATGTGACACCCACCACCAATTAGGAAATCGATGTAAGGTCCGATAATTTGAAAGCGCATGCTCGTCAATGTCCCTGTGGGGCGATCACCCTGGATAGATCCCCCGCGAACCCGCGGGCTATTACGCTTTTCGTAAGTACCAATCCACCAACGGCCTTGTTGTTTTGCCGGCTGGCCTCTCCTACGAGCTGTAGGATTGTCCCCATATGTTGGTTGGTAGTTAAATGCAGTCCCTGATTTTGTCCATCCATAGAGATTTCCTCGCTCAAAATCGAAGTTTACGCAACCGGGTGGAGAACCTAATGGAAAAAATATCAAAGGCCGATTGCTTAAATTCTAAACCACGCCTAAGCATATCAAAATTATTTTATAAAGGAGCCGCAGTCTACAAAGGTGACTTCCTTACAGTTTACAAAATTGTACCAATCACGTTGATCCTGCTGAAAATTGGTTTACTGAGGGTTTATTTTAAACAATTGACCCAAGTGTTTTTAATGTTCTCACTAATTGACTTTGAATTTTTTTCGAGGCCAAGACAATATTTCCTTGGCAAAAGTTTTCTTACGTTGACTTGTTTGCTTGACAGTGGGTAGGAAAAGAACGGGTTGTTAATCATTTGTCTCTTTTTTGATAAAGAGAGGGAGGGTGAGAATATTGGAAGGTCACTGACAGGGGATGAGGACTCGAAAGAAAAACAACTGGCACGACTAGAATCGGAAGCATCAGGTAAAATTGTTCAATCAGTTGCACAACAGCCAAGGACGGAATGACCCGAGCCGTCAAGGAAAGAGAGTTGAATGAAAACTTCAAGGTGTGGGAAAAGGCAAGTTCTGAAGTCCACCGTCGGTAGTGTTCCTCATATTACAATATTCACACAGTTTTATACAGTAACTGAAGATAATGGGCACGCTGTGATTGGCCAATAGCTATTGATTATTATACTAGTAAACCACATGGAAAATTTATTTGTTGCATAAAAGCAATAGACCACACTTTTCTATGGTTTATCGGCTCAAGAAACGGCTTGGGAAGTTGGAATAACTCGAAAAGCTTGTGAATCACTCGTCTTCGGCTCGTGACTTCTCATGTCCTTCCAACATCCCACCTGGTTTATTGAACCAATCAACATAGAAATGTATGGTATATTGCTTCAATAACCCGAATTGTTTACAAGGAGTAAACAGGGAAAAATACATACTGTCTGCTGCCTTCCAGTACCTAAAAGAAGCAGAAAAAATGATGTTTATGATTAAAAAGAATAGGTCAAGTGTAGAAACGCCCAATTCATCTTGGCACTGTTCCTAGTTTAGTGGCTCATAAACGTTCACATATCTTGAAATTCCATAGCAACTAGAAGTATTGCAACATCTCTCCCCTTTCCTTCTTGGATAGGATGGGGTGGGTATTGGGGAGGGCTAAGGGTTTCGATCACGTCTCACGAAAATATTAACTTAAAAATAAACTTTTATCTTTCACGTGCAGTGAACAGGGCAAAACCTCACCTCAGACTTTCGTAACAAGGGGACTGATTAACTCCTATTGTTTTCGGAGGGACAAATATGTCGTTTAAAGTGTAAAATAAGGTCAGCTAGCGTTTTCGGACAGCCATTAGGAGCTCGGAAATTCGGCGGATAGGATTCCGTTTCCTAAAATTTTCTGCAGCCTAAAGTTTCCGCTAAAAACGCCGAACAGAACAACCTGTATTGGATTACACAGATGTGCCTTTTAAATAGCTCTGAAACAATCTAAGAAAGCAGAACATGACGTTTTAAGTATTTTTGCTAAAGTTTTTCTCGTTGGGTGGACATTTTGCTTGGTGGCTACTGAATAAAATTTCGCGAGAAATAAAAAGCTACGTTAAAACTCAAACAGTTCTAATGATAATCGAAAATCACGGGTTACGGCTACTTAGACTTTCTAAAAGTTTCTTCCAATGCTAGTTTTTGGTGTGTTGTATGTTGGTTTCTTCGTTATTTCTTGTGCGACTTTATCGCTCGTAACTCCGAAGATCGATTTGTGTCAAGTTAAACTGCTACTTAGCCGATAACTTTCCACTAGAAAGAAATCAACCGATAAGGTTTCACGCCAACCCCAAAAGGCAAACCCTGGCTTACGAAAATATCCTTATACCCCCCTTATATAGGGTGCTAGTCCATCAGAAGTTTTCTGGACCTGGCAGTTTGTTACGTTTCTCAAGCACATGATCAGAAAAGTAACCAAAAATTAATTCCCTTACTTCCGGAAGATTAACCAACAAACCAGAATTCAACGATGGCTTTCAGAAAACCAGTATAAGTTCAAGGGCACGATCAGTAAATTGAGTTGGTTTGTCGCTCTCAGGGAAGCATGAAAATTGACAAGTTAGCATGAAGCACTGCGATTTTTGTACAGTGGAACCCGATATAAGGTACCCCGTTATACTTAACACATTTTGCCAGTGGAGTATTTTGTCACGTGACACATGATAACCGGTGTGAAACCAATTTTATTTGTTTTATGTTTTCGGGAGAGGAAGAGGCCATCTTAAATCTAATTAGTAATTTATACAGGCAGGGAAATAAAAGTAACAAGCAACAGGTATCTTTAAACACGTGCTAAAGGAAAACTTGCCATTAACTACAAAAAAATCTTGTCTGTTACTTTAAAATGGAAGCTGCATACCTATTTTGTACAATTTTGCTGCAAGACATGAAAAAAATAAGAATAATAGCGCATGGAACGAACTTGCATGCTGTTGATGAAAAATGTTTTTCTATTTCAAGCCTAATTGCCGGTTCTTTTTCGCTTTGTTGACCAGCTTTCTAAAGTCGATTGTGGCCGGCCTGACTTAAAGTAAATATTTTTGCTAGATGCCCAATGGCCTTATGGAAATTTAAAGGTACAAGAAAGTTTACTTGAATGTGCTATATAAACACGCAAGATATTGGATTTTACAGCGGCAAGTAGACAATATTATAGCTTCTTCAAAAGGTAGAAGGAAATAATTAACTTGGATTTATTTTTGAAATATCCTTTTTCCACTAACCAAGACTCAAGGATCACGATCTGGAAATGCCCCATTTACACAAATTCTTTATTTTGTTTATAAACAAAACTGGATATCGAATACTTATTCAAAGAGAAACGTGCCATTTTTCGCACGTTCTAATCAATTTTTCGCTGAGACGAAAATCAGTGAAACTCAATATATCATGTTTAAAGGTGCTGAAATTAATTAGAGGTCTTTTGTGGACGATATATAGCCCTCGTTTTACAAGGTTTAAAAAAAAACTTTGCACGGAAGGGGTAAAAATTGTTTCTTTCAAAAGCAATATCAGGAAAAATACAGTACGTTTAACTAATGAAAGTAACGAGTTGTAAAAGAGGGGAAAAGATATTATCCATGTTGTAAATTTGACGATTTAAGTATGACAGAAGCCTTTTTAACGCCAAAAACTGCGACAATAACTAAAAATTACCTATCCGCATCGGTTTTTGTGCCATCGATAAATCATTTAAGATTTTTCTCGGGTGTCCAGCCTACCAATTTGTTCAACAAAATGTGTGATAATTAACCACATCCTCATGAAAACTCAGCTTTCCAAGAAATTGAACTGTTGCGCAGAATGTAAAATTACAAAGTGTAGTTACAATTTAGCGATACCTCGAAGATTGGTAAATACAGACCTCGAAATTATATGTTTTTAGATTACATAACAAGTGACTGGAGTTCAGGTTTAACAGTTACTGATTAAACTTAGAGTAAAGCATTGACCAAATGAAAAAATATCGTTTTAGTCCTTCCCAAGGCCAGTAATATGGTAGCATATCAATTTATCCTAGCAATCACAGAAGTCTTTTCCAGAAACGGCTCAAAAATGTTAATCAAAATTATTGATGGAAAGTGCTTGACTAATCATGGCACTATCGAAAAGTCAATACGGCTAAATAGCAGTTTGATAAACAGTTATAGATCGATAGACCAGTAAATAAGTGTCTTATATACTTACAGTAGTAACAGCAGTACACTTGACAGCACTCCTCGAATAAGCATTTTCAACAGAAGACGGTAAAAACCGTCTCTTGTCGCAATTGCTTGTTGCTGCTAGGTCGCAAACAACAAAGCCTCTTAAGAAATTTTCGACGAAACCGTATCTAGTTTAAGTTAAATTATTGATCTCTTTGCTTTGGAAAACCAAGCTTAGTATCACGCCAGGGGTTTTTTGTTTCATAAGGTTTATAAAAACAAAACTGTAGGTTGGTAAAATTTGTTTGGTAATTGATCGTTGACTCAAACAAGTTCTTCTTCTGTAATGGTTTGTAACGTTACAGAGTTCAAAACCACTATGTCGAGAAAAGACCCAAAAGCCGTGAATTTCTAATCATAAATGTTCGTGACTATCAGTTAGTTACAAAAGTACTAAAGCTGAGAACAAGCAAAAAACTGAAAACAAACACTTTTGTTTTCATTTTGAGCTAATAAAAAGCGCTGGTATTTATTTCCGGTCAGAGGACGAAAACGACCCTTAAAACTATCAAACTGCGCATGCGATTTACAGATGATAGGACTTTCTTTAGTCATCACTAAAGAAAACTGTGCTAGCTGGAAGCTCCACGCGCTTCAGTTGGCTAAAACGGCATCCTTCATCAGAATATAAAGCATGGAAAAGCGTGTTTAAGACGTTTGTCTGCCGACATTTTGTAAAAGAATTTCTGAGAATGTAATGGCTATGGTGATTTGGGATAAGAACGTAAAGGAAATGCTAAGTTAAGAAACAGAGCTTTAATTTGGAAACTTTATGTTTTAGTCGCTTTAGCTTATACTTTATTTCATGAATAGGATACAGAAGACAAAACCATTTATTGCATTATCATAAAAAACTCATGTATTTGAAAACACGACAGTATTTAATGTGTTGTTGAAAGCACGAGCCACAGTCAATTTTACTTCCCTGAAATGCAAGAAACCGCTTAAAAGCGCTTTCAGTATTTCTCTCGTGTTCTCAAATGGACGTCTTGTTTCAGGACAGTATATAGTGCACGATCTGTCATCCCTTATTTGTTGGGTAAGTACTTTAATGCTACCACAGCAACTGATCTCCAATTATTATGAATGTGTTCTGGAAACAGTGAAGTGTTTCTTCTCTACCGGCGGACCAAGTTAAAACCGGAAAAAATCTTGTCTGAATACCACTTTGTCTGTGTTGCTCCCTTTTTCCCCATGAGGAACTTTCCTTGTCATGCTAAATAGCTTTCATTTAAATGGTGGCACGTTAGAATTTCATACGCAAACCCGAAAATCAGAACCACCTTGTAAAGCATAATAAACCAGGAAAGAACGGCTCAGCAGTAACTTTCATTTGAGTGATCACACTTCAAGATTCAATTCAAAGTCAAATGAGAAACGGCAGAACCACCTTGTACACCATATTAAAAGTATTGCGGGTAAAAATACTATCTATAACAATTAGATAACTTTATTGAATTAACACACTTTAAAATTTCTGACTGTTTACAGACGTTAACGTTAGAACTACCTTGTATAGAATAACAGACGCACTGTTTAGGATCAGCTTTAGATTAAAATCTTACGTCACTCATCATGTGTTGACTTTGAAAGTAAAGGGTAAGGTAGGTGGTAAACGTTGATACACGGGTATCACTAGAGCCTCTTCAAAACATCTGGTGCCAAACTCATCCGTCAAATATAATCTCAATACAAGCAAAAAGAGAGTCTTAATTAATGGGCTTAAGCTGGGTTGCCTGGTGAGGGGGGGTACTCCCTTATGTAAGCTATATAGGTATGTGTGGCGCCAAAGGGTATGGTTTTTGAGCCTTTTTGGTCCGAAATCGGGTATAAATTTTGACCATTTTGGTCTGAAATAGGGTGAGGTTTGTGCACTCTGATATGGGATCTGGTATGGTTGTAACAAGAAGCTATCTTTTTATTAATTTTCTTCTCCAAAGAACTGAGGTTTCATTAACGTTGGAAATTGAAGCCCTTCTCAAATGTTTACGCAAACGAAATAGGGTTAGGGACTGGTCTGAAATAGGGTATCAAATTTTGGGTTAGGTCTGCAATAGGGTAGGAAAAATCACATATTTTGGTCTGAAATAGGGTAAGGTTTTCCAGAAGCGCGCCGCACACCCCCACCCAAATCTTTGGGAAGTACCCCCCGGAGGCCGGGTTACCGCTCAATGTTTCGGAAACATAGTAGTCTTACTCCAGAAAAACAAAATACGAACTTATGTGCCCGTTTTCCAAGATAGTCTTGCCCAGTCTCGATGATGAAAATTAATGCGGCGCAAAAATCTATAGGAACTGGTCTGAACAACTGTTAACCTACTAAGCAAAAGCAGGACATCCTTATCTTGGTTAAAACATACCATTCTTCCTGAGCCAAATACGGTCAAACGCTTTAAGACAAATACTAGCTATCTGTATCAGTTGGTTCTAATCAGCATTCACGTCAGATGTTATTTAAAATGCTTATCTTTACCGATCAACATCCTCCCGGTAGATTTAGGTTTCCAATGGTACCTTGATTGTATACAGTTTGTGACAAGTCGTATTTGTTTCAAAAATCTTCTCCCTCCTTCAGGTGAAAGTAACGGACAAGACTCCACTTGAAGAGGCGCATAGAGTCAGAACACATAATTGAGCAGTCTTCGGTGGGCGTCGCCCCTTGCCTTAAAAACTACAAAAGGCAAAACCACAGCGACACACTAGTGAGGAGTGCCGGAAATTGTGTAGACGTGAATCAGTAAAAATCTTGAAGACAAAATTATACAACAGTAACCTGATCCTTAAGGCGAAAAGATTGAGAAATTAAAATTGAGACAGAAATGAAATAAATTTCTGTCTCAATTTTAATTTCTCAATCTTTTTGCCGTAAGAATCACTTTACTGTTGTTTATCCTTGCCTTAAGCCCCGGCTAAACGATCAAACATTTTCGTCCAACATCGTGTTAGACGAACATGTTTTACTGCTTAGCCGCCTCTCTCAGCTTTGCATTTAAATGGCTTTCCACTGTCCGATGTTTGGTCAAACACTGTTTGCCTGTTTAGCCACCGAACGTTTTGTATAACAAACACTGTGTTGGAAGAAAATGTTTGATCGTTTAGCCGGGGCTTTACCCTGGTCAGAAGGTCATCCTAGAGCAACCAGGTGCCAGGGTCATTCCGTCAGAGACAGCCGTTACAAGCTAAATAGAGTCTTTAACAGCGTTGGCGCTCTGGGTGTGGTCGGTGTAAAATTAACATAGAGTTGGAAATAACCTTGTTCCAAAGTGACGATCCTTGGCTGCATATCATAGCTGGTCTCTGAAGGCACAATAGCGCTGTTACTGTCCCAAAGTCACGAGTTACTCTTAAGTGGGATCACGGTTAAATTTTATGTTTTTGTAATATTTTAGTCTTCGAAGTTTCAAGCAGTCGAGTACGTTTGTACTGAGTGCGAGGCCCCATAAACTTTTCAAAAAAGTGATTTGCTTCAACGATTTGTAACGATTTTTACAAGGTTAAAAATATAACAAGTAGAAAAATGGGACCAAGAGTGAAATTTATAATTTAAATATTAGTCTATCGGCTTTTGGGGCTGGCCGTTCACGAAGCCCTCCTGAGATAAGATGTGTCCTATGTATTGTTGGAAAACAAAGGCCTATTGTTACGAACAACAATTAGGATTCATCCGGACTTAGGACAGCTTTGTGAATCCTGCCCCTGGATTAAAAGGTGATCAAATTTTGTATTTTCGAGCCTTGCGTTGAGGCTAACTGGATTGAAACAGACGAAGCTATACAAATGGTCGCAAAACTTTGGGTCGCGTGTATGTACACCGGTGTTTTTGTTTTTTGGCATGCGCATGTGTCATAATTGAATTTCGACAAGAACGTCATGCTAGCCCACATATAAGGCACTAATAACATTACAGTCCTATATGAATATATACACCAACTGGTTAACGCACCTACCTCCACTAACACACGCTTTCCTTCACTTGTACTCACTTTCCTTCATTTGCACTCACTTCCCTTCACTTGTACTCACTTACCTTCACATTAGTGCCTTATATGTGGGCTAGCATGACGTTCTTGCCCTATATGTGGGCTAGCATGACGTTCTGGCGGGAATTTCTGGCGTTTGAGTGCCAACAAATTTGCCTGAAATTAAATATTTCTGCGGCAAGAGAGCTGTAGGGCTTGGGGCAGGTGGAAGAAGATGCATCATGGGTAATACTGTGGGGTATTTAAGCGTTGGTTAGCATGTGGGATATCATTCCAGGCCTCTCTCCTCCGCAGAGGCTCCTATTAGTAAACAGCAGTAAAAGAAAGAAAAGGGAGTGGCAGCGCTGAGGAGAGAAAACGAGAGCGCCCCACTTCCCCTCACCCCCCCCGCACGCTTTAGTTTTTCCCTCTTCCCAGCTTCTGCGCGTTTCTTCCCAAGCGTGCAGTCAATTTGCGACTGTAGGAGGCTTCTGCGGAGGGGAGAGATTCTTGGCCGACACCGCTCATTAGCGTTGTTAATTTTAATGTATACAGCCTAGTAGGAAGGACTGCTAACTGCTGGAGATTGGGCGATGGTTCCTACCCAGAATTCCTGCCATTTTTTTCCCAAGGTCTTTTAAAAAATGTATATAGCTAGGTTTTTTCCTGGTCTCCGTCTAACCCCAATATTTTGTATGTGGCTGGTCAGCTCTGTTCGCATGGTTCATTGTCAAAGTGTTGACGTTTCCTGGATACCGCAATATTGTATATTGTAGATAACTGCTCTATTTACTGGGTACATAACCCAAACCTGCAAAATAATCCTGATGGAATATATGTGCTGTCTGCTTTCTGCTGCGTAGTGAAGCTGAAATTCTGTCCAAACTCGTTCCCAGTCTCCACTTATTCTTAAATGGTTGGTATTGGGGAGTGCGAGCCAAAACAAAAACAAAACAAAGCATAAAAAGAAAAAAAAAGGTTTCTTCCCATCATGCGTGGCCACTTTCAATCAATTAATCAATCAATCAATCAATCAATCAATCAATCAATCAATCAATCAATCAAAACCTTTATTCATACACGATGACATTTAAAGCTTAATTGCACAAATTTTCGACTAAAACATATGTAAGTTTAAAAGACGCTAGAAAAAACACTAAAAAAATTTCTCACCTTTGGTTAATCACAGCTAGTAAACGAGGAATAATCAACTCCGCGAATTTAACACAGGTTCAGTAAAGACGAAATAATGTACGATACAGTCCAGAGCTGTGTAGGGGCAGCGTGGCTGAGTGGGTAGCGCGTTGAACTCGCGACCCGGAGGTCCCGCGTTCGAGTCCCGCTCCGACCACTGGCTGGATTTATTTCTCGGTAGTCCCGAGTTCATCTCCTCGGTCACGTTTGTAAATAGTGGAGTGCCTGTGAACTAGCTGTATTAGCTAGCTGTATAAGCTAAATAAGTGCACTTCCACTTTAAATAATAGCATTTACCATTTAATAATTTATTGGAGACACACTTAGCTGTAGAAACCAGCTGGTAGATTTCAATCCAACCAGACAAAATCTAAACTGAAACATAAGTTCTCAAGCTTAAAGACTTAAAAAATTGTACAGAAAATGTAAAGGAAAAATAAACCAATTATGATTCGAGACATACACGAGCAAATAACGGACCGACCGACAAGCACAAAAAAATGCAAGGAAACAATTTCAGAGGCAAAAAGGAAACAAAATAAAAGTAAAAGACATGACAACAGCAAAAGCTAAAAAGTAAAAAAAGAAACAAACAAACAAACAAACAAACAAACAAACACAAAACAAAACAAAAACAAAGCAGAAATAATTAAATGGTTGACTTAAAAACCAGATACCACGCAGCTCTTTACAACATCTAATTTCATTGGACCTTGGTATCACGCAGCTCTATTGTTTTTAGGGCTAGGGTCCATTGTTCTGTTGTTTGTTCTATTGTTTTCTCAGCAAATCAGAGAAGACCTTGTAAGACCTGCGTACCGTTAAAAAATTGAGCGTGCCTGCTCTTTATAAATACTGGGTTACAGTTTGGTTCGCTGCAAACAAGCAAACAAACAAACAAATCCGAAATAATGAAGATAATCACTCTTCAAAACAAAGGTAAAGTACAAAATGAACTGAGATATCAAGAGTTGGTTCTCTTCGGCTCATTTTCGAGGGTTCTTAATAAGACTTACTGAGATGTCCGGAGCCGTGTATACACTTTGCGAACCGCGACCGTAAATTTTTGCTATTTCAAGGAAAAGGGCAGCATAAAAAAAAGTACTGGGTTTTTGATGTTCTTACCACTGGAGCTCCCAGGACAGTTATGACTTCAATCGACAAGAAATTAGCAACTTTAGTAGATTGTAAATGAATTATTTATTGAAATTTACCACAATAACCTCTAATTACAGTCAAACAATAAAAGTTTAGCTTACAGAGCCCGCAAAACTCCAAGAATTCAGTCACGTGATACAATTGCACAATACCATTGGTCCACGTTGGTTGTTCCATCCCAGAGTGCCTCACGTGTTTTTGTTTGCAAATTCCAATCAGCCGCCATCTTGTTCCCGTGTCTGAGCAACGCTGAAGGTTTGCCTTATTTTGAACTTGACGTTTTACAAGTCAGTTGTGGTGCTTTAGCAAAGCTCGATTGCTATTTCTTGCACTTTTTTTCCAGCAGAATATGACCAGTGTCGCAGCTTTGGCTGGGATACCCGCATCCACTGGAACTAAGGTACGGTTCGCGCGATGGCCACATGTGCGAGCGAGATGAGTCGGCTGCGAAAACGGCAACGGGATTTAACTTCCGTGAAAGCCATTATCGCCGATTGTTATCTTTGTTTGAGGGCTTAAGCGTGGTTATTTAGAGAAACGAAAGCAAAAGAATCGCAAATCCTTGGGGGAGTTAAACGTTAGAACAGTCTTCAGTTAGGATACGAAGTCATTCGACTCTGCGGAGTTTGCGGGTTTAACGAGCTTTCGGTTAATTTCATCGTCCTAAATTTACAGCTTACGAAGAAGGTTTCTTCGAAGTTTTACGAGGATACATTTTTTCTTATTTCTTAACGTAAACTTACTTTAACGTTTAGCGGGCGGCTTCATAATGTTGGAAATATCGACAAATATTGCGGAAGAAGCGAAATGTACTCGTGCAGATCGCGGTAATTTTAAGTCTTAAATGATGTTGTTTACACTTTCTTCACATCCAAATCCAGTCAAATTTTTTTCTTATTATGACTTGCTATCTTGGACCCACTCGATGCTACGTTTCACAGCCTGGTATTGTTCAAAATGGATTTTTCCCTAGGAAGCGAAAGTGTAATTTTCGAAGCTCACAAGTCTCCTCGCGCCCGCTGCGGCAGATATTTTAACTCCTGTTTGCTAATTGATTATTTAGGACGCCAGAACACTAAGTTAACCCAATTTTTTCAACACAGAATCCAGCTTAAGTCCGCTTTTCAGATCCCGAGATAGCAGTTTGTCAACTACAGTTTGGCAGTTTTCTTAGCTGACGATCTTGATGAAATTGAACGCAAAATGAAAAACATTCTTTTGCTCTTCGAGCGTTTCTATGACGTTCTCGCTTGGTATAAATTTTTAATGCATCCCTTACAAAGTGTTTTTGTTTTGTTTCACAATAGCGATGTCACATTTGGCTTTTATTTAAGAGAAAAAAAGATGGTATGTCTTCTTTATAAACGCTTCAATGTGTTTTTGTAGCGGTCGAAACCACCAAAACCCAAACTTTGGTCAAAGTTTTCTCTTATGATGTAATCTTTTCCCTTTTCGTTCCACAATGAGGCATTTTAGCAAGTGCACGAGTTGCCATTTTGTTGTAGAACAAAAATTTGACGAAAACTCTTTATCATTCACAATATCTGTAAAAAGATACTTTTTTTTTCTTTTTTACAAATAAGGGAAAAGTTGTAAGAGTTTTTCACATTTGGATGGGAAGCCCAAAGGGTTGTTTTCTCACATGACAAGAAAGTGACAAGTGCTAAATAAAAACATTGAATAATTAAAAAAAGATATTGTCACATGTAGCTGCAGAAAAAGATGTCTCTTCACCATAGAAACTGTAACTTACATGTATTGTACTGTAAGATGTTTTTGACCAGTGTATTCGTTCCCAGGGGACTCTGGATCACATGTTTGTCATAAGTTGTTTTGACATTTCCTGCTTTGGCAAAACGATAAATTTTTGATAGGAAAACACTTGCCTTTCTACCCCTTCTTTGCACTGTACATTTCCCCATCCTGAAAACTAGCTTATGGAAGTGAAAATTTCCATTTTACTTGAATAGGCATCCGATTTGTAGAGGTTTCCTCATAAGAGGTTGGACTACATTTTTGTACAAAATATCTTTCCCTCTTACCAAAGCGAAGAAAGGTGAAATGCTAATAATACATAGTTTGTGCTTTTTCATTTGGTATCTCAATTTCTTTATTGCAGCGCGCAGCCGAAGATTTACTTAATATTACAGGTATGGAACCCATGTTGCCAGAAAAAATAAATTATCAATTAGACACATTATAGCTGTTTATCTTGAGAAAGTTGAAGAGCAAAAGGACAACATAATTTATTCACTGTTTTCTTTTCTCTTAGGGCTGATGGGGGACCAAAAAAAGGTACTAGTGTTAATAAATGTTTTTTTTTTAAGTCAATCAAGGTGATGTTTCACTCCTTAACGTTTGACACAAAATGTCTTGCAACAATTTTGTAGAAAAAAATTTCTAAAGGGCACTACACAGCCATTGATAAGTTAGTGCCTGTTGAGAGTAGAATCAGCTTCCATTTTCTGCAACTATTGCAGCAACTGTTTTCAGCACTGTAAAATGATACATGTCTGGCAATATTGTTTTTCTCCTTTGATGCTTCCTTGCACTCTTCACAGTCCGGTACTGTCCTTCACAGCCAGCTTTACATGACAACTTGTTAGCAGAACCCCCTTTTGTGCAATTGTAGTCTAGCAGACTGAGCTTTTGCAAGACAAGTTACATATGGCATTGAAAGGTGTAACTCAGTGTTAGCCTTGAGTTAACCAACATGCAGAATGCCCCAGAAATACCTTGAGTAATGCACACCATGACATTTGCTGCATAGGTGTTCATAATGAGCCTGACAGCAACTTTACAACCACTGATCACCAATACTTAAAGACCACATGCTCATTGTTGGTTAACTTACATTCCATTTAACCATATTATGCACAAGAGTGTCTAAAATCAAATTTCCAGACAAATCCCACATTTCATTCTGTAAAATACTCAAATATAAATAGTACAATGTGAAAGTGCCGCTGAAGAGGTTTCATTTGAATGGTCAAACCATAGGATTTTATCCACAGACTCAAAAGTAGAACCACCTTGAATGTCTCCATAACTGACTCTGGGAGTGAAAGGGTCAACCTTATCCAAATGGATCCAGCATTTCCAGTCAACACTATCAACAGTTCTGAAGCTGCCATGCCTAACATGTTTGGGTACCTTGTTGAATGAGCCTGAATGCTGTTGAATGGTGTTCAACAAAGCTTGGTCGCATCAAACATTGTACTGTAAATATGAGTGCTGGATGATGCTGCACCTTTTTGACAGAGGCCTTTTGCTTCAAAATGTTAAAAGAGCGGGGAAATTTTCTTATATACAGTCAATTCTCGCCTTACGGACACCTGGCTATTATGGACACCCCGTTATTATGGACAGCAGCTGAAGTCCCAGAGAATAAGAAATTACTGAAAACAACTCCCACTACTACGGACTTTCTCTATTACGGATACCAAATCTTGGTCCCAATGGTGTCTGTTATAATGAGAGTTGACTGTATCATGTACATGTGCAACTGTTTGTAAGTATGTGATAGAATTTTTATGTTTACCATAACGTTTCTCGTAGGCAAGGTTTGACACAGCTCCTTCCAAAGTGATTCATGTGCGAAATGTACCTCCAGATGCTGTAGATACTGAGGTTTGTCTCAACAGACATTTTTTCTTTGGAAATAGAACAATAATTTTATAGAAAAGTCAGGGGATTCATTAGAACTAAGAGCGTACTGGTAGTACTCTGAGCAGGGTTTGATGGAAACATCAATTCGGCAAGAGCATTTTGAGACTAAAACATCAATTTGAGCACAAGTATTTTGAGAAAAAGGGGAGTTAACTCTGAAAATACTGTTGTCCTTGCCCAAATTGACAGGCAAGCAACTTTTAAAGTACTCTTTCACAATCCAATCTCCCACTTGCCCAGGTTTTAAAAATTTAACAGGTTTGTCAAGAGTAGTCGTATACGTTGTTTTAAATTATCACTTTAATGCTTGTGCAGATTTGCTCAGGTGGCCCCTACCTGCATCCCAAAATTTTCAGAACTCTTGTAAATTAGCACATTTTTTCTAGATCAAGTTATAATGAAAGAACTGATTTAATTTTGTTCTTGCAGTTGGTGGCCTTGGGACTACCATTTGGAAGGGTAAAAAATGTTCTCTTGTTGAGGGCCAAGAAGCCACACGAACCAACTCAGGTAAGTTGTATGTGCATTCAACTCAAACTTCTTGTAAGAAAGCTTCCAAATTTTTTTTTTCGAAAGGTGGTTCCCTACAATGTAATAGGGTTGGGGTGTTCACTTGTAAAAGGTCTGATTGTATTATGATTCAACTGAAAATCAAAGAGCTCTGTGAATGGTCATGAATGCGGAAGTAGATTCCATAACAAGCACTGGTTGCCAAATGAGAGAATTGCCAAAACACACAACAAGAATGTAAAATTTCGAAAATTTGTGGTGCAGTTTTCTCATATTGTCAAGCAAGTGAAATTAGACCACAATAAAGGATTCATGTCTGTTTAGATTGCAAAAGCTGTAAGCAGTACAAAGATTTGGTCAGTTTAAGAAAGTATTTCAGTGCAAGTTAGCAATCAAACAAGTCACTTACTCTATCGTGGGTTCCCAGAAGTGCTTGAACATTCCCTACAAAGTCAGCAACTCGACTGACCATTGCAGATGTCTCTTCACCTTACACAACAGACGTCTGCCCTCGAAAAAGGGTTTATTCACTCTGAACTCTCTGCATTCCCTGTTAAGCTGTTTCGTGTTCCTTAGGGCTTCTTCCTTTGATTTGTAATTCTAAAAAGCTGACTCTTCTTTTAAAGAACGGGGTATTAGCTCTCGGATTATTGAAAACGGACAAGAAACAACGCTGATGATTCATGCAACGAACAGCGATGTTTAATCCTGTAGCGTGCTACCATAACAACGAACGTGTGACACATGAAGGGTCAACGTTTGATAACACAACATCTCCCTTTTTTTGAAGTTGAGAAACAATATGCAACTCTAGTGTGAAATATATAATCTGATACCACGTGATCAGTGTCCACTAAACTAAATAGAAACAACATTCAAGCATGAGTTCAAATGTCCAAATAACTCTGTAACTAATGTTCAATTTTCAACAAAGTCCAAGGCTCTCCTTTAACTTGAGAGAGGGTCTAACAAGTCACTTCAGACTGGAGGAAAGACAAGGTGATGGGAGTGGTTTCAAAGGAGTCAATGCCTTGTCCTGGGGCTGTTGCTTCATAACACTAGGTGACATTGACTTGTCTGAAACACTGGGTGACACTGACTTGTTGATAGGGATTGGGTTGACATGAGATCGGTTTCTTCTTACTGTGCCTTTCTCTGTCTCACTCATGTAGGATCTAGGTGTTTCTGCTGCTCTGGTTACTGTACCAGTGGTTCCCATGTCTTTAATGTGCACAGGAATACCAGGTTGGAGTGCTTTCAGGGGAGCAGCATTGTGTCGATGATTGAAATTCAGCCTTTGCTTTTCCTTGCTTTCTGCTTCTCTTACACGTAGCTTTTCCATATCTGGCCAACTTGGATTAAGAACAGTGTGGAAGGTTGGGATGGTATTTCTGAGTTTCCGTCCCATTAGTAGTTCTGATGGTGAATAACTGCAAGCCGGTGGGGTAGATCTGTATGCCAACAGTCCCTTGGTTGGATCTTTTTCTTTTTTAAGCAGTGACTTGGTGGTTTCTACAGTGTGCTCCACTTCACCGTTAAACTGTGGGAAACGGGGGCTACTTGTTGTATGCCTGAGACCCCATTCTTTTGCAAAATGGGTGAATTCGGCTGATGCGTACTGTGGGCCATTGTCACTTCTCACTTCTGGGATTCCATGCCTTGCTTTCATGGCAGCTACCTCAATATAGCATGAGAAATAGTCCACTACTATCAGATAATTCAGGTTATCGAGCCTGCAGAGGTCGGTGCCGATCATCTGCCAAGGGCGTTCAGGAAAGGGTGTTGGTATGAGTGGCTCAGCTCGCTGCTGTTGGTACCTGGCACAAACTTTGCAATTTTCAACCATGTCATGGACTTCACGGCTGAGACCAGGCCACCAAACAGACGTCTTGGCACGTTCTCTGCACTTGACTATTCCCTGGTGCCCTTGGTGTATCTCGTCCAAGACTTGCAGCTTCATAGCTGATGGCACTACGATTCTTGATGACTTCAGTAGTATTCGATACACTACGGTGGGCTCTCCTCTGACTGACCAATAAGGCTTAAGTGCATCGTTAAGGTGAAATTTTTCTGGCCAGCCTTCCATGCGGTAATTCTTTGTCTGTCAACAGACGGGGTCTTCATCTTGGGCTTCTTTGATTTCCATCAGCTTCACATCTGATACTGGTAGAGAGTCCAGTGCACTGTCAACATAGATGTTCATTTCTTCTTCAGGAACGGTAGCCATTCTGTTTGACTTTTCTGCTTGCATTCTTGATAATGCATCTGTGATGTACATTTCCTTTCCAAGTACATGGTTCACCTCTTTAAAGTGAAAATGCACGAGGCACATTCTTAGCTGCAAAATAGATTTGATTTCTTCAAATGCTTTTTGTTGGGGTGGTCCCCAGACCCACTGGTGGTCCTTCTGCATAAGATCTCTGCTAAATGCTCTGCGAACTTGCCCAGGTGGTTGACCATCCCTAAGAATACATGGATTTCATGGACATTCTTGGGTGCTGTTAGGTTTACCACTGCTGCAACTTTCTCTGGATCCACCTCAATGCCATTTGCGCTAGCAACATCACCCAGGAACTTGATCTTAGGCACCCTGAAGGTACACTTGTCGATGTTTAGTGTAACACCAGCATTGGTTGGCCACTCTAACACTTTCTCTAATCTGTAATCATGTAGCTCTCGGGTGGGGCATGAACTAGGACATCGTCAATGTTGCATTCAACTCCTTCAAGTCCCTCGAGGATTCTGCTCATGCATTTCTGAAACCTTTCTGAACCTGAGCTTATTCCATAGGGCAGCACGTTAAAGCAGTACCGACCCCAAGGCATGATGAAGGTTGTGAGTGGTCTTGAGCTTTCGGACAATTTTATTTGCCAAAATCCGGAATTGCATCCAGCTTCGTGAAGTACTTGGCACCTGCGAGCTTTCTCAGGGTGAGATCTACAGATGGGAGGGGATGATTCTCGCGTTGAACGTACTCATTGAACTTAGTTAAGTCCACACATACTCTGACTTTACCATTTGGCTTGGAAGTCACTACCATTGGGGCGCACCAATCAGTTGGGTGGTCCACTGGCGATATCACTCCACTCCTTATCATTCTTGTAATTTCATTCTTGGTTTCTTCATACAGTGGCATGGGGACTTTTCTAGGAACTGTTAGTGCAAAGGGTTTCATCTCATCCTTTAACTTGATGGTGTACGCTTCTTTCATCATTCCAAGTCCTGTGAACAGCTTTGGGTAGTCATGCATCACTTTTGCTTTGTAGTCATCACTAGTCAGTTCACACAACCTTGATATAAGGTTTAGTTTTACTGCAGCAGATCTACCAAGGAGTGGTCGTGCTAAGCTTTCCACAGCATAGACGGTTTCTTTTACAGAGTTTAGGTTGTAGATAAGAGTAACTGTGAACTTTCCCTTACAGTTCATCTTGTAATTGCAAGACCCAGAAGTACTTTATCAGTAGGCTGTAGCTGCATCTGAAGATCAAGTTTAAGGAAGGTGTTGTAAGGGACTACAGTCACATGTACATCACTGTCAAGCTTGAAGTCTACTGGATTCTTGTCCACCAGAACGGTTGCCATCCATGGTGACTTTGTAGCGTTGCCTTGGACTTCATTGAGATCCACGATTTCTCCCAGGAAGGATTCTTCTTCTTCAGCAACTTCAAATATTTTCCTGGTTTTGAACTTTTATGAGCCTGCGCCTAATGTCCAGTTTTGGAGCACTTCTTACACTTGGAGAGACATGCTGGGTATATTTTCTTTGGGTGAAAATTTCCAAGACACCTTTGACACTTTTGATCGGAAGGATTTTTTTCTTTGGAGTTTTCAGAAGGTTTCTCTTCAGACTTGTCTTGGGAATCGTCTTTGGAGTTTCCTTTCTTTCTCTGTGATTTTCCTTTAGCGATACCATCAACCTGCACCGGTGTTAGTCTTCAATCCGCCATCAAGAATGTTTTGTTGCTGTTTTACCGTCTCCCTTTGCCTGGCTAAATTGGTAGCTTTTTCCAAGGTGAGATGCAGATCAAGTTGAAGTTTTTCCGAAAGTTCACGGTTTTGTTAACCCATGACGATGCGGTCTCGAATGAGGTCCTCTTTTAGCATGCCAAAATTGCAGTACCTTGCGAGGCCGTATAAATCTGTGATGAAACTATCCACCGATTCTCCTGCACGTTGGTTTCTTGAGTTACATTTCGCTCACTCAAAGATGACATTTCTTTTTACGATGAAGTGATTTTCGAATCTTTTCTTCACTTCTTCATAACTCTTTTCCTGTCTGCGGTGAATTCAAATGAGATAAATATATAGTCCGCTTGTTTGCCCATTGTGTAAATTCATGTGTTTACTTGGTTTTCGCTGCTTTGTTTATCGAGCCTGGTTGCCTTGCGAAACCTTTCAAATCTTTGTATCCACTTCAGCCACTCTTCAGGTTTGAATGAAAACTACTTCTCTGGTGGAGTAACTTGGAAGTTGGCGACCGGTGGAATGCTTGGCTGGACTATTTGTGGTTATCCTATGAGTGGTTGTTCTGCTGCGCCTGCATTCACGCCGGCAGGAGTTCCTTCTTGCTCATCCTCGTTTTCTGACATTTCGCTATCTTTGCTTGTTTCAATTAGTCTTTGCACAAAATCTTTTTCTTTTTTTCTACCGCGATACGTGAACACTTCTCGTAGGTTCTAAGTGAAATTTATTGACACTTCTGACACCATCTCGGATTATTGAAAACGGACAACAAACAACGACGATTCATGCAACGAACAGCCATGTTTAATCCTTTAGCGTGCTACTAGTGTGCATGCCTAAATGTAAAACTACGAACTCGTGACACGTGAAGGGTCAAAGTTCGATAACACAACATTAGCATCTTGAAAAGACGTGCTTGAAGGACACAGCACCCATTTTGAAATGAAGTCTCATCCAAGTCACAAACCAAACATGAGCCAGCATTTTGTATGTGGTAATTTATATGAAGTTTACAACACAGCAAGTGAGTGGCAGTCATGTGACAGATCTTCCCCAATTGCAATAAGTTGTACATTGTGCAAGTGCATTCTCTCTCTTTCTTTCCCTTTCTCTGGTTACACAGAGAGGTTTTCCCGTTTGATATGTAAACTGTAAATCAAGGCTGTTGCCCCAACTTTGGAATGAGGTCTTGAACAAAGGGGAACAAACATGTTTTTTCATGAGCAAAATTCACTGTCAGCAGTCACGATCGCCTATATGGAGAAGTGAAAGAGAGAAAATGTTTTGCAAATGTTTCCCTGAGTCTCTTTTTCAATGGTCTCTCCCCCTCTCTCTCTCTTTCTCTCTCAAAAAAGTGCTTAATTGCATGCTACTGACAACCCTGCGACGATTTACGTTGTTTAACTGGGACTAGTTTATTCAGGCTTTAGTAAGTAAGTAAGTAAGTAAGTAAGTAAGTAAGTAGGTAAAGTCTTTATTTAATGAGGGTAGCACTAAAATAGCATTAAAAATACTAACAACCCAGTGGCCCTCTAAAATTATTTACAATAAAATATAAAAATACACTAGAATATGAATATTAAAACTATGGATAAACTATGAGACAATATAATGAATAAAAATACAAGAAATACGATAAAATATTAGAAAGGTAAAAAGGGTAAAAAGTGTGGCTAAATTACAGAATCAAATGATTTAAAAGCTGCTGTTCTTTAAAAATTCTCTTCCAAAGATAGTTCCGAAAAGATTTAATCGTGGCTTTTATTTTCTGCTTGATTTTCTCAGGGTTTCATTGAGATGGAGGACAAACAGGCAGCAGCATCACTTCTTAACTATTATGCCTATGCTGCACCAAGCATAAGGTAAATCGTAGAGGATGAAAGGGCAGCCCTTGTAACCCTTTTACTCTTAAGTGTCCAAAGTGCGAATTTAAGGCAAATCTCAAATTTCATTTTGTGCAATACTTAAATGTAAATAGTACCATGTGAAAGTACTGCTAAAAAGGTTTCATTTGAATGGTCACACAATAGGATTTCATCTATAGACTCAAAGGTTAGAACTACTTTAAATGTCTCCATAACTGTCTGTGGGAGTGAAAGGGTTAATTAGCTTATCAGTGTCTGTTCTGGAGAGCAGGGTCCAGTTGTTCAAAGAAGGGTTAAGGTGGCTCTCTATAGTTTTATGACCGCGCACGCTGATGATGTGAGCTGTAGTAATCTGTGCACGCTCACATGAAATCATGAGATTTTCCTGACATTTTATGACGTCAGCATAGCCAAAAAAAGCAAAGTTAACAGTGAATTTTCTCGCGTTTCCTTTGGTGAATTTTTTTTAAAATTTTGCACATTTTGAGATACTAACACTACCTTCCACATACTATTTTTGGAAGAATTCTGTCAGAGCAATTCAGTTTAATGGGCAAAAATAAGAAATCATGTGATGTCGGTGGAACTGTCTGAACGACCCCATATTTTTTCCCCTGCTAAATGTTAGTAAAAATCATTTTCGCAAGATAGAAAGTTTTAAAAAGTTCACTAAGGGAAAATTGAAATATTAAAGAATAAAGGTGAATTAATGGAAAATATCGTCATTCTTTAGAGGTTTTGTTGCCATGACAATGGCCTATGCCTGAGCAGCAAAACTGAAAAATGAGTGTAATTATGTTGGTAATCTTACTGGCAAATCTCAGGAACAAAGATTGCAAGACAACAGAACTAGGGTTTCTTTTGTAACTCTTGCCAGTTCGTATAGTCACTTTTGTAGAAACTCTAGGGAGCCACCTTAAGGCAACCCAGGATTAGTGTCAATCTTCAATTCAGTCTTACAGCCAATCATTGAGGATTCCTGTAAATCCTCTTTGCCCTACGGTTTGACTTTCATAACTTTCAAACAGCCAGGTAAAAGTAGCTTTGAAAACTCTTTTTAACCAGAGAAATAAACCTTGGTTAACTATTAGTCCCGGGTTAGCATTAACCAGCTTTCAAACAACTGGGCCCAGTATTGTTGAATTACCACAGTTGAAAAATAATAATTTTTTGGCATACCTTATTATAGGAATTTAACACTTGTGTTAATTAAGGTATTTGAAATTAATGCGACTTAAATTAACGCGAATTGAAGGGAAAACTACTCCCCAGTTAAAGAAGGGGGTGTAAAATTTCAAAATGAGGGAAATTAACGCGATAAACACAAATAAACACTTTTTGGTCCAACTGGAACAAATTTATTTCATGACTGAATTTAAAAATCAAGAGCAAAACGGATCTACAGGTGTGTGAGGCAATTTCTTTACTAACAATGTGCGTTAATTTCTGCCTAAATGTAGGAAAGCTATTGATTTGTAGGTGTCAAGAATGTCCGGACTTGATCCAGAATTTGGGATTAAAATGATGGAAATTAGGGTCGCGGAAATAAACGCTCCATTTAATTAACAAGGCAGAAATTAATGCTCACAAAAATTAACGGGACTTAAATTAATTTGTATTAATTTCATGAAGCGTTAATTTTCTATAATAAGGTATACAGTGGAGCATTTGCATTAATACTTCAAGTGTGGTGGTACTGAGTTAGGCCAAGGAAGCCTGTCTGGATGTTTTTATCACAAAGCCTTGACATTTGAATACTTGGCTTTTTCAGTTGTAAAAGAAAGAAGTGATGGCCTGTGAGGAGAATTTGGCCCTTCAGTAATATTTTTATTTCTACTTGTAGGGGACAGGCAGTTTATTTGCAGTATTCTAATCATCCAGAGCTGAAAACAGACCCGTCACAGCATTCTTTAGGGGTGAGCTTATGAGTGTACATTTTATAAGAATGTTAATTAATGATATACAGTTACCTCTCCCTTGCACCAATTTTGACTGTTTAATCCTTTAAGCCCCAATATTAACATCCACATTCTCCTCACTATGCTCCTTCTATTTCTTATGTTACTTGTTAGGAGAATTTGATTAAAAATCAAGACATCTGATAATTGGTCATCATTTCCTTTATTCTCCTGACCTGTATGTTTGATCAAGTAGTAATAATGTAAGGAGAAATTAGATACTTGTCACTATTGGGACTTAAAGGGATAATCTGCTCCCTAACTCAACTTTCTCCTCTTGGTCTCCGAGGATGAAAGGTACCCTTTGTGTGTAAGGTCACCTTTTATCCAGTCTTAAAGACTGTTCTCCTGAGTTTCATGATTACATTTTTATCCCCACAGACGTCTAAGATCATTGCAGCTGCCCAGGGAGACTTCACTCCTTACTCTGCTGATGGAGCAGCTGCTGCTGCTGCTGCTGCCGCTGTTGCCAAAAGTGGTGGGGCAAAGAATAACGTCATTAGAGCAGTGATCGATAAGCTGTTGTATAACATTACAGTGGACGTACTGTACAAGGTATATCTGAATATACTTAACTTTTTAGAGCGCAACGTCAGCGTGCAGGTTTTCCTCACTGTTCCCTGTATGTTTTGCATGCTACTAGTTGGGAGAGTTTGCTTGAACATCAAGGGGCAGACATTTTATCTTTTGTGACCATTTCCTTTATTCCCATTACCTGTACATGTATGTTCGATCACATGGTGATATTGTAATGGGAAATTAGATTGTGTCATTATTGGGGTTGAAAGGGTAAATGAACACGTGTATACCTCTCACTGTATGTAGCCATATGAATGTTCATGATAAACCAATTGTTGAACCTTTCTCAGCATGCATGCTACTTATCTTTACAACATTTGTTGCATGCATCACTATTTTTTGTTTGCTTTCTTAACAGATTTTTTCCAGCTTGGGAACTATCCTAAGAATTGTGACCTTCACAAAAGGTGGTAAGTGTAGTGTCTGGGTTTAATTTCCCAAATATAGGCAGTCTTTGTTGTTTATTAACAAGTTAGTTTTGGTGAAATTAATTTAAGTTCTGTTGTCATGGTTTTCAGGTCAGTTTCAGGCACTTATAGAATTCAGCTCAGCAAATGAAGCAGAACTCGCCAAATTGGTAGGAAGTAATGATATCGTAATTGCCTTTCTTTCTCTAGAAAAAGCTACTTTACCAAATCCCCACTCCCCTTGTGGGAGAAAAATGGTAAATGTTAACAGTTCATTCTCTTTTTTTAAGACATTAGATGGACAGAACATTTACAATGGTTGTTGTACCTTACATCTTGATTACTCGAAGCTAACTACCTTGACTGTGAAATACAACAATGATAAGAGCAGGCAAGTTGTTTATTTCAGATGTATAAATGTGTTATTGAACTTGCAGGAGGTCTGTATTGGGAAGATATTTGTCAAGTTCCTTATTTTGGAAGTTTAAGCAAAAAAAGAATGAGACCAGTGTCTTCCTTATACGAACTGAACAAGCTAGTTCAATAAAGGATTTATTATTATGGCTCTTTACAAATTTGTGAACAGCAAAGCATGTTTCTATTAGTAAGTGCGCTACACAGGCAGAGAAAGGGAACACACAATTTTCATAATGTCACTTTCAGAGAGGTTTTTGCCAAAATTATTGGCAAGAAAGCAAGAACAAGGTTTTGACTTCATACAAAACTGTCCTCTCGTCTAAAATTTTCCAAAACACAATTTAGTGAGATCTTTTTGTGAGTGGTCCACCTCTCAGGGAACCAATCAGAAAGCTCCTTTTCAGTGCAGGCCAGTTCAGCCATATAATTATGTGTGATATTGCTGTCATGATCAGTCTTGTGTTATCACGTTTGTAGAGACACTTTATGCTAAACACAGACCAGCTGTTAGTGAATATCCTACGTACATGCTGTCCTTGTAGTGACAGGGAGAATTGTAGGAAGCTTGTAGTTGCCTTTGTAACAGTTGGATGATTGAAGTTGTGTTACTTAGAAACTGCATGGCAGCTGAATAATAGTGGTGGTATGTTCTTTTAAGTGAAAAATCTCAGAAAGATAATAAATTGTTGTGCAACAGTTGGTCATATGTTGACATAGTATGTTCTTCTTTGTTTAGAGATTACACAAGACCTGACCTTCCCTCAGGTCCAAATGAAACTCCCTTTGCTGGAGCTGACATTGCTAGTTTAGCTGCTCTTGGTAAGATACCATCTACATTTTTTAAATTAACCCTTGACAAGCAACTAATTTCTCCTTAAAGTATTTCTACTTGGTCAAACATACAGGTCAAGAGAATAAAGAAAAGATCACCAATGATCAATTGTCTTTATTTTTAATCAAATTCTCCCAACCAGTAACATAAGAAATATAAGGAGAATACCGAGGAGAATATGGCTGTTAATATTGGACATCATTGCCTAGCTCCCCCTGTGTAACATGCCTACAGGTAGTCGTGATAAGTTGTACGCAACATACATTGTGTGTAAGAGGTTCGAGATAAGTTAATGTGTACATTTTATTCAAAAGGTTGTTTTACTGATCAAATAGATAGATTTTTTTTCCTGCAGCTGTTTTTCTTAGAGGGAACTAGGAATTCATTGACCTCAATGAATCCATAGGGAAACATCTGTCCAACTATTTATTTCTGTAATTTTTGTTTGTTTGTTTATCAGCTGGAACCACTGGAAGTGGTGCGGGTCTTATGGGTGCTCCAGCATTGTTGAGTCTTCTTCCCCAAGGAGGATTATTTCAAGCAAGTAAGTGCTAAAGTGGCAGTAAAATAATTTTAAAATAATTTTTAAAAATAATTTTAGAGGATAAAAAGCAATTATTGCTTTTTATCCTTTAGCATGTTGTACTGGCTTTGTATTAATATCAACAGGAAGGTAGCCAATCATATTTTATCCAATCATTTCCTCGCAGACCTTCTTGCAGCTGCTGGTGGACGTGGTCCAGTTGGAATGGGGGGAAGTCCTGTCGTTTTGGTCAGCAACCTGAATGAGGAGGTGAGAGTGATGTAGTATAACATTGATGAGTCCTGGACTGCTCTCACTGTATCAATTACAAGGGTTTATATATTTAAAAAAAAATTGAATGGAATAAAAATTAATATGGATGTGGGGAATCTCTTGCCCAAATGGGGTACATTTACTCCCACATATATAAGGTAATTAAAGGTACAAGTATTTGCAGGCTCAAGGGGGTGTTTTGTGAAGCTTTGTTCATATGAAATGGACTAGAGTAATGCCAAATTTGATCTGAAAAAAGGTGAGTTTTGCCTGCAGATCTGAAGGAGGTTATAGGTTTTCTTCAATTTTAGCTGAAAATTTGGGTTAGAAGTGTAAGTGTGAGGTATTTTATAAAGTTGGTCACATGTCTTGGACTTTATTTACATGTAGCAAAAATGAAAGTTAATAAAAGCTTTCTTTAAAACTCAGTCTAGTTTAAGTAAAACTCTTTTTGTAGTTTACTTTATGCACAAAATGTTAGTCAAATGTGATTGGTTTGCAGTGTTCTTTCTTCTTTTGTTGCCTTGCTGTTTACAAATTCCATTTTCAAACTGATTTCACTTGGGCAGTTATTTTTAATCTAATGCTTCCACCTTACATAATTTCAAAATTAAATCAAAGTTCACGTCACATCCATTTCATGCCACTGCAAACAAGGAGATAACTTTCAGGGATTGATTTTCTGCTTGTGTCATTAAAAGTGGTTTTCCTGAGTCAATGATGTAAAAAGATGTCTGTCATATTCATTGCTGTATGGTATTTTTTATTTACCTCTTTCAGTTCTAAATAACTCTTATATTGTTTTATTTCCCATTTTTATTTTGTGCCTTAACATCTTTCTATTTCCTATAGCTTTTGTAACCCTTTTACTCCCAGAATTAAACCTTATATCAAATTTTAGCATAACTTTAAACCCTTGATGAGCAAGATTGCAGTTTTTCAAGATTCACTTGTGTCTTAATTGTGATGCATAAAAGAGCTAACAAAATTTAGAACTTTGGATCCTACAGTGGAAATACTTACATACCGTAAATGATCTAATAAACGCCTAGGGCGCCTTTTAAATTTTAGGGGTCCTGGGGGGCGTTAAATAGATATGAGGCATTTATTAGAGAGAGGCATTTATTTCACTTCAACTGTAACAACGTCAACAAAACAAATAAGACGCGTAGTTTGGTCGCGGAGAGATAGAAGACAGAGTTTGTGAGTAGGAGACTAATCTAATCTGCACTAATGTGAAGCCTAGTGATGTCGTTCATAGTTCGATATCGATGTTTTTTCATCGTCATTGGGGTCAACCATGTTGGTGTCGTTGGCCTCTTCGATGTCTAAGTCAGTCAATACCTGGAAAGGGTTTGGGAGGGTGGGCTCCTCTAATACTGATAGTTGAGCTTGCCTTTTGAGGTGATTCATTTTGGGGCAGGGGGGGGGCGTCTATTAGACATGGGGCATTTGTTAGAGGGGAGCATTTAATACAAACTTTACACCTCAGGGGAGGCGTTTATTTGATAGTGAGCGTTTATTAGATCATTTGCGATAATGTTACTACTCAAATTAAAGCTATTGAACAGTACTTTCCTGTAGTGAAGTTTGTTAAGGATGGTGCCTCCTTTTGTCACTGTGCATACGTTCTGCGCATCTCGGGATATTGGGATTTCTTAAGGAATTTGCCCACTAATACAACAATATTTTTGCGCGGTTTGTGACTATGTGGAAAAAGCAGATCTTAGCAAGGGCTATCAGAATCCAAAAAGAAAATTAGGGGTAGCCACGCATACATTCTTTGTATTTTAACGTTATTTTCGAATTCTGGTTGCTTAATTATCTCTAAAAAATGCGTGGTTACCCACATTTTTCTTTTTGGATTCCAATCATCCTTGCCAAGATCTACTTTTTCCCCATAGTCAAAACCTTTGTAAAAATACATCTGTATTAGGAGGCACCATCCTTAAGTGTTTCAAATTTGAAAATTGGCTTTTTTTCTGCTGTCAAGTTTGGCAGTTATTGGGAATAAAAGGGTTACCTGCATTCTGGAATTTTCAAAAACAGTCTTACTCATCTTATGTTTGTTTCCTTCTTTCCCCTATTATGCTGTTTGCGGCGCTGACTGATGTCTACCCCCTTCTCTCTCTTGCTGTCCACTCCAATCTGCTCACGTCACTTGGGAATCCATTCTCTAGAGGATAAACTGTGACATGCTTTTCACTCTATTCGGTACGTCTTCTTCCGCAGTCTCTGTCAACATCCAAAGCTTTTCTTTTTTCATTTTGTTGTCCATGGTTAAACAAGCTTGAGATTTGATGGGTAAACTTCATTTTAATCAGTGATATCATGTTTTATTTTGAGTTTTACTTTTCTGTTTTGTTGTTAATGTTGTTGCCATTTTCATCAAATAACTAATGCTTCTAACTCTTTTCTGAGTTGTTACTCTTGGAAGACTGGCCCACATAAACCATGATTGTGTGATGGGAAGGAAATTATTTTAGGCAGAGAAAAGAATCCCACAATTTTAGTGGCTACCATGAGTCATTTCCTTATTCTTAAAACCTTGCAAAAGTAGTTTAAAGACAAAGATTCCTTATCAGTGGATTTGTGTACCATACCCAGTTTAGTCAACTCCTGCCCTGCAGACACCATCCTATTTTGCACACCCTGTAATTGGAATGTGGTAGTAAGATAAAGTCTTGAAAAGAATTGCATGTAAGATTGGCTGAAAGATGCTTCCATATTACAAACTCTCACAGTACAAATGCTTCTGTCTGTCCCAACTTCTGTTGTCAGCTCTTACACTTGCAAAGCGGGCACTTAATGCAGTTTGTTTGTTCTTTTGGCAATACCATCTGCAGAGCTGTCCTCCCATGGCCATGAAACAAAGCAAACTAGGTTGCAGTTCTAGATAGCACAGGATTTTTGATAGCAGAGTTCTTCTTTAGTCAGTAGTGCACCCTGCCACATGTTAACTGTACAGTGCTCCCTGTGGTTGTGTCACTGAAGTTTTGTCATGCACTTTGTATTTAAAGGGTGACTGTTTTGTCAGGAGTTGACTGAAAATTCCGTGGTATCTTGTATTAGGAAACAACTTAAGACATGTTTTGGGGATGGAAATCAGATTTTGCTACCCCAGTAATTGAATTAGAACCAGAATTTTCCTACAAGTGTATTACGTTGTTTCGATTTGTGTGAAATAAGGTGCTGGGTCTGAAAAGGTCACTTCTTTAGTCCAAAAAAATCAAGTCAAAGCATTAAAAATAGTAATCATTCTTTCAAAAACATTTTATATAACAGTACCTTGAAGATATAAAGTAAGAGTTTATCTGCTACATGTATGATATGACATAGCAGTCTTGAATTTTTGGTGTGCAGTCATTCCCTAGGAATGCACAAATCTTGTTATTAAAGTGTGGTAGCTCAACACTTGCACTCTTGACATACATGTATGCATGTTGATTTTGTGAATGTCTCCTTGATAGGTGTGTATGGTGATGTAGTTCGCGTAAAGATTCTCTTCAACAAGAAGGACACAGCACTTATTCAGTTTAACGATGCTGTACAAGCTCAAACAGGTATCTTAACTGTGATATTTAACATATGGTAATCAATCAGCAAACACTTTGGAGTCATGGACACAAATGAGGGGTTTGTTAAGCACAAAACAAACGATAGCTGACAGCAACTCTGGCATTCCCTCAATCACCTAGCTTCTTGAGCACTTAGCAAAACTTCAGATGCTTCCATAACTCAGTAGTGCACTACTTGGGAGAAAAATTGAGTCAGTAATAGTATTACATTCACAATATTGTGCTACCGAAACAGACAGCCCGTTAATTTAAAGGTGTGATTAACAGATGACTTGTGTGCTAAACACAATCAATTTTTTTTCATGTCGCTCACCTGCAACATTCAAAAACATAAATGCAGGTGGTCACTCTCCTTAGCATCTGCTAAAGTTTGGATGTCACGAATCTCCGTTATGAGCAAAGGCAGAGTGTTTATTTGCAGAAAACTTAGTGAAGGAATCTTACTGATATGCAGCCAGGCTTTCCTCTGTACATTCTCCACACAAAAATCTAAACTTCCACTATTTCAAACCCAAGTTATTTGGAAAATTGCTCTGTATCTCGATCTGAAGCACATTTTACTTGAATGATGTTCTTCAAACATATACTACCCACAGTCCTCGACTATCTCGAAAACCCCAGTTACCTCCCCCACTATCTGGAAGTGAATCCGTTGTTTCCTCGGTTAAGGCTATATAGTATTTTTCTAGGTACTAACTCTTTAGAACTCCTGCTTTTTCAAACATTGAATGTTATTTTTTGGTTTTGCTTGTCAATTTGCCTTCTGAAATGACATTATGTTTGCTTTGAGTGTTTGAGACGGGAGGTCTACTCTGAAAAACTGAAGTGAGCTTATTTTTTTCTGTTTTTTTTTTTAATTCAATTTTCCTTTCTTAGCTATTACCAATTTGAGTGGAGTGAAAGTTTATGGAAAAGACATCAAAGTTACGGCATCAAAACACCATTCGGTGTCCATGCCCAAGGAAGGCGATGTGAGTAAACTTCTTAAGTGTTGTGTTATGGAATTGTTTCGATGTGTTGCCCCAGTTTTGAGATAAGCTACATGTAGATGACATTCCCAGCTGCCTTTTAAAAGTGTGTGATTAAATAAATAAATAATGTAAACCTTGATGACCTTGTTTGATGATTTATTTGTGCATGTTGCTTAAATAATGGTCTTGGAGAAAATCTGCAACCCCGATTTTCAACTCACAGTTATAGCAAAAATGCGTGGCTTATGCACAAGTTTTTAAACTAGCTGTTGTTGGAAATTGTTATACATGTACAAAGTTGCTACTTGTAGATAAAGTAATTATTGACAGCCCTGCTGAAAGTCAGAAATTTCTGAAATATATGTTTCTGTGATGTCATTCTCTTTTATACACTGCTGTCGTGTAAGCTCAAGCACACGTAAAAGGATAAAATGCAGGTGATTACATGTACATCCAGGGGGAGTAGAGGTGCTTCATACTAGCATCTTTTTTTTTTTCTGTTTGCAGGAAAACAATCTAACCAAGGATTTTACTCATTCACCTCTACATCGTTTCAAGAAACCAGGATCTAAAAACTTCCAGAACATTTTCCCACCAATCAGAACACTTCATGTGTCAAATATCCCGTAAGTGTACTTGTCTGATATAACAACTCAAGCCCTCTTCTGTACTTATTGTGTGGGGTAGGAAGGGAAGTCTTCTCTATGAGAATGACATCCCCTAAAAGGTACCAAAAGCGAGTTTTGATGGCATGGCCTATCCTGTCATTTTTTATGTCTAACCTTAAAAACACCAGGATAATTCTAACAGTGGTTAACACCCTAAGCACGACCAAACCACAAAATAATGTTGACCCCTAAATGGTGTTAAGAGCACCCAATGTTACTTTTCTATGGTGGTTCCCCTCCTCCTGCCAAATATCAATCTCTTGCATTGTGTTGTTTCCTTAGGCAAGGAACTTTGCCTTACTTTGGTGTCTTCTTCATCCAGGTGTATAAATGAGAACCAGTAAACTGTTGGGGAATCTTACTATCCATCTTACATGTCTTTGGAGATGGGAGTTTCTTCTGGCCTGCTTCATGGACTGTTGATTTTACTCCATGGTTTGGAAAAAAATGATCACTTGATCACAAGTTTGTTGACTGCAAGCTGACCACAAAATCTGCAGTGTTGAACATGCGATGAATGAATTTGAACTCGCAATCATCACAAATGTCCTAAAATAACACTGTCTCCTGCAATCCAAATGTCGTCCTATACTGGTTATTAATATTATGTTAAGGAAAAATTCAGGAAAAGTGTTCTCTAAGGACATGAAATGCGACGGCTAGTACAAATCATTGAAATTCAAGTCGAGCATTGTTGAGCTTGGGTCAACAAACTTTGCTCACCTTGTGGTAAACGGTCAACAAACTTGTGATCACATGATCATTGTTTTTTTCAAACTGTGGAGTGAAATCAGGATGTCTGAGATGGATACAAACACAATTTTGAGGGTAACTTTGATGGGCTAGCTTGGGGGTGTACTCTTTGTTGCATCATGTTCATGTTACAGTCACTTTATGGTATAGAAACCAGCCCAAAAGGCAGGCTTTGATGAGCTACATGACTTATCCTTGTGATACTTTAATGGGCTTGTGACATGTTTGTGTTGTCAGCAAGAAGTGTTCATAAAATGTTTTGTTTGAATTTGTAGGGAGTCCACTACAGAAGAAGAATTAGTGGATGCCTTCTCAAATGCAGGAGCAGTAACAGAATTTCGCTTCTTCCCGTTAGTACTCATTTTGACACAGTCGTTTATTTGCCGTATTTATTGTAATTTAACGGTTGCTATGATCCCAAAACCATATGATGCATTGTGCAGAAGGTTTCTGTCTGGAGAATTTTACCGACAGGTTAGATGTAAAACTGCTGAAAACGAAGTAAGAAAAGCCTTCATAAGTATTTCATTCCTAGTTTGCATCGTGTGCAGGTATATTCCTATTCTGTGGTTTAATTTACAGACCTCAGTGTGTGGTTTCTTGTCAGATACTGACTTGACCTTAGAAGTACATTGAACATTTTGCAAAAAATGGAGGGGTGGTTTATTATGTCTGAAATAGGATGTGGTATAACTTTATGCTTCCCATGTACGGGTCTCTCTCAAGCTCTTTTTGTTGTCCAGTTGGCCTAGTATTGAGCGTGTAGTGGCATCTTGTGCTATATTGAAGTGTGGTTGTCAAAACTGAAGCTGTCCTTGTGAGGTTGTAAATTGAGGGAAACAAAATAATGTTTTTGTTTCACCTTGTAATAAAATGGTTTTAATTTCAGAAAAGACCGAAGGATGGCATTGGTAACTATGGCGTCAACAGAAGAGGCAATCGATGCGCTCATTGTAAGTTTTAGCAAGTAATTTTCTCAATTAATTATTATCTATGTCCATTTTCTTTGAACTTTGATGATACATTAGGTGGTGTTGTAGTAAAGTGCATCCAATTTGTGATCTGTGAAGAGAGTGAGTCATTGATTCCAGTAGCATCTTGAGAAGGTCACTAGTGGTGCTACACTAATAATAATAATAATAATAATCTTTATTGAGGAAACTTTCACCTACAGTTAAAGCTCTCGTATGTGACCACCTCAGGAATTCAGGAAAGAGGTCGCAATAACGAAACAATAGAAAGTGGATGTTTACAAGAGCTTTCAGCATAAAGCTTAGCCTGTGTTAATGGTTACCAATAGTTTTGTGGTAATAGTATTGAATAGTCTTTTCATTGCCTATCCGACAGAAGAGGTCCGCGTAGGTACAAGTCAAAGAAGCATTAGCAACTTGTGTTATGTAATACTCTAAATTTGAACAAGAACCGAGTGCTATTATGAAAGTGTTGACCGAGTGGTTGCTTACGAGAACAAAAAAAAAAAGGAAAAAGCCCGTTGGTAATTCACAGAAGTGGTCACGGTCGCTTATGAGAGCTTTTCATCAGAGAGTTTAAGTGGCAAGTCAAACGGGGTTTCACAATGGTGGTCATAACTGGAGCTGGTCGCTTACGAGAGTGGTCGCAAGGGAAACTTTGACTGTATTTGAAGACAAGAAGCTACCTGCTTTGTGTTAATTTTCAGACAAAAAGGTTTTAAAAATTCTCAGGTGGCCACCTTGTTTGGATAGCTTTCATATTTGCTTCAAACGTTGTTAAAAAGCCTGTCAGTTTCAAGCTTGATCTCTACCACTGTGCAGGGGGGGCAGGGGGACAGGGGGATGGGAGACCAGGAGAAACGGGAGCAGGAGGTGTACGGGAGGCAGGAGAAGAGGGGGCGAGAAGAGGGATTCCCAACGTGGCGGGAAGTGGGAAAAGAGAAAAATTATGCAACATTGTGCAATATTTTGCAATCGAAAAAAATGCAGAGAGGCAGGAGCCAACAGAAATAATTTAAGACATGGCAGGAACCAGGATTAAAGAGTGCGGGAAGTGGGAAGTTTGAACCCCCCTGCTCCACCTCCCCCCCCCACCACCAATGTGTTCTTTCCATTGGCAAGAAACAGACAAGGCACTCACGACACAGGCGATTTTCGTGCACGCTCGTTCACTTTTTCGTTTCTCTCGACTACCCCTGACTGGAAAGGGAGACTGCTTGTAGTCTACTGGTGATGAGCCTAGCAATACTAAAAGTGGCTTCATCACTTGCTTACATGTACATAAATTATTTATAGGTCAAGCTCTGCTCGTGTGGGACACCTGAAGCTTGAGTGCAACTGCACCTAGACTTTGATTTAATATAAGAATGCTGACTCAATTATTTCTCTAATTTCCAACAGAAAATGCATAACTACAAGATCACAGAATCTAATCACCTCAGAGTTTCATTTGCCAAGACGAGAGGATAAAGGAAAAATTGGATACTTCACTTTCTCTTTCTTCTTTCTTATGCAACTTCTTGCTGAAATGCAAATAATAGGCTGGATTAATGTTCAAATCAGGCTTTTGCATGACTTGCCTGCATGTTGTCACACAAATCTCTTGCTCCAAAATTTCTTCCATTTTGCAGTCATGTCATGTCATGTCCAGGCATACATTATGAGCTTTGCACACGCGCATTTTTGAGCCACTCAACTCTGTTTTCACTTGACTTAAAATTCAATCTGACTCAGGAGGTTTCAAAACCCGCAAGATTGGGCTTGCCAATTTTTTGTGCACAGCTGAGTCACATGTTGCAATCATTGGAGCTGTATTGCAAGTTTATCTATTGAGAGTGAGGTCCCAAAGTGAGAGAAAGAAAAAATTGTCTCAAACACTAAACAGCCGTTTATATATCACTGTAATATATATTATCTAAACTACACTGTTGTCATTTAAGTACAACACCTACACATGTAAACTGTTGGGTTGGGTTCAAATGAGCAAAAATTTGAGTCCAAAAATCAGGGAACACATGCAAAACAGCAGTCTCCATTATTTTGACAGGTTGTCCGAAAAATGCCCCGATTCCATGTAACTTTGATTTGTTTTTTAATGCCGCTTCGACAAACTCAAAGCATTTGTAGAAAAGCATACCGGAAATGGGGATGTTTATATTGGATCTGCAAAATTATATTTTAGTAAGACCTACCAAACCGACAAAAGGGTAGTTTTGGAATAGTTGATTTTTGTCTTGTGGGCTTTACACTTCAGAACAAGCAATTTAGTTTACACCAAAATTTCCAGAATTTCTGTTTGAAGAGAAAGCACTCCTAGAATCTGGCGGGGTTCTGGGGGTTTTCTCATTAGGCCTGTTATTTTTTGGATTTTAAAAATGTTCCAGGTGTTGTTGTCAAATGACAACATATTTTTCTAGTGCTTGCTTTGCTTCGTTGTTGGCTGCGTTTCATTTTCACAAAGTAAGTGGGTTAACCATTTCATCTGCTGGATAGAAACGTAACTTCTCCTTACTGGTTGCCATATACCTCCTTCAGTGGTAGTTACAAGAATTTTAAAGTGGATAACTTCTTTCAAGTTGAAACATTCTTTTTCGACGTCTAACAGGTTTGACGGTGTATAGTTGTACGGAGAAGTTATGTTTTATAGCTTGGGAATTTAAGGCACAGGAATTCAATGCTTGGTTATTACAATGTGACTCGCGTTCCCATTCTTAAGTCATTTTATAACATGCTCAGGCATTTTTAATTTAATTGGAAGCTCAGAAATTGTGTTTACCAAGACAGTCATGCTTTCAATTCAATTTTGTTGATAAAGCCTTAAATCGATAATATTGATTTAAAGATGTTTCTATTTATGGTGCAATCTTTATCCCATTATGTTTTGATTTTGACACCTGACTGGCTGAAAGTAAACCTGAAAAGGCTTGTCACTTGTCACCGAACTCAGTTTAAGTTCTTTATTGGTAAACACAATCCAGTTGATAGCTTTGCTAAGATGCTTGTTATAGGCTTGCCGCCATTTACAAATTTAGGGAGATCTTTTATTGGGTAAATATTTGTAGAAAAGTTGACACTTCGACTTTTTTTTCTTGCTAGTAGAGATTGCCTTTTTAAGAGTTGGAGTTTCAAACTCATACTACTAACTCGAAGTCATAATTTATACTCTGTTATTTCTTCCAGCATCAATTTACTTACTTTTGGGGAGGGACTTGATGTAAAAGGGTTATTCTCGTTAATCTTGTTTGTAGCAACTTTTCATACGAAAAGAATTAAGAAGAAATAAAGCTTAATTTCTTATTTTGTTGTTGCGGTTGTTCTCTCATTATTATCCCTGGTATCGCTGGTTAAAGGGGCAATGTCACGCTATTTTAGTATCTTTTTGAAAAGCTAAAAAGTGTCTTGGCATCAATAGAATTCCACGAATAATGGCCTAGCTTTGTTATTTAAGACTATTTTTCGGCACTGAAGCTGTTTCCTGTTGTCTTTTGCTACCGATGGCAAGGATGGAAATGGATTGAAACTTGAAAAAATTGGGCCAATTTTTTCAGGTTTTGATGCTATGTGCTCAAAAATCACCAAAAAAATTATGATAATTAGCTCTCCCTGATAAAATTCATTTGATATCTTCCTCGTAGTTTTAAGGGAGCATTTTCTGTATGAGTAAAGGCACTAAGGTTATGATTTTAGCACAGAATTGACCTTAACGGAACGGGAAAAAACCGCCCTTGGGTTCTGTTAAAATTTGAGGAGGGGAACTGTGGAGGAGAAAATGAACGTTGCGATAAGAACACTGAAATTCTCTTAGGTCAAATGTTACCTCGATATTGTAAGATAGGAAAAAGTAGGTTTTTAGTGTTTGGAGAGCAATCTTTTGAATAAATATTTGGCTATAGCATCCACCACCCTGACGGTTTAGTGGTAACGACACTGTGTACTGTGACCGAGGTTCAAATCCTGAACAGTTTATTTTAGCCGGCCGTCACCAAGTCCGGATCTAGTTAAAACCCGTTTTTGTCCTTTCGTCTTCTTTTTCTCTCAGCCAAACCAAGACATCCCAAACTTTTGCTTCCCGTCATTGACGTCATGTTTTTGATACGTCAGGAATTCGGTGTAACCAGGGGTGAGTTACATAATACCTAACGCCGGACGCAACTGCAAACGTCAGACGTTAAATTGACTTTGACGAGTGAACGTCTGACGTTAGAAGTTACACCGGACGTTAAGTTTTATGCAACTTGTCCCAGGAGCTTATCACCTTTCGAGGAAATGAGCTTCTGGCGTTCAGCAAGGTGCCAAAATAAAGTCGTAACGTATTTCTGTAAGCATGTTCCCATAGTATTATGACAAAACATTTATTCATCATGGACAAACCGCTGTTACCTTAGTGGTAGCCGTACGTGTCTTACATAAAACGCACGCCCAACTAAGTTAAGTCCCTCACGTGGGCTCGTATCTTGAGTGAAGCACATCCCTGGGGATGGGGATCGATGGGGGATCCCTGGAAACGAGGTTGGCCTTGGACCTCGGGGCCTTGTTTAGTTTGATCGAGCCATAAATTAACACGCCATAAATTAACGTGCACAATTTAGAATGGAAGACTGCGTGATGACGTCACGGCTCAGTGATTTTGAATCATGAACGAGAAAACCTATGACGTCATCATTAATGAGATTCGCAAAAAAAGAGGTTACTTCGGTACGTATACTACTAGCGATTGCGCTCGATGTCCAAGCATTTTCATTTTATTGACCCTAACTGCACGTTTTTCAAAAATGTCGCAAAAGCTGTAAGGAATACGAACAATCGTTAAAGAAAGTCAGGAGCTCGAGTAATCCTTGCAGATCTGTATTCACTTTGGCAAACCAAGTCTTTCCTCGAAGAACGATTTCTTAGCTCTGAACGTTCTGAATTCTACTGTGTAAGCTATCGAGTTGTCCTCGACAGCTTCCACAGCGCGAAAGTACGACAAAGGGAAGAAAAGTGCGACTGAGAGGAAAAGAG